>CM053788.1:618445827-619045827 GCA_028749045.1 Cupressus sempervirens
CATGTTTTAACATGAGACTTAACAGATACACCAGCTATTAAGTAATCAAATAATAGTAAAGTACAAGTGTTTACCACTTCTCTTTGAGAAGTCACCTCCCTATAATCGAATAGAAAAAGGAAGATGATTAGTTAGTTATTAAAAAATCCTTAAAAGCTATATGACATTACTTCACAATTAACAAAATACTCAAAGAAAACAACTTGTCATCTCAAATTTACATTTTAAACTATTAAAATTTTATATATTGAAAGTAGCAAACTACTTTAGCATGGATAAAAAAGAAGAAGATAAGCTATTTATATTTTAAAATGAAAAATCATGTCAAGCATATCAAGAATGACTACAAGAGACCTACACAAATAACTCAAAAAATAATATTGCATGTCTACTATTGAGAAAGGAACTATAGAAATATTCACAAGGGGGAAAATGAAAATCAATTGTAATTTCCACACACAACATACTTATCAAGTATCTAGAACCTCTCCAACTTAAATTTGAATTATAAATATTGTTGTTTTCTAATTGTTCTTATTCAAAGAGTTCAACAGACCACAAATATATATTCAGAAATGATATAGAACTATAGACATATTGTTAATGGAAGAAGAGTTCCTCGTTAAAAAGGATGAAAGATGAATCATTTCGTGATAGAAGAATATTTCTAGGAAGATTCATACAATTTAAATAAGTGAGATTAGCAGATAGGAAAAACACCCTTCACTGAATTAAGCTAGTGTAACATATATGAAAACATCCAAAGCACAAGATTTCATGATAAAACTCCAAGGAATGCCTCTCTTTCCCTTTGTTACCAATCCTTTCACAAATGACTAGAGATTTATGACTACGCAAACACTGGACAAATACTCTACAAATAGCCTCTCTTTGATCTCACCGACACTACTCACAATTGAAAAAGAAACCTAGATAATCTTCATTAGTAGTAAAACTAATGTTAAAAATGAAAACTATGGTATACAAATTTGTAAATAAAAATGAGTTCATCTTTTTGATATAGTTTAAACAACACATTCTAAGATTTGACCTATTTGAGTGGTTTATTGCCCATATTTATGATATAATTTAAGTAGCAAATTCTATGATTTGACTTGTTTGGGTGGTTCATCTATAATAACATAGACTCATTTACTAATATGATTAAAGATGCACCAACTCAACGAATCAAATGGGTAGCTTAAACATCACACACTAAGGTCTAATTGTTAAATAGTCAAAATTGACTTCCTTTTTCAAAATTTATTTTGTCCTAAAGATGATCTAAATCAAAATACATAATATATTGTTCACGCCACAACCATATGATGAGACTAGTGGCTAATAGGTTAATAGTGTGTTTCAATTCAAACATATAAGATGATATTAATATAAAATGAGATTTAACTAACCTTGGGTAGGAATGATTTATGATATAGTAGACTCAAGCAAGAAGTAAGGCATAGCAGATAACTAGTACTGACCAAATAGCCCATAGGCAGAAATAAGCATAAAGCATCCTTTGCCTTAGGCTAATACCTCTTCTGAGTCCAATGAAAGGACAAAGAATAGATATTTCAAGCAGTCCTATTGCCCATCTCTTCTATTGAACAAGGGTATCTAGACCAGTGGTTGTTGTAGATCCCATGAAAATTGGTTCCTTTGGTTGGACATTACTGGAATGCCAACCTAGACTAAAAATCTTCATTCCTGTCATAACATCCTCAACTACAGATCCATACATCCATCCCACCTGCAACTAGTCAAAAGTGAGTTAGCATCTATGCCATGGAAGATTATTGCGGGTTGCATCAAATATCTAATATATAAGGTGATATGTAAATTTTTGTGTTTGGATTTGATTGTGTATCTTTTTTTAGCATTGATGTTTTAGATCATGCTTCATGATCCACCATTAGGATGAGAGAATGCATTGAAAAGTGAAATATGTAGACCAAGCCCAACCAAAGGAAAATAAAAAGAAAAAGAGGATTGGTCTGAATATTTCACTTTTCCATTCTTGCTTTCTCTTATCCTAATGATGGATTGTAGAGTGTGATCCAAAAAAATGATGCTAAAAAAACATACACAATCAAATCCAAAAACAAAAATTTCCACTTCAAATGGATAGTGGACATCTAATAAGATTAATATAAGATGATGGGAAATTCTATAGGAATTATTTTTAAGTTAAAAACAAGGTTATGCATCTTCTACCACTTTTCCCCAAGCAGTTTTGGTTTCATAGCTACAACTAGAAACCTTCAAAGCTTCCTCTCTAACCAGGGAAGGAAGCATATGGCCATTGCATGGAATGCCACTTAGTATAGCTTGAGCTGCTTCAACTAGGGCATGAGATTCTCCAAATTCTTTCCTCAATGCCTCATATGAACAAGATGATGCAAAGTCTAGAATTTTTACTTAGGCAACATCATACATGTCATTGATTGAATATTTAGAGGGTTTATTAAAAAAATTATTATAAGCCTTTTATGAATCACCATTCAAACCACATGTCAACATGACTATTCCTCATGTTTCATTTTATATAAAAAGATTTTATTTAATAAGAGATAATAATATATTATCTGATGAATCTTTTTTAAAAATAATAATTTAAAATAGGATTGAGTGTAATAAAATATTAGTAAATAAAAGAAAGTAAAAAAGATGAGTCCTTATCATAATTGCCTCAAACATCTACTAGACACTATATTTGTCATGCACCTAAAAAAAAAGTGGTGTACAACTATGAAAGTAACTTCTAGAAAGATTGATTCAAATTATAATTTATTGTTTTTTAATTAGGTCCACAGAGTTTTCCAAAGGACTCTCATAGTTTTACAATCCTGTCAGTACACAACAAACAATCAATAACAAAAAAAAAAATCAACAAAGATATCAAGATTATACCTAAATATAAAAATAATAAACATTTATTGTTAATATACAATACTATTATTAACATTAAGATATTAATAGAAATTTAGTAATATATATCATTATTTCATGTGAAATATTTGAATTTGGTAAAACAACATGTCATACATTGAATTTCAATCTCTAAACCAATTTAATGCCAAAGATTTTTTATTACCTTGTCTTTGCCTTTCACTTCCTTTCTTGTGGTGTTGATCAATCTTAGAAGGAAACCCATACAAGCCTTTTCTTCTATGGAAGTAGTTGGTTCCTCCATAAAGAGGGTCTTGAAGTGTATTTGATCCCTTCCCAATAGTTTGCATATACACATCTCCATTGTTACATCTATAATCATGTAATAACTTGGCCAAAAATGCTATAGAGCTCTTGAATAATCAATTCAAAAAAGATAGTAAATTATTTCTTACTTCAATGCGGGCTTCTTGAACAGATTTGTTGTAGTGATGATAACATCCACAACAGGAAGCTTGGAAATAAATTCTCCACTATATCTACAAGATAAAAACATAACACAACACCCAAGTATTTGTAGTGTTTCAAAGAGGAATAAACATATAAGAATTGAAGTTTAGAGATGAATCAATATAATTCCTTAAGAGATGGTGAGATGAATCAATCCTCCCTCATGCTCAAATTCTGCTACATGAAGAAGAGGACCAAGGAAGAAAAGGGAGATGCTTTGAGAGATCAAAAGATAAAAGCATGCCTTCAGTTCACTGTAAAAATAAGTCGATCTTGGTAGAGTAGGAATAAAATGATTAAATAAAATGTTTTTACTAGCTTAAATAGGTCAAGTCAGCCTTCATAGGCACACACATCATCAAGTATTCATTTCCTATATTAAGGACACATGAATTCATTTTAACATAAAAAAAGATGTTTTAACGTTGTTAATTAGCAACAACTTCTCTTGTTAGCAGCGATTTCTCTTCATCTAAGGTGACGTTCTCCTCCCAAAATTGTAATGAACTCATTCTAAATGAGCAATAATCTATCATAAGGTGAAGTGAAATATTTAAAGGGTGAGGGGAGTTGAGGTGTGATTTTTTAGGAAGGGCCAATTTAGACAACAAGAAGCAGGTCTCTTAAAAGATTAGAGATGAGGAGGGCATAAAAAAAAAAATCTAGGTATGCTATATTGTAGATTTCATTGGTTTTCTAGATTTAGCAGAGTTTCATTTCAAAATTTGTAAGAGGTAACTATAGGATCACTAGAATAGGTTTCATTTTGAGTTCTAGTTTTCTTTTGGAAACTACTTAGACTATCTTAAAGAAGAAAAGCTAGGAAGTTATAGATAGAATTCTAATTCACTTAAGCATTTGGAAAGAGAGTAGTAGACCTATGGTCAAGGCAAAGTTTTGGATGTTGCAGATTAAAAGTTAAATGTGGAGTTTGAGAAGGCTAAAATAGAACAATCGGTAGGGATAGGGTTGTAATTGTACAAATTATATAGAAACAAATGTCATATTATTATATTCTTTTCTTTATGGAGGTGGAGTTATTTTGATGGAATTTTACTGATATTGATGTCACAACTTGATACTTATTGATAGGGAAAAGACAATATGATAGCAAATCAAATGTGATCTAAAACTCAGGTCTAGAATGATGGGATGATACTCTATGGTATGGTAGACCTACAATGAATGAAATTGATTAATTAACGAAGGTATGTTTATTTGAGCTTCACTTGGTTTCAATAATACTTTAATATTCTCTACTTAACAAGACCAACCATGTGAAGGTGGAATCTCATCTTGCCTCACCCCCCTCCCCCTAACATCAATCTAAATTACCCATTAACATCTAATTACATACTTCATTTATTCATTCATCCATTTATGAACTATAACATTCAATCAATACAATCACATAACATTCATTAATATGATATAAAATTCATTAATACACAATACTAATCAAGAATTCATTAACACATAACAATATTCATTAACATGACATAAAAATCGATATTAATACGCAATATTCATAGATAATTACTTAAAACAATGTTCTTTCATTATCCAACAAAGTTTATCAAAGAGAATTTTTAAAAAATCATTTCTTCTTTTTGTTTTTCTTAGATTTTGTAAGGTAAGGGCTGATAGGAGCATCAATATCTTCCTCATTCTTTTGCTCTTGTGGTACATGTAATGTCAAATTATGATGCCTCCACCTATTTTGAGGAGTGTGAGGCTACTACACTAAAGGGAGCTTTGTGGCAATAACAAGTAAATGGGTTAAATTGGCATACTCTTCTTCTTCTTCTTTTTACTGTTACAAGTATTCCATTAAGCAGCAGAACATAACATGCATTTTCTTACCTAGAAATGCCACATCATGTACAATAACCTTTTGATTTGCTGCCACCTCAACATGCTAAACACTTCGAATATGCTCCACTCGTTCACCATGATTTTTAATATGCTCTAAAATATTTAAAAAAAGGTTACACATCAAATTGTAATTGAAGATGTTAAATTATATTCATAATTTCATAATTAATTTCCAATAGCAACTTAATACCTCCCACTATGATGCACATCATGGCCTTCATCACATGCAGGTTCTGTGATAGGATTTGAAGGCTGCTATGAAATGTTGTGTGCATTGTTATGTATTCAATTTAAGTTGGAAACTAACACCAAAAAATAAATTTCTCAACTATTCAATTTGATTTATTTTACCAATTTACTTGTGTCTCATTTGGTGCACCAGATTCTTGGGTATGGCTTTCAGATTCATGGTGTAGGCATGCAAACATGACTTTATAGCCTTCCTTCAAGGCAATTTTTTAAAATCTTCATCTATGGGCTCTACATTGAATTATGTGCCCTATATTTATTGTTTAATATTGACAATTTTCCATGTATGATTTGATTAAATAAATTTTTTTGCAACATTATATAAATTTTTTAATATGAAATTCCATTGTTGCTACTTACAAGTCGAGAGTGAAGATTCGTATAGCTACTAGAGCCAAGTTTGTGTTGGGAAACCTTTTGTAGTCTCGCTTTAGTAGCTTTTAATGTGTCTTGCAGTCTATAAAAAGTTTGAAATATGTTAGATTATATATTTACAAATAGTACTAATTAGTGCATGATTACATTCTACTTAATATTATCATGACATATCTTCTTTTTCCCTTTTTTGGTTCAATTCCTTGACCATGTAGCCTTTTACTCTTTTGCATTTTCTATTATTTCATTCCACTCCATTGATGGAATCATTAGAGGATGCTCATACTTTGGGTTATCCTTTAGCCACTTCTGTATTGGTCTCTCATAATCTTTATATGTTTAGGTGCTCTTTTGAGAAGTAGGGCACTATCAAAAATGTTTTTTCCAAAAAGGCCCTCAAAAGATGAAATGAGCTGATTTTTTAGTTCAGGACCTTGTTCATTTCACCTTTTAAAATAAAATAAATTTGTAAGATCAATAAATTCAATTTAGTACAATAAATGGTAGAAAAGAAAAATATTGTAGCAATGATATGAAACTACATACCTTTTACACATGGTGGGTCCAAATAACTTCAATGTCATTCTAAAAAGATGATCATAGAAAAAATCATAGGATTATCAGTCCAAAATGAGTTATGTATAAGTAAACTACAATTACACTATAAATAACAACAATTCTAAAGCACCTAGAAGCTTTGGTAATTTTTATGGAAACATAGTTTTCTTGTTCAACAACAATATCCCCATAAATTAACTAGTACTAGTCACACAAGTTGCTCAAGGAAATGGTTCACCTTCATTAGTATTGGTCTCTATTGTTTTATCAATTTTAGGTGTATCTATTAGTGCACAAAATAGGTCCATGAGTATAAAATCCACCAAATAAAATAAAATAATGCCTGATTAGCACATAACAAAATATAGCAAATCAAGGTTTTACCAGTTGTACTTGGTATACTCGAAGATGTATGCAAGCTCTTTGTTGTTGACAATGTAGTCAGTAATATTAGAGCGATGATTGAAGGAGGCATCCGCACTTCATCATGAGCTGAAGAATATATTGTTAGCAAAGACATTTGCAATGGATAAAGATCAAATGGGTTACTAGCTAGAAGCATCCAAAAATCAACGTTAAGTGTTATAATGTTGATGAAAATAAATAATGTTGCACTAGTAGGGCCACAATCTTCTATTATTACTCATATTGTTTCACATGTAGCTAGTAAACTTCATGTACTGATTCTTTCATTTGGAGCAACAGATCCAACTCTCTCATCATATCAGTACAAAATGATTGGTTTCTATGTGAGAAATGGATAGCTTCTTATTGTGGTTGCATATATAGATGATATGTATGGAATGATGGTAGTTGTAGATGTGATTAGTTTTTATGGCTAGAAAGATATTGTGGTTGCATATATAGATGATGAAATTATGGGAGAAATAAAGTAGCTTCTTTGAATGATGCACTAGAAGATGTTAATGCTATGATTGTTAACAAAATACTATTTCCTCCTAGAGTCGGTAAAAATGATATTGGAAGTGTGTTGGTGCAGTTAGCTTTGATGGAGTCAAGGGTGTTTGTTGTGCATATGAATCTAGATATAGTTATTGATCCATTCTCTAAGATACTGTACCTTGGAATGTTGAACAATACCTATGTCTAGATAGCCATAGATTGGATCCCTTCCCTTCTGGACTTTGATGGACTTGACTATGAAACCATGAATTCACTCCAAGGAGTCCTTTCTATATGCAAGCATATTCTAGTTTCAAATCAGGAGTATGATTTTAGAGTAAGGTGGAACAATCTTTACAAAACTATGATAATTGATTTCCACTTGAATACATTTGGACTATATTCTTATGATGCAATCTGGACAATTGCCCATTCAATTGACAATTTCTTGAGGAAAGGAGGACATTTTCATTTTACAAGTTTCCTCAGCTCTCCAATATAAGTGGAAATGAAATATAATTAGTAGAGTTAAAGGTGTTTGTAGGAGGATCACAATGATGGAATATATTTCTACAAACAAATTTCACTGGCTTAACTAGTCCTGCAAAATTTGATAAAACTAGAAATTTCCTTGGTTCTACTTTTTAGATCATCAATATAGTTGGAACACGATTTTTTAATGTAAGTTATTGGGAAAATCAATCTGGCTTGTTTATTATTCCTCTGAAAATTAGAGTTGCCAAGTCACACATCCATCAAATTGTGGGTTAGAAAATGATTGATATAGTATGACAAGGTCAAGACAAACTTATACCACGTGGGTGGGTATTTCCTAATAATGGAAAACATCTTTTTATTGTTGTGCCTAGAAAGGTTGGATTTCAAGAGCTTGAGCATACAGTGAAAGGTAACACCAACATGATGAAGGGCTTCATTATTGATGTGTTTGTTGTTGTAGTGGCCTTGTTACCTTATGCACTTTTGTACAAATTTGAACCTTTTGGAAATGGGAAATCAAACCCCAATTATGATGAGCTTGTGCAACAGGTTGCCTCAAAGGTTGGTATGTAGAACTATTCTTATATCTACTGCTATACTTCAAGATAATAATATACAAGTTATAGCTCTTATATAATTCTCACATTGCATTTTTTGGTGCACTAGAGTTAATTTTCATATGCATACTAGAGCTATCTTTATATAACTGTAATAGTGAAAAAATTTGATGCATGAATATGGTGTACAACTATTGCATTCTTTCTTCTCATAGGAGTTATTTTATGGACTTTGGAGCATAAATCAAATTGTGATTTTCAAGGATGTCCAAAAGAGTAAGCCACATTGTTAGCAAAGACATTTGAAACATTGTTTCTTTTCATTTACAATGGATAAAGATCAAAGTTAAGTGTTATAATGTTGTAAAGAGAAAGTCTTAATTACATGAAGGTTGTGCACTACAACCCTCACCATATTGACCACACAATATCACAGGTTTCACAAAATCCTATAAGAAGAACACATAATATTTTAGATCATGATCCATAAGATACTATAAAATATAAATATCTATTGAACTTTTATTATTGCAGATTAATTATTGCTTACCTTCAAAGAATTGACTCTAAGTATCAATTCTTCTTCTAGTTCCTTTGTCTCCTTGGTCATGTTTTGGTCTAGGACAAGGTTGAGAATTTCATCACTATATTTTTTTATAAGTTTATGGGCCATGAACATGGGGTCAATGCTACATGAAATGTCATATAAAAATGACACCTGAGTTTTAGATCACATTTGATTTGCTATCATATTCTCTTTTCCCTATCAATAAGTATCAAGTTGTGACATCAATATCAGTAAAATTCCATCAAAATAACTCCACCTCCATAAAGAAAAGAATATAATAATATGACATTTGTTTCTATATAATTTGTACAATTACAATAATTAAGGTTTACCTTCACTAAAGAAGGTGTGTGAGCCAGTACATCCCCACCTGTGCCTTGTGGTGCATCCATGTTGCCCTATGAAAAAGATTAGTAATTCTTAGAAATCAACAACAAAATAAAAGTAATAGACTTACCAAAAAAAAAAGAATCATGACTCCATTATACTTGACATTGATCATCACCTTCATCACCATAATCATCATCATCTTCATCGCCATTATCATGACCATCATCATCATGATTATCATCACCTTGATCATCACTATCTTCACCAACATGATCATGATCATGATCATGATCATCATAAACATCATCGCCAACACCACCAAAATATTCTTCTTCTTCTTCTTCTTCATTATTGTGTAACAATCATTTGTGATCATCATTTACTTTGTCATTTGATTCTTCAGTATCTTCTTCTTTCATCACATTATACTTTACTGGCCTTCCTCTTGGATCATGTCTAACAACAAATGACCAACCCAGTTTATGTGGAATGCCAAAGTAAAAAACTTGGTCACATTGGTTTGGAAGAACATAGGGCTCATTTCCATTTAGCTCAAATGACCTTATATTAATGATTGTAAATCCACTATCATGTTCAATAAAATTCCTATTAGGATCATTTCGATTCAGCCATAGCCTATACCATTTGATGAAAAATAGAACTAATTTGAATGAATTAAAGTCACACTCAAGTATATCATCCAAAATGCTATAGTATCAATTTTCAAATTGTTGAGGATGTATGTCATTTCGAGATGAAATATTGGTGACCTCAAAGACTACACTTATCTTAGAATCACAAGTTTTCTTTGTTTTGTCTAACTTTTTATGCAAAATTTACAACCATGGTAGTACATAGCTTTGTGGTGTTTGATATGCAATTATTCAAACATGTCAAGATTATTTGCATCGATCTGTGAGTTGATATTAAACTTATGGGTCATGATTAGTAGTCTTCTACGCACCTTTCTATTTGTTAAGCCATATGTTAGATCAACTACCATTGATGTAACATTGTGATCTCCATTACGATAAGCTTCTTTAAGCAGTGATGCAACACCATCCCATGTTAATGAATGACCATTTTCTTGAGATTTTTGAATCCATACCACCATCAAATCAAGATATTTTTTAATATCCTAATATAGTGCATCCTACTTATGACCAACTATAAAGAAAACAACTAGACCAGTTCGAAACAACTTACACTGATGATCATCCTCTTCAATGTGACCATGTTTCCTATAATGACTCTAGGCTATTGTGATTAGAATTATTTGATTCTTTAAGCCCTTACACTTTTTGAAAGGACAAATACATTTATCAACTTTTCTTCAGAACTGAGACTGCAATTAGCAATTGTCTCATTATTTTGTTTTTGTTCACATTGCTAGGCGTGGTCTTTCTTCACAAGAAAATATATCTACAAAATTATTAGACATGTTGTAGTTAATGTTTATATTTGCACATGTTTTTGAAAGAAAAATCAAAATTTTGTGTAATTAATATGTATATTTGCAAAAATATTGGACATTTACTTAATGTTTATATCTGCACATATGGTTTTGAAAGAAAAAATTGGTCTAATTAATCTGTATATCTACAAAAAATTTGGACATATTGTACTTAATGTTTATATGTACACATATGTTTTTGAAAGAAAAAATTGGTCACCTCACTCAAATTCACCCATATTATAATCAATGAAAAGTTGTATGCTTACAATTCTCTTTGTGCTAAGTTATCACCTTGCTCAAATATCTAGTTTTTATGAATTTTATCACTAGGTGGTGTCATCGGTTGCAATCATAGTAGAAGGGGGAAACACACAAAAGGATTTTGAATTTGAAATAATATATGAAGGAAGTTCTATAGACCATTTCTTGGGAGTATTTTTCTTGAACCTATTCTAATTATGACTATAATACTAATTAAACACATTTCAATTAGCTTTTTGAATGACTTGTATTTCATGCTTAAAAATTACTATCATTGTGATTGGATTAGTATATAAGAAGAGGAGGATGTGAATCACCAATTCATTAGTCATTCATTTAATTGTAATACAAGCTAGGATTATGTTTACTGGTTTGGGACTAAGCCTCGACTTTTATATATAATGACCCAAAAATTTATAACAATGAGGTGAAGTCCAACACAAACATTTATGACTAGTATAATGATATGAATTTTTTTTACAATGATTTAATTGGGATGGTAGGAGATGATAATTGTTCAAACAATTTGAAAGCCAACAATGATGATGCCAAAAAATAATCAAACATAGAAACATAAACAATGGATTGTGATTTATTTGCAGATGGATAGAGACCACATTTAACATAGATGAAAAATATCGAATTGATAACAATAGATGCACATTTATAAGTTAAATCAATGATACCAATTCTTATAGAGTTTTTCTTCTGCTAAAAAACTCTTTCATTGGGCAATCAATCAGGTGCTCTTGGACTAATGAATGCCAACTGGAAGAACTCCCCAACTAGGTCTATAATTCAGTAAGAGATCCCTTCTTATGGCTTTTCATAGGGGGATTACTTATTGCTAATGGGGAGAGATCTTTGTTTCATTAGGGGTTTCTACTCCTCAATGGGGATCCCAATAAGAATAGCTTTCTTTCGGAACCTTTTGTTTGGTGCTTTCATGGGGGTATTCTTGTACATATAGCTTGGCCCTTTCCATAGTGCACTACCATCAAATTCACAATTGTTGTAAAAGTTGTGTTTGGAAGAAAGATGCAGTTTTGATGTTGAGGGCACTGCATAGGGAAGACAAAAAACAATAAATCAAGATGTCACATATATGGTATTCGCTGGAAGCATGGATCAATTTTTTAAAACTAAATCCTATCCAATCGACTACATACCTCTCATGAGATATGCCCAAAATCCTTAGCTCCAATAGCTCCCACAATCCTAAAATCCTCAGCTCCAATAGCTCTTGTAATCCTTTGCTCCAATAGTGCCATGGAGATGAAATAAAAAACAAATAAACTTTTTGCTATTTTTTTATATGAACCCAAGTTAGTCAAATTTTGACCAAATTGGGAAACCCTAATTTGGTCAAAATTTTGACCAAATTGGGCATAAAAACAAAAAAAAAAGTATTGAACAAGCCAATTAAGAGCTTGGTCAAAAATTTAGGTGTAAATATTGACCTATAATGTACTAATGAATGATTAGCACTTAATAACTAATTGACCAAATGGAATGGATTGTATGTCAGTCTTTGTATTTCAGTGACCCTTTCATCAAGTCTTGTAGCCATTCACCTCTTATCTTTATTAGAAATTTCCCTACCATCTTCAACTTTTATCTATTGCTCCATAACTTCACAGTCTTACTGAGTACATTTCATATACTCTCTTTAGTGCTCATTAACCTTAACTTTTACCACTTCACATGATAAACATATTAAACATAATTCACCATACACCTCCTTAACCTTAACCATGTATGTGATCAACCATGCAATGTCATGTAATAACATATCTCACATCTACTAGCATTAAAAAAAAACATAAGCAAGTAAACAACACTTGACATGAGATTTGGTAACACAAAAACCTTAAAATGTGAAGGTAAAATTATGGTGGGGATAACACCCACAAGGTCTTCACTAGTGCAGTAATAAAGTGCCTATTAGGGCTACAATTTGATCGCTTTTAATGATCTATCCTATGAGGGGTTTTCTCGACTAAAATCATACAAGACTGTTATGTCTACCTTTACAAAAAGGATTTAAACATCAAAACTAAGTACTCCATTGGGAGATTCACAAGAGGCCTGCTAAGACAACTCTGTTAAGAGATTTTCTTGATACACTGATTAGAATGTAACAATACCATGATTCTTTGGTTTGTACTAGTTTGTTGAACGAATCTTCTTTCTCCAATATTTGATCACCTCAATGTGACTGATTTGTAATATCTCCTCCCTACATTGCTCAATCTCCTTTAATCCTTCAACACTTGATACTCATTGATTCTCCTTCAGCTTTAGATACATGCATTCCTCCAACTCATTAACTTCATGTTCAACCTTGAAACCCTGCTTATATATCCATCTTAAGAAGCTTCTAGATCAAAATCAATGATTATCCTTCATCCTTTTTGTTGCTTAAGCTTTCCAAGTTTTTGGTTGGTTCTTTATACTACATAGGGATTAGTGATATTGAATTACATGCATAATTACTTGCTTGATCTTCTCCTCAATCATAGAAACATGTTTCATGCTCTACAAAATGGTTTGCATAACATTTTGTGCCATTCTAAACTCATATACACAAACTACATAACTTGACACATATAACCTCTAATGCTCACTTGTGCTAGATTCTTCTTGTTGATCCCCAACATATACTAAACTCAACTTAAACTGTTTCCTCTCTAACTTACTTGGCTCATGTGGAACTCGACTTATGCCATATATGTTACCTTTTGATAGCTTGAAAAACCCTATATGATCGACGACTATTATGTGCTCGACCCATATTGAACTTGTGCATTTGTACTCTTTGTAGCTTGGCCTTTGTTGTGGCTCGGTCATAGTGTTAACCGACCAAATCTGTCTTGTGAATGACTAAGTGTTTTGTAGTAATAGACAATAATGCTTATAGGATCAATAATTTTGAATGACAATGTCTAATTCATCTTTGACTTTCAATTTGATTTAATTTTATAAATTATTTACAAAGGTGTTTAATCAAGCTCTAAATTGGATGAATAATCCTATTTTCTAATTGTTTTGCATGTAAGTTTTCTCAAGAAGAACCTAGGGTTTTGATAGATTTCATGCAACATGGTTTTATCTAATTTTAAAATAAAAGTTTAGAAGATTTAAATCTTATGAAAATTTTCTACACAAGAGTAGTACATTTTCTTCCTTCTATTTTCTCAAAAATAATATAACTTAGGAGTTATTTTTCTTTCAAATTTCACAAATAAAAACCATTCATTAATTTTAACAATTATTGTAATGCAACCTAATAGGAACGAAGAAGATAATCATTTTAAAGGAAATATTTGTAAGGTTCTGAAACCCTACCTCAAATCTGCCAGTGAAATTTATAAGGTAACACAAGCCCAAAACACATGATCCAAAATACTCCTAAGCTTTGAATTTACTCTTTAAATTCAATGTTGAATCACCATGAGCCCCTATGTAAACCTTCTAATTTTAACACTTTAAAGTAATATTTATATTAATTTTAATTAATAGGTAATTTTTGAGTCGAATATTAATTTATTCAATAAATTATAGGAAATAATACCATTATAATATTGATTAATCATGATGATTTAATATATAAGAAGTAATTATTTACACATGTGCCAGAGGTATTCATGCATATTTTTGAACATAAATTCTTAAGCTAAACTAGATTTTAAGAATATGAATTAATTTGTTGCAAAACTAAACTACCTTTATTATTATTGTTAATACTTAGTATATGGCTTTGTTGTATTTTCTTTTATGATATTTTTGGGGTTATTTAGTTGGCCAATTAGTATTGCACACCAAAGGCTATGGAACTGTATTTTCTATGTGAAATGATATAACCATTTTTATGTCTCGATTAGTCTATGCATGGTTTGGAGTGTAAGTGAGAAATTTCTTGATTCAATCATTATGTCTTTAAACCAAAGGGGGTGACAACCATTATTTTTGTTTAGTCCAATTTACTTGGTCACCTTATGTTATCATTTATGTTGATCTATGTTCTAGATGGTTGTGTTGCCTCATAAAGTCACTACATAGAGTCACTAGGGGACTAGAGTCCTAACAAACTTCCAGTGTAACCTTAGAGTTACCTCTTAATTTAGTATAATAAATGAAATATTAATATCAACATCATTCTTAAAGTGTTACTTTAACTCCCATATAAGTCCAATATTAATATTCATTTTTCATTGAACTCATAGTTCTATAATAAATAACTCAACTTGAATTATAATAATAATTAGATTATTATTAGATTTCTTTTTTTGATTAGTAAGAGGCCAAAGCCAAGGTTTATTATTATTATTTGTTATGATTATTTATTACGATTATTAGTTAATCTCAAGTAGTTTCGAACTCAAGACCTCCTAGATAAGAGGCTCACAATTTTACCATTGTGTTGTAGGCTCTTGCCTGATTATTATTAGATTATAATTACAATTAAATTAAATATAATTCCACCTATTATATCTACTCACCATAAATAAATGATTATCTAGTTAACTTTTCTTAAAATATAACTAAATTATAATTAATTTTTTACCAACTTATATGTATTTATGAACATATGATATGATTATATTCTACCAACAGATACCTAAACTTAGTTTTATAATAATGGTATTATTATTATTATTATATTTACAACTCAAATAGAAAAATAATAATTTTATAATTTACTTAACCTTTCAAAATAAATAATTTGGTTTTTAAAATCTAATATATATATATATATATATATATATATATATATATATATATCATCCAGATAATCAATTAGTAACGTAATACAAAATAAGCCATATATTCTTACTTTACTCACAAGATTTGGATTTTGTTTATCGACGAAAAGATATTGATTTTATCTAATAATGATTTGGGTCAAGATAAGTCGTGTTTTCAGTTATAAAATAATGGAGGGGAAGGATTCTTATAAAAGTGCAAATGAGTTAGAGAAGGAATAAGAAGCTAGAATTCAAAATCAATGAAGAAAATGTGGGAAGATAAATAATCATATCAAAAAGAAGATTTGAGAATATGTGAAAGCAATCATAAATACCATGTAGTGCCTCTCATGTTTGCAGTCTATACCTTGTCAATTTTGATTCAAGAGATACTTGATACTCTTATTTTATGTACCTTGTGATGACCTAAGGGTTGAATGTTATACTTTGATTTAGTACCCTAGATGCTTTACTACTATATTGTTCAGTTTATCATATTTGCATGTTGATGCCATTTTGAGATGACAGTAGATCTATGATGATATTTGATTACTTGGTATTTCAATACATGTTTTATAATTATGTTATGTGATAGGTTTTATGCCATGGTGATTTACATCATTTTTGTCTCATTATGCTTTATGTGAATGTGAGTGATGTAAATGGATTAATTAGGTATTTAATGCATTATTGCTTCGGTTATGATATTATATACAATTGCACTTGATTGTGTGTTTTAGTGTCTAGGAATTACATCCGTGGTAGTGGCACATGGAGTTAGTGATTCAAAGATTCATATTTTACCAATATTGTCCCTGCTTGGTCAACATATCCTTATTTTAATTATTTAAATTAAAACCTTTCGGTGCTTATTAAATCTAAACTCATCTGCATTATGTGATTAGACTAGTGAGTGTGTCTGTGCATTTAGAGGTTTGCATTGTTGTGAAAGTTGTTTAGTAATTTATATGATTTTGGGATTTTAGGCTTTAAATCTTCTCGAATTTAATTTCTACTAGCTTTGCCTTAGGTGAATTCCCATTGTGAGGAATAACCTTTTTTTTTTTGGGTTGATTTGGAGTCTAGCTAGTGGGTATGTGCAGGATCATGGTGTACCAAACTATGGCCTTAAGTGGCAGTGAAAAACCAGAAAATTAGGGTTATGTCAACTTGACACATAATTTTAAAGTGGTTCTGGACTTTATATCAAAAAGTTATAATAAAATAATCTATAGGAAATTGAATCTAGTTTCTAAAATACAAGGCCTTATCTGGAGAAAAAATTATTTGATTGGTCAAAAAATTGGATTTTAATGCAGTACTACAAAAATTTCAGGGCAAAAATAAAAAGTGGGTGTATGTCTGACCACCTTAATCATAATCAAATGATAATATTTTTAAATATAATTTTAGATATAAAAATTAGACTCATGCCTGGATGTGACACATATTTTTGGCAATTTTTATTCTAAATAAATAATTAATTATTAATTTTCTACTATACTATTTTCAGAATAAAAAAACTCCCGTGTCTGACCACCTTAACTAGTTCAAAAAAAATCAAAATTAAGTTTTTTTTTTTTCTTCTTATACTAGTCAAAGCATAGAATGTGACATATCTTTTGGATTTCACAAATCTTATACGGTTTGAAAGTTATAGCTATTTTTCAACCAGTATGTCAATCAACACTTTGTAGCTAACTCCATTAGAAAATAAGTAATAATTACTTACTGAACTCGTAATTTGACAAAAATTACATTTATGAAAAGCTAATAACATTCTTAAGAAACCCTTTTCATTACATCAAATTTTGGTTAAAAAAAAGTCGTCATGTACATGCTTGAAGTAAAAAACACATAAGAACATGCCAAAAACACATTTTCGGGATGTTTTAAAGATGACCATATAAAGTTGGTATTGAAAGATATAGTAGGAATTATAAAGGTATTAATTGTTTTCATTTAGTATCAGGATGGGTGGGAAAAAAGTGGGAATAGATTTTGAAATTCTTTTAGGCATTTCAGAACTACATATTTTTCAGATTGCCACTTTTTGGCACACCATGATCCTGCACATACCCTAGTCTAACTGGCTATTTGCCCTAATCGACTATTCACTCAAAAAGTGAATAAGTATTGAAAAAGGGATTTTATTATTCCGTTCTCACTTTTTGAAAATATAAATTTGAGAGGTTTTCTAAAATCCTCTTTTTGAAGGATTGTTTTTCTGCTCATTCTGAGAATTGTGAGTGTGGCATCTTTGCGAGGTCGATCTTGTTGGATTTGGCTCGGGTGGACCTTTCTTTTTCATAATTTTTGAAAACTTCAGCAAGCATTTTATTTTATTGTGCAGGTTTTAGTTTCTACTCCTTTTTTTGTTAGGTACAGCCTTCCTGTTTCTTGTTTCAGTTTAATTTTAGGTCCTATTTTTGGTAGTCATTTTTGTGGAGGTTGAGAACTAGTGTTCCCCTCCATTTCTGTTTTCTAGTTCTATTCGGTTGGTTGGGTATGAACATTTTCCTAGTTTTTAGAATGGGAGTTTGGGGTTTCACATTATTATGTTGGTCATTTTTGCATACGCTGTCTAAACCAAAATAATATTTGATTTTCAGGGTTTTTGTACCCAAAGGTCAAATGGGTTTTAATGTCAAAGTTTTCCAATTTTTGGGGTTTTTAGCTCATTTTTTGTGCTGCCCTATTTTTTTAGGTTTTCTTGGCATGATGTGGGTCGTGAATTTGGATGATCCATTTGGATGCTAGTTAGATCATTATTACACTTTTATGTTGCATTGGGATGTGTCTCACATTCATCTTCCCAATTATGTTTTCAATTGAGTGACTTTCTACTCTGTGTTCTCATCTAGTCCTTATGTTATGATCTTTGTGATGGTGGTGTGCCACACATGAGTATGTGCACATACATCTATTGGGTGACTTGTGAGGCCCGATCTTCCATGGTACTTTTGAAAGTTATGATCATTTGGTTTGGGTTGGGAATTTGCATGCCTACAAGCAGTCATCATTGGATGAGCATGGGTAGGGTAGGGTAGCATATAGAGAGGGATTTTATCTCGTAGCCTAGTGATCATGATGCCATGGGTTGGTAGAGGGAGCTTTATATAAGTGATAACTAAATAAAACACTAGGTGCTAATCAAACTTAAGATAATGAAAAATGTTTTGTGCTTGAGATTTCCATTAAGGGAGTTGAATCTACATGATTCAAGCTTGGGCTTATTGATGCCAAGTGACTCTCCATGATGTCAACCCCTACTTAGTAGCCTATTGAGTGTCTAACCAAGACTTGTAGTTATGCATTGTCTATGTCTTGGTTTCAGTCATCATACTACCTAGCATTAGTGTTAGCCATGGATGTTGTGCTTTATGTGTGTTCGTGGTTGTATCATTATCTCCATTAGCATAGTGGGAGTGGACCTATGGGTGCCACGTGGTTGGGAGGTGTAGCTACCCATACCACTACTAGGGACTGATGTATAGAGATAGTCTATTGTTCTAGCGTGACCATTGCTGGATGTTTTCACTTGGTACTTCAGGTTCTAGAGTATGCTTTCTTGTGATTTATGCTTTTATTGAGATGCTTGTATATCATGTTTAGATAATGTTAGTTATTGTCACATTTCCTTATTATGATGATTCGCATAAGATAGATGATGTTATCTAGTTTTGTAAGATTATCTTATGCTTTACTATTAGCATGTTAGATTTCCTTATACTTATGTTGTAGTTTAGTAGTGACATCCTTATATGATAGTACTGATGATCTGATTGGTAGCTTGGGATGTTACACATGGGGGATGGCTAGGGTCCATGATGACCTTATGATGCTATTATGGTTGGGAGGAACCACGTACTTAGTTTAGTTGTACTATTCATTGCAAAGTTATTTCTATTTATTGCAATGTTGTTTTAAGTACATTGTGATGTTAGCTTCTGTACTTTCCCTTTACTGTTTGATTAGATGGTTAGATGTTGTATTTGTCTTTCAATATTGTGTTCAAGTGTTTATGCCTCGAATTGTGGATTTGGTACTCCCTGACGTGGAGGTTTTGAATTTTGTTTAACCCTTTTTGTTGTCCTTAAGTGTTTTATTGCATTTATTGGGTGGCCATGTATCAACATGGGGTGATACAATAGTGTGTCGTATGCCCATTTGAGTTTTTTCATGTGATCCCTGATGGTATCGCATGCCTCTTGGAGAAATGTCATGTGATACTTTCCAGTATCACACTCCCATTGAAGAAGTGTCATATGATACTTGTAAAGTATCACACACCCTTGAGATAAGTGTTGCCCAAACCCTAAAAGTGTCACCTTCCTTCTTGAGAACTATCATGCGATACAGGAAAGTATTGCCCAGTGTTGATTTAAAGTATCGCCTAGGTTTTGTAAAAAACTTGTCCGAGCAGACAACAAGCACTTTTTGGTAAAACCAAAACTTTTTGGGAAGTATTTAGGATACCCTCTTAGGTGTTCTTCAATCCTTTCATGTTGCATTTTGGATTCAAAATGTTTAGATTCAAATCTAGTTTTGTGTCTCTCGTTGTTAAGTCATTTTGGGTAGTAGTGGCATTTGGAGATCCATTGGTGCCAAGATGTTTGGTTAGTCTTCTGTTGTGATCTTTGTGATCCTCGTATGTAGTTGCCACATGCATTCATACTTATTTTAAATTTTTTATATCTTGGCTTATATTTATCCTTGTTTCTATGAATCTTCGAACAGAGCATTGCATACCACTTAAATTTCAAAATATATATTTTCATAAATAATCAATCATTGTGTAAAGGAAGGTATGCCTTCCTAATCCTTCTAATATGTATGGGAAGAAAATGTAAGGGAGTATATATATATATATATATATATATATATATATATATATATAGTGGACACTAAATATCTCGGGCAACACTAGAGTTTTCTTCCTCTTACTTTTTTTCCAATGCCTACACTTTGAATGGGGAATAAACTATTGGAATAATCAAATGAGAAGAATACTTCTGAGAGGGCGGGGGGGTGAATCAGAAGTATCACACTTTAACCTTAAAAACTTTTAATTGAAAATAAATTGCATGCATGTAAACATATCAATTAAGCATAAAGTCAACACATGCATCAAAACACATAACACCAAATTTGGTAACCCAAAAAACCTCCAAAATGAGAAGGTAAAACTTGGGTGGGGATGATACCCACAAAATCACTGCAACAATGATGTTTGACCACTTCTGATGATCTGCCCTGTTAAAGGCTTTACATTGTGTCAATAGTGACCTATTTAAAGGATTTACAAACACTTTACATGAAGTGTCACCCTATTAAAGAATTTGATCACCGTTTCAAAGGATTTACAACCTAGCTGTTAAGCTAACCTATCAACATAAGATTTTCCTTCTAACACAATTGGTAGAGAGTATTAGACTAATAAACTTGATAGCTTACAATCCTTGATTGCTGAATTTAGGCACTTGATCTACTCTCTCTAATCTTGATCCTCTAAGATCTGATATCTATTCGATGCCCTTGCTATGTTCTGATCAACCGACTACTGCAATGTTGCTCTATTCCTCTAAGTCTTTTCACACTTCCCTCTAAATTTTGCTATAGTTTACCCTTACACTGTTGTCTTCTACACATACAATGGGATTTCATCCTCCTTTTAAGGATTTTGAAGACTTAGGGTTAGGTAGGAATCTACAATCCATATTAAATCTATAATTCCTACTCATTCCTTGCACTTTTCTTATTTGTTGCATGCCTTCTCCTTTTTCCTTATTGGTTGCATGTTGATTGCATAGGTAAATAAAAAGATGCGATCTTATCTTTAATATCCCTCAAGATTCTTCTATTTTGGCTCAAAAAAATGGTTTACATAGGTGTTTGTGCAATTACAAACAACTATGTCCAATCTGTGTTACTTGACACATACTAGATTACAGGTGCTCAACACATATATGATTTTGGTTTTCTTGGAACCTATGGTTCACTCAACAAAAGTCACTCAACACTTGATCTTCACTCGGCACCTGAAGATCACTCAGCACCTATTGTAATTTTGTCTAACTTAGCACATACTATGGCTCGACATATATAGTGTACTCAGTTTCTATATGAAAATTGGTTAAGTCTGTTGACACTCAATTGTTAAAACCAATCTAAGACCAACAATCTTCCCCTTTGACATGAGTGTCAAAAACACTTAACTAAGCATTATGCTTAATCTTATGAGTACATTATTCAATCTGTTCGGCATATATACAAAATTTCAAAAACTTGTTCAAATTTTTGTAAAGAACAATATACCTCAAAATTCTTATAACTCCCCCTGAGCTTATGTTCCATTTCTTTTCTTGTAACTAAAATTTTTGTGTTGAATTTGTATCATGTTGATGTATCTGATACTCTTTGCCTTTTCCCTATTTTTTTTTCTTGTTCCTACTTCCTGACCTATTCTGTCTATTCTATTTTCACTTGTTTTGCACTTGCAAATTTTTTATTCATATCTTCCCCTTTTATATGTCTCCCCCTTTTTGGCTAACATAGGATGTGTACAATCTCCCCCCTTTATTCTCCAAAAGAATGAAAGAATGTAATTACTTAGTATTCTCCACCTTAGTTATTAATCTCCCCTTTATTTCATATCTCCCCCTTTTTGACACTTATGTCAAAGGGTATTAAGGGTTAAGACCATATCCTACCAAAAATTTACTATTTACCTTCATAATCATTTTGAGAGCTGTATCCCAATTCTCCAAAGCAATTTCTAATTATTTATGCTGGATGGCAATCTCTGCAGCAAGATGTACAAGTCCATCTAAGGTAGAAATATTAGGTTCTTTCTTTAAAAGATTCTCTACATAGGCTTGTTCTTTATGGAGTACTTCCAAATGTGGGGTAATGGAAGATTGTATCTGCATTAGTTTGGCCTTGATATTTGCCTCTTCAGTTGTTAGTGCAGCTAATTCTTTTTGCATGTGAAGCATTTGGACAAAATGCTTCTCACTTTGAGCTGGGTCTTTTGGTAGCTGCATGCTAGAAATCTTTAGATTTTGCTCCAAGATCAGTATTCTTTGGCTTGTCTCTTGTGTGAAATAGGAAAAATCACACAACTTTATGTACAACAAGAATACATTCTCAAGTACAGGTTTTACCTTTTCAATCTTTTTAGCCAAGTCTACTGGTGAAAGTGCTATTTCATTGGCAATTTTCTTGTTGACTTTTCCTTGGAATTTCTTTTCAGACCATTCCATGACTTTTACATTGGTTTCTTGGTCTTCATTTGTCACCTGTTCTACAATTTCTGATAGTTGTTCCATTATTGGCTTGGTCTCATTAGGTGACTGCAAGTTGAAGGCATCCAAAAAGATGTCCTTTATCTGATGTAATTCTTGCTTTTGTTTATACTTCTTCTTGAGTATCTCTTGCCTCAAGGCTTCTTGCATTTCAGTGATTTTCTCAATGCTTATTGTCTTTGAGTCATAATTGGGTATGACTATCTCCTCATCTAACTCAGGGTCTCCATAGTGAAGTACCCTTGAAATCTTGGTAGTGCTTAAGCCTGGTTTAGAGATTTGCAATGACATTACATTAGTGCTCGACTACTTCTAAGGAGTCCCTAAGGTAGGCAAGTTTATCAACTTTTGTATTGCCTCCTGCTCCTTAGGGGTTTTCTCTACTTCTTTCTCCTCTTGTCTACTACCTTGGTCAATTATGACAATCTGAGGAGGTGCACCTCATGTTTTTTCTATAGGATCATGTTGTCCTATTGGTTCCTTTGTAGTCTCCTTAGCAGTAGTTGTCTTTCTTGTTGTAGAGTCAACCTTAGCAATTTTATCTTGTACCTTTTTCTCTCTAGGTTGATCTGTTGTAATAGTGGGAGGTTGTGAGGATTTTTCTTGAGTAGTTACCTTCTCCTTTGATATTGTTGCTATAGCTTTTTGCAGCTCATCAACACTCACCAACACTAGATTTGTACATAGTTATGCTTGAAGTGTTGATTGGTGAAGGATCTTCTTGAGATCCTCTACAGTTAAAGGGTTGATGTTCTGAGAAAAAGTGTCAAGAACATCCTTTACAGTGATTGTAATTGTAGGTGCTATGTGTGGAGGACTAGGAGGTGGCAATTGTGTGTCTTCCACACTCTATTCTTCTTGTTGCGCAACAACTATTGCCATTTCATCTTGTTTCTCTATCTCCTCCTCTTCACCTATTTCTTTTTCCTCTTCCTTTTTCATCTCTTCTCCTTTTTCGGTTTCCTTTTCTTCCTCTTGTTTCTCTTCCTTCTCCTTCTCACTGGCCTTAGCCTTATTTACTTCTACATTATCATCTTTTTCAGTGTTTTGTCCCTCAAAGGGATCTTCTTCTCCATCCTTGACAGTAGTCAAGCCATATATCAATTTCCACATTCTTATTGACTTCTAGACAACATCTTCTACTTTATTCTGCAAGATGCTAAAGGCCCTATACTTTGGTGCAAACTTGCTCTCATGTTTCTTGTTTGCCTTAGTAATTTGGCCTTTTCTCAATTCTGGCAAAACTTGTGCCAATGTGGATTCTCTTATTTCCTTTTCCATTTTAAAACAATAATGCCACTTATTTTCAACAATTTCATATAAGTCTTTAGGCATTGTATTGTCCAATTCAAGAGGAGTGTTCTTGAATTCTGCCATCATGGCATATACTAATTCCTCTACTTTATTTTGATCCTCTCTACTTAATTTCTTAAAATCAACATTTTTCAAACCAAAAAAATCTGCATTCTTCCTAACATTATCACATATTTTATCAATGTTAGACTTAGGAACATGGCTTACCACTCTAAATATGCTAATGTCTTCTAATTCTGTCCTTTCTTCATCATCAAATTTTGGTTGTGCTACATATTTCCTCCTTTCTTTTGCACTAGACTAGTCTCCTCAATAGCCTTCTTCTTTTCTTTGTCTTGTTTCTTTTCTTTTTGTGTTGAGGCTCTTGTAGTAGCTCTTGTCATTGGTATTGTTGGCTTTGCTTGAGTTGTCTCTATAGCCTTCTTTGCTTTAAGTTGGGCTATAGGCTGAGCTTTGACTTTTCTATTTTTGGGTTTGGCTTGAGTTGGTGCTTCCTCAGCTTCTTCTTCCTCTACACCTTCTTCCTTGTCTTTGTCCTCACCTAAGCCTTGTGTCAATTCTAGTTGGCCTTAGCCCTATTCATCTTCTTCATCATCATCATCCTCAACATGTTCTTCTTCTTCTACTACCCCCTCAATACCTTCTCCAAATGTCTTCTTCAATTTCTTCACTAGTTTATCTTTCTTCTTTAAGGTTGAAGTAATTTTTAGCTCCATATCTACCTTGGAATGTACAACATCATATGTTCCGAAGCATGGTGCCTCCTTATCAAACTCCTTCGCAATCAATGCTATGATTGTTGTTGATGCTTCATCAACATCTAGCTCATAAGCTAGAGGTCTTAGTCACCTCACCCTTGGAACTACTACTTGGATGTAAGTATAATCAATGTCAACCAAGAAATAGATATACTGATCCACTAGGGAAACTGGTATCCTCAGTCTTTTTTTCATGGATTTCTTAAAATCCTCAAAATAACTTGTCATTTGAGCCTCAAAGTTGTCACCCATTTGCTCAATATACTCATTAATTTGAGTAATAGCTGACCTATCTAATTTCCAATTAACTTTCCCAATCAAAGGAAACTCTTCCAAAACATAGAAAAATATGCAAACCAAAACTGAATCAAACTTACACTAAGCACCTTTAGATCTTCTGATTGCTCCCAAATTCTCCATGATTTGTTGTAACAATAACTCTGCTAGATTATATGTATGATCTTTCTTGAGAAGTTCATATGCCACATCCATAGTAATGCAAGGTACACTATTCAATCTGCTAGATTGATAAAACTTGTGAGATATGATTCTTATAGCAAAGTCCAGAAGGGGATCTATGATTGTGTCAATGGTCATGCCCCTCTTGTTCCATTTAGCCCAAGTGTTCTTTTCAATAGCTTCTTTTGAATCACTACGTAGGGTCTTGTGCTGATTTAGGGTTGGAAAACTTGTAACCTTATGCATTATTCTCTTTTTTATCTTCATGGGTCCTCCTTCCAACCATAAACAATCATTATGTATCCTACTTAAAACAATTCTTATCCATTCAGTTTTAAAAACTATGGGGAAAAATAGGGTGTTGGTTAAACCCTTTTTCTCAACTATTTGAAATTCTTCCTTGAGTAATCAATTTTCACACAGTTTATCATATGCATGAAATATCTCCAAGTCTCCTACTGCACCTATCCTATAATTGTAACACTTCCTCACATCCTACACCATTGTGACTTTGGGTAGAATCATGGATAATGCGTCGATATGGTCATTTTTATAAGCAACTTCTAGAATTGGCCTAAACTCTGGTTATTTAACCTCATTACTAACCAATTGAACCTCAAAACCTTCCTTTTCCTTAAGGTTTTTAGAATTGGAATCCATTTTGTAAATCTAGAGTTTCAAAATGTTTTAAACTTTAAAACTGTGCAACTTGGCACTTGAAGAAATCCTTAAGTCGATGAAATTTGTGCTAAATCTATGTTGAAATCCATGCAAAAGGCTTCAATGCTACTCTTCAATCACTTATACTCTCTTCTTGTTCTTGCTCTATGTTTGAAATGATGAGAAATGATTGAAAAAGCAACCTTATACCCTTCAAAACATAGCATTAAATTCTTCGTGCGTATAGCTATACACCCAGCTCTCAAAGATTTCAACATAACTCGACTTCCGTTGGTTATCCATCACTCAGCTTCAACTAGATTTACTCTTCGCTTAGCTTCCATTGAAATTCCCTAACTTGGCATCAACTAAAGATTAGATTGACGTCAACTATCAACTTGATCACAATTGACTACTCGGTATGCACTAGACTTTACTCAGCATCACTTGCAGAAATTTTAAGTTTGCATCTTTTCTTATGCTATTTTCTTCTTTGCAGTGCTTTTTTGTCTTGGGAATGATGTTTGACATAGCTTCGTATATCAGTCCCATACTCCTATTTATGCTTAGTTAGATGAAGTGTGACCACTTGACCTATTAGGTGAAGTAATCCCTTCATTTTATGAGGTACATTCATCTTTCTTCTTCCATGTCTTGTTCATTTGTCCTCTAATGTGTTCAACATCTACCTTCTCTTTTCCTTTGTTGACTTTTGACTTGGGTGCTTTTGACTTTGTTGGGCAATTTCTGCTGACATGACCAATCTTAAAGCAACTAAAACATGTGGTTTGGCTCAACCATCTGCTATAGTTCCCTCTAAAATGTGTCTTTATGCAATTTTCAAGAACATGTCCATATTCCTAACAATAGTGATAGCTATACCTAGTGTTATAGTCCCAATCATGGTGATGACCATGGTTATCTTCTCTTGTTGCCTAATTTGATGTCCACATAGGCTTTAATTTGCACTCAAAAGCTCTATGTCCATACTTCTTGCAATTGTAGTAGTGACCTTCAAAATTTGGTGTCCTAATAGTCCTAGTCCTACATTCATGTGCTTGATGTCCTTGCTTTTTGCACTTGTGACAATAGCTTGCATTCTTAGGCTTATCATGCTGATGGGCATTCTTTCTCCTACATACATTAGAAGTATGTCCCTTTTTACCATAGAAACGACAAGTAGGTTTAGTGTTCTTACCTTTGTTGCTCCTTTCTTCTGCAGTCTTGGATGATTCTCCATGTTCAGTGCTGGTGTAACTAAGTCCTGAAGTATCATTACTAGCCCTTGGTGATTTTAGTAGCTGCTTAAAGTACTTGATAGCCTCATTGGTTTTGTTGAAGCTCTCTACAATCTCCTTCTCTCTTTTCAAGTCATTTTGTAGTTTCTCATTCTGTATCTTTAGTGTAGAGATCTCAATGTCTTTCATATTCAACTCATGATGTGCATTCATCATCTGGCTTAGGGTGTCTAGCTGCATGTTTGAGATTCTTTCAAACTCAATTGTTTTTTTCTCTAGTCTATTGGTAAGATTTCTCTTGTCATCTTCTATCATGAATTTTTCTTCAATGGCTCTTTTCTTCTGTTCAATTACTTCACAAAGCATTATGGCTTGTAATTCTTGTTCAAGCTTGAGTATTCTAATTTCTTCTACTTGAGCTCTATTCTTCTCCATCAATTCTTCTATTGTTGCATCAAACTCTTTGGAATCTTCATTGACAAACACTTTTTTGGTATCAATCTCCTTGTAGTGTGTGTCATTTTCAGCTATGGCTATATCCTCCTTCTTTTCAAGGATTTTATTAATTCTTCTCTAGCTTCCTTGAAGTTGTGTAGAGCGAGGTGCATATCAATCACCTGATTCTCTATGATCTTCCCAAGTTTAAAGACTTCCATCTTTAGATCTTTTTCTCTAATTTTTTAAGCTTCTCCTTGTGAGAACCTTGCTATGATACCAATTGTTGGAATAATCAAATGAGAAGAATACTTCTAAGAGTGGGGGGTGAATCAAAAGTATCACACTTTAACTTTAAAAAATTTTAACTAAAAATAAATTGCATGCATGTAAACATATCAATTAAGCATAAAGTAAACACATGCAACAAAACACATAATACCAAATTTGGTAACCCAGAAACCCTCCAAAATGAGAAGGTAAAACTGGGGTGGGGATGATACCCACAAAATCACTGCAACAATAATGTTTGACCACTTCTGATGATCTGCTCTATTAAAGGCTTTACATTGTGTCAATAGTGACCTATTTAAAGGATTTACAAACACTTTACATGAAGTGTCACCCTAGTAAAGGATTTTATCACCTTTTCAAAAGATCTACAACCTAGTTGTTAAGCTAACCTATCAACATAGGATTTTCCTTCTAATACAATTGCTAGAGAGTATTAGACTAATAAACCTAATAGCTTACAATCCTTAATTGTTGAATTTAGAAACTTGATCTGCTCTCTTTGATCTTGATCCTATGAGATCTAATATCCATTCGATGCCCTTGCTTTGTTCTGATCAACTAGATACTGCAATGTTGCTCTGTTCCTCTAAGTCTTTCCACACTTCCCTTTGAATTTCACTATAGCTTACCCTTACACTGCTCTGTCTACACATACAATGGGATTTCATCCTCCTTTTAAGGATTTTGAAGACTTAGAGTTAGGTAGGAATCTATGATCCATATTAAATCTTTAATTCCTGCTCATTCCTTGCACTTTTCTTATTTGTTGCATGCCTTCTCCTTTTTCCTTATTGGTTGCATTCTGATTGCATAGGTAAATGAAAAGATTTGATCTTATCTTTAATATCCCTCGAGATTCTTCTATGTCAGCTCAAAAAAATGGTTTACATAGGTGTTTGTGCAATTACAAACAACTATGTCCAATTTGTGTTACTCGACACATACTAGATTACTGGTGCTCACCACATATATGATTATGGTTTTCTTGGCACCTATGGTTCACTCGACTCATATGGTTCACTTAGCATCTAAAGTCACTCGACACTTGATCTTCACTCAGCACCTAAAGATCACTCGGCACCTGTTGTAGTTATGTCTGGCTCAGCATATACAGTGTACTCTGCTTCTATATGAAAATTGGTTAAGTGTGTTGACACTCAATTGTCAAAACCAATCTGAGACCAACAATAAACATTTGTAAAAGTATTTACTATATAGTATATATAGAACATTAAACCTTTTATCGATATATATATATATATATATATATATATATATATATATATATATATATATATATATATATATATATATATATATAGTTTGTATGCATTATTTTCATATGCCTATTTACTTTTAAATTTGCATTATTATTCTATCAATTTTTCTAATATACATTTATTCATTTTCCCATGAATACATATATTCATCTGTATTCATTCCTTTACATGCATAACTACATTGAATTGCATGTACATCTTTATACATATACTTCTTTTTAAAACATAATTATTTTCATAATAAACATATTCTATTTTATTTGTAATGTATGTGAATATATTTTGACATATAATTTTTTCAATTTTATTATATCCTAATATTAGATTTTAATTTTAATTTGAATGACAATGTCTAATTCATCTTTGACTTTCAATTTATTTTAATTTTATAAATTATTTACAAAATATTTAGTCAAGCTCTAAATTGGATGAATATTCCTATTTTCTAATTATTTTGGATGTAAATTTTCTCAAGAAGAACCTTTGGTTTTGATAGATTTCATGCAACATGGCTTTGTTAATTTTAAAACAAAGGTTTCTAGATTTAAGTTCTATGAGAATTTTCTACACAAGAATAGCAAATTTTCTTCCTTCTATTTCTCAATAATAATGTAACTTGGAAGTTATTTATCTTTTAAATCAAATAAAAACCATTCATAAATTTTAACAATCACTATAATGCAAGCTGACAAGCATGAATAAGATAATCTTTTTAAAGGAAAGATTTTTAAAGTTCTTGTTAGAATGAAGGGTTAATTTAATTTAATTTATTCAATTACCTTTACTCCCTTCTTAAGATTTCACTTTATGCACATGCATTTTCATTAAATAGTTAAATATTAATTATTAAATGTCATTTACCTCATAGGGTTTCGCTTTTAGGTTTTATGATATCCTTCTATAAGGATTGATCAATTATAAATTGCATTCATTCTTTCAGTCTGATAATATATTATTGCATATTTTTTAGAGCTAAACCCTTTCCTTCTCTTGTCTTTGCTTCTATGTGACATGATCTCTCATAGAGGTGTTCTCGGGTTTTGTGGATTTGTATTGCTTAAATTCTTCATGGTATTAGAGTCAGATCTACTATAGCTTGTTCATATTTTTGAAAAAAGTGGGAACGAGGATTTGTTAGATTAAATCTAGTTGTTTTTCTAGTATTTTTGTGAAAATAGGGGAGTCTTTTAATTTTGGAGCACTTTGAGACAAAATAGACCTTACGGTTGGATTCAAATGATGTTAAAACCCTTATTTCCATATAAAAGATGTCTATTTTGGCCAACTTTGCATTCTAAGACAAATTTGTTTTTTTGCCTATCGGGGTCATACAACCCTTGACATGCAAAATGAAATGGAAAATTTTGCAAATCACAAAAAAATATTTTTAAAAAACTCTTTTTTAAGCATAGGTGGTTTAAATTTTACCATAGTAGTTAGCACAACCATTGGTGGTTTGGTTAACCCATAGTAGTCACTACCCATGGTCTCCACATTGCCACAATAGAGGTCCACCACTACACTACTTGTGCTCCACCATGGGGCCCTATGCCACCTATGCTCCACCATGTGGCCGCTTGTGCTCCTTTGCCTCCTCCACTACTAGACCACCTCTGCTTAGCCTAGCCTTCCTATAGTCACTTGGGGGTTGAGAGCTAATTTTTTAGCCCCTTAACATTTCTTTTAGGTGTTTCACTTCTTTTTCACACTTCTAGAGGCCTTGTCAATGTTTTCGCTCTAACTGTTGGAATCAACATGTGGGAAGATTTACTTCTTGGGGGGGGGGGTTTGAATCAAAAGTAACTAACTTTAACCTTTTCTAATCCTTTGAACTGATATCATCCGCATGCATCTAATTCAATTAATAAACATGAAAGTAAAGACATGCATGAAAACAAATAAGACACAAATTTGGTAAACCAGAAACCCTCCAAAATGAGAAGGTAAAATTGGGGTGGGGATGACACCCACAAAATGTCATTGTAGCAATGTGTAACTGTTCAAGGTTACAATGTTTGACCACTTCCAATGGTTTTCCCTATGAAAGGCCTATCCTGTTAAAGACTTTTACACCTTGTTAAAAGTGACCTAGTTAAAGGATTTTAGTACCTTGTTAAAAGTAGGTCTGTTTAAAGGACTTTAGTACATTCACTTGGAATGCCACCTTGTTAAAGGATTTAAAAATGGCTGCTAGGCCAACCTAAGTCCATGGGATTTCCATAACTAATACAATTGCTAGGAAGATTAGAATATTTTGACCTGATAACTTGCAATCCTCAATTGCTGATTACAAATCCTTGTTCTTCTTTGACTAATATGATCCTTGCTTGATTTGATATGTCATTCTGTGAGGTTTGATACTCTATTCTTTATCAATTGGATTCTACAATGCTACTCTGTTCTACCCTTACCCTTCTGCACTTTGCTATAATTCACTCATACACTTCTTTCTTGCATATCCTCTCTCTTTTCATAATGGGGCTTTGTCCTCCTTTTAAAGATTTCAAAGACTTAGAGTTAGGTATGAATCTATGATCAATAATAAATCTTCTTTTCCTGCTTATTTCTTGTACTTTTCCTATTGGTTGCATGCCTTCTCCAATTTTCTTATTGGTTGCATGTTGATTTCATAGGTAATGCAAAAGATTCAATCTTATTTCAAGATCCTTCGAGATTCATCCTATGTCGGCTCCAAAAATGGTTTACATTTGAGTTTGTGAAGGCATAAACTTATATGTTTATTTTCTATTACTTGGCACTTACTAGTTGCTAATGCTCGACACATATAGGAAAATTGGCTCACCGGCTCCTATAGTAATTATATTTCACTTGGCATCTATACTTTGCTCAGCACTTGAACTTCGCTTAGAACCTAAAGATTGCTTAGCACCTGAAATTTACTCGACACCTATTGAATTCTCTAACTCGGCATACACTGTAGCTCAGCTCTTATATTATACTTGGCATCATCTTGAGAATTTGATTAAGTGTGTTGACACTCAAATGTCAAAACTAGTCTAAGACTAACAATTTCCCCCTTTGACATGAGTGGTGAAAATAATTACCTAGAAATTATAAATCTAATCTTTATGAGTGTACTACATATTCTGTTCGACTTATATACAAGACTTCAAAAACTTGTTCAAAAATTTTATATGCATCAAAATTTTGTAACTCCCCCTGAACTGATATGCCATTTCCAATCCTGTAACCAAAATTCTTGTGCTTACTATGTCTCATGCTGATGTATCTGATATTCTTTGCCTTGTCTACCTTTATCTATATCTGTGTACCTTGTTTCTGCTTCATGTACTTTGTATCTGTTCCCCTTTCACATCTTCTTGCAGTTTTGCATCCTTCTTGGCTTTTATTACTTCCTTAAAAATGTGAATGTGAATATCTCTCCCTTTGGATATTCTTTATTACTTCCATCAAAGAATGTATTATCTCCCATTCTTATTCACATCTCCCCCAAAACATTATGTCTCCCCCTTTCTCTTATACCAAAACATTATATCTCCCCCTTTTTTGACACTTATGTCAAAGGGTCCTAAGGATAAATAGAATATTTAGCCAAAAATGTTTTTTTTTTAGCTCCATAATAATTTTGAGAGAAGCATCCCAATTATCTAAGGTAATCTTCAATGATTTGTGTTGGATGGTTGTCTCTGCTGCAAGATGAAGAAGGCCTTCTAAAGTAGAAAGATTAGGATCTTTCTTTAGAACATTCTCTACATAGGCTTGTTCCTTATGGAGTACTTCCAGATGTGGGGTAATGGAATATTGAATTTGCATCAATTTGGCCTTGATATTGGCCTCTTCTACTGTCAATATAGCTAACTCCTTTTGTGTGTGAAGCATAGTTGCAAAATTCTTCTCACCCTGAGTTGGATCTTTGGGTAGCTGAGTGCTAGAAATCTTGAGATTTTGTTCCAAGCTCATTATTTTTTGGCTAGTTTCTTGTGTGAAATATGATGAATCACACAACTTGTTGTACAATGAGAATACATTCTCAAGTACTTTCTTCACTTTTTCAATCTTCTTAGCCAGTTCTACTTGTGAAAGTTCTATTTCACTTGATATTTTCTCATTCACTTTCATCTAGAACTTCTTTTCTGACCATTCTAATAATTTAACATTAGTTTATAGGTCCTCATTATGTACCTATTCCACAATGTTGGAAAATTGCTCCATGATGGGCTGGGTTTCATCAAGTACTTGCAAGTTGAATGCACCAAGAAATATATCTTTGATTTCCACCAGTGCTTGCTTCTGTCTATACTCATTTCTAAGTATCTCTTGTCTCTTTCTTCTTTCTAGTGCCTCTTGCACTTCATTTATCTGTTGTAGGTTCATGGTTCTTGAGTCATAACTGGGTATGACAATTTCTTCATCAAGTGCAGGGTCTCCATAGTGAAGAACCCTTGCAACCTTGGTAGAGCTCAAGCTTGGTGCTGAAATCTATAATGGTACTACATCAGTGCTTGGCTTCTTTGTGGGTGTCCCTGAGGTAGGAAAGTTCACCAATGTTTGTATTGCCTCCTACTCTTAAGGGGTTTTCTCCTCTTCTTTCTCTTCTTCTTTACTACCTTGGTCAATAATGATGATTTGAGGAGGTTCACCTTGACTTTGTGTAGTAGGAACATCTTGCCCTGTTTGTTCCTTTGCTAGCTCCTCGATAGTTGTTGTCACTTTTATTGTAGAATCAACCTTAGCATTAGTGTCCTATGCTTCTTGCTCTTTGGGTTGATTTGTTGTAGGTTTGTGAGATTGTGTAGATGGTACTTGAGTATTTTCCTTCTCCCTTGTTATCTCTACTATAGCCTTTTGTAATTCATCCACACTCACCAAAACTAGATTTGTACAAAGTTGTGATTGTAATGTAGTTTGGAGAAGAATCTTGTTGAGATCCTCTGCAATGAGTGGATTGATGTTCTAACTTGTGGTGTCAGGAACATATTTAACTATTACTATTTTTGTAGGTGTTGGATGTGGAGGACTTGGTGGTGGTAGTTGGGTGTCTTGGACAGTCTGTTCAGTCTACTGCTCTTTAGCTGTTGCCTCTTCACCATGTGTCTTCTCCATTGTTTCTTCTTCTTTATCTTTCTCTTCTTCTTCTTCTTCTTCTTCTTCTTCATCATTTCTTCCTTCAAATGGGTCTTCCTGGCCTTCCTTCACAGTTGTCAAACCATATATTAACTTCCACATTTGTGTGGACTTTTGAACAACATCTTCTATTTGGTTCTGCAAAATTTTGAAGGCTCTATATTTGGGTGCAAATTTGCTCCCATGTTTCTTGCTAGCATTTGTTATTTGACCTTTTGTAAGGTCTGGAATTACATGAGTTAATGTAGACCTTCTTATTTCCTTTTCCATTTTAAGATAGTAATGCCATTTATTCTCAACTAATGAGCTTAGCTCCTTGGGCATTGAGTTGTCTAGTTCAAGTGGAGTGGTCTTGAACTCAGCCATCATAGTGTAGACAGACTCTTCCACTATGTTCTGTTGTTCCTTTGACAACTTATTGAAATCTATGGTCTTTAGACCAGTTAAATCAGCATTTTCTCTAATATTATTACAAATGCTTTCAGATTTAGATGTGGTAGAATGGCTTACCAATTTGAATTGATCTTCATTAGGCTCTATCCTTCCTTCGTTTGATTCAGGAGGTGCAACATAATTTCTCCTTTTTCTTCTACTCTACAAACCTTTCTTGTTCTATTGCCTTCTATTTCTCCTACTCCTTTGTCCCTTGAGTTGTAGCCCTATTTTCAGCCCTTGTAGTTGGCTTGGTTGGGCTTGGCTTTGTAGCCTTCTTCTTTCCCTTGGGCTATGCAGTTGGCTATTTTTGAGCTTTTCTTTTCTTTGTCTCAGCTTTTTGGGTGCTTCTTGCTCGACACCTTCCTCCTCATCTACATCTTCTCCCACACCTTGGGTTAATGCAAGTGGCCCTTGATCTTGTTCTTCTTCATTATCCTTGACATCTTCACCTTCTTCTTCTGCCGCTTCTGTAGTGCCTTTCCCAAATTTGGTTTTTAGCTTCTTAACAAGCTTATCCTTCTTTTTCAAAGTAGAGGTAGTCTTTAACTCCATATCCACTTTTTATCTCACCACATCATAAGTTACAAAATGTGGTGCATCCTTATCTATTTCTTTTGCCAACAATGCAGTTATTGTTGTTGATGCTTCATCTATATTTATTTCATACCCAAGAGGTCTTAGCCATCTCACTCTTGGTATGGCAGCTTGAATGTATGTATAGTCTATGTCTACAAGAAAACATACTTCATTTACATGTTTCTCTACTAATGATATTGGAATCCTTAGCCTTTGCTTCATTGTCTTCTTAAAGTCCTCAAAATAACTAGTCATCAATGTCTCAAAATTAGCTCCCATCTGTTGTATGTATTCATTAACTTTAGCTATAAGACCTATTAGTTTTCCAGGCTACTTGTAGTGCCTCTCGTGTTTGCAGTCTGTACCTTGTCTATTTTTGATTCGAGAGATACTTGATACTCTTTTGATATTTGTACCTTGAGACGACCTAAAGGTCGAATGTTATATTTTGATTTCCGTACCATAGATGCTTTGTTGCTATGTTGTTCAGTTTATCATATTTGCATGTTGATGTTATTTTTAGATGATAGTAGATCTATGATAACTGATTATCTGGTGATATGATGTATTGGACCTATTTGTTGACTATGTTATGAGATGGATTCTATACTATGGTTATTTACTTCATTCTCATCTTTTATGATTAATGTGAATGTGACTGGTGTAAATGGATTAATGAGTTATTTAAATGCTTTAATTGCTTCGGCTATTATATTATATGCAATTGCACTTGATCGTGTGTTCTAGTGTGCAGGAATTACATCCTTGGCAGTGGCCTATGGAGTTAGTGATCCAGCTGTTCATATTTTGCCAATTTCGCTCCTATATGGTCGACGTATCCTTATTTACTTGTTTTATATTAAAACCTTTCGGTGATTAGTAAATCCGAACTCAGTTACATTATGTGATTAGACCAGTGAACATGTCTGTGCATTTAGAAGTTCGCATTTGTCACGAAAGTGTTAAGTGTTTTTCTGTAATTTTGGGTTTTCGGGTTTTTAATCTTTTGGGATTTGATTTCTGGCAGCTTTGCCTTAGGTGAATTTCCATTATGGATAATAACCTGTTTTCGTTTGGGTTGTTTCGAAGTTTAACTACTCCAGCTAGCTACTTTCCATTATCAGCTATTCACTCAAAATGAATAAATATTGGAAAAGTGAGTTCATTATTCACTTCTCACATTTTGGAAAATTGAGTTTGGAGAGCAAATTTGGAAATCCTCTTCTGAAGGATTATTGTTTTGCTCGTTGCGGGAGCTATGAGCGTGGGATCTTTGCGAGGTTTGTCCCATTGGATTCGGCTCGAGGAGTTCTCGCTTTGCCGAAAGTTTCAGCAGTTTCGGCGGAGTATTTATTTTATTCTACGGGTTTCAATTTTGGCCCTTTTTGCTGTCAGGTAGGGCCTTCCTATTTTAATGTTTTTTCTCTGTTTCTGCTTCTGTTTCTTGTAGCAATGTGTTAGGAGGCTATGAACTAGTATTCCCCTCCGTTTCTGTTTGCTAGTTCTGCCCGGTTGGTCGGGTATGAACGTTTTACCTATTTTTGAAATGGGGGTTTGGGTTTTTGGGCCGTTATGCTAGCCGTTTTTGCATACGGTGTCCATTTTCCATTATTTTTGGATTTTTGGGGTTTTTGAGCCCAAAGGCCAAATGGGTTTTAATTTTGGAATTTTTCCAAAATTTGGAGTTTTTACCTCGTTTTGCGTGCCACCCTATTTTCTCAGGTTTTCTTGGCACATTGTGGCTCGTGGACCTGGATGATCCATTTGGATACTAGTCAGAACACTTTTGCATCTTTTGTTGCATTGGGATGCGTGTAGCATCCGTCATCCCGATTATGTTTTCGGTCGATTGACTTTTGTTTCCATTCTCATCCTATCCTTGTGTATGATCTCTGTGATGGTGGTGAGCCACACACACGTATATTGTCGGGTGACCTGCGGGGCTCGATCTTCCGTGGTATTTCCAGAAGTTGTGATCATTGGGGTTGGGTTGGGAGTTTGCATGCCTTCGGGCACTCATCGCTGGATGAGCATGGGTAGGGTAGGGTAGCATATGGAGGGGGCTTCTATCTCGCAGCCTGGTGACCTTAGTCCCATAGGGTTGGTAGAGGAAGTTTTAAGTAAGTGATAATTAAATAAAACATTGGGTGGTAATAAAATTTAAGATAATAAAAAGTATATGTGGGGCCCTCCGTTGAGGGGTTGAAACGCATGATCCGAGCTTGGGCTTGTCGATGCCAAGTGACTCTCCATGATGCCACTCCCTATGTAGTAGCCCATTGAGGTATCTGACTAGGACCTGTAGTTTATGCATTGTCTATGTCTTGGGTTCAGTCATCATACTACTTGGCATGTGTGTTAGCCATGGTTGTTGTTTTGTGTGTGTGTGGTTGGATCATCATCTCCATCAGCATGGTGGGTGTGGACCTATGGGTGCCACGTGGTTGGGAGGCGTAGCTACCTTCGCCACTGCTAGGCACCGGTGTACAGAGATGGTCTATTGTTCTAGCGTGATCGTTGCTGGATGTGTCACTTGGTACTTCGGTATACGAAGTATGCTTCTTGTGATTTATGCTCTCATTATGATGTTATCATGCTTAGATGATTTTAGTTTTAACGCTTTCCTCATTATGATGATTAGCATGTAGTAGAGGATGTTATCTGATTACACGGTTATCTTATGTTACTACTAGCATGTTAGATCTCATTACTTATATTGTATCATGTTTAGTAGTGATGTCCCTATCACGATAGCACCGATGATCTAATCGGTGGCTTGGGATGTTATGCGTGGGGGATGGCTAGGGCCCATGATGGTCCTATGATGCCATTGATGGTTGGGAGGAACCGCGTACCTAGTTTGGTTAATTGGTTTATTACTTTGATATTTATGCTTAAATGTAAGAGGTTATTTTCATGTTCACTGCGATGTTACTTTAGTTTATTGCAATGTTTCCTTCTGTTCTTCCCTTGCTATTGTTTTAGATGGTTAGACTTGGCTTCCAATTGTCCATCTCTTAGCTTGGATTCGAGTGTCCTTACCTCGAAAAGTGGATCCGGTACTCCTCAGTGTGGAGGAACTTTGTTTCGTTCTTTTTCTAGCCTTGTTTATGTGTTTTTGGGTGCGTGCTGATTCAAATCTTCGCGGGAGGATGATTCTCTTTTGCGTGAGGATGAGAATCTTCACACGAGAATGAGAATCTTCGCGCAAGCCGTGCATTTCTTCGTGCGAGAATTCACGTCTTCGCGCGAGGATGAAAAGTCCTCGCGCGAGCCGTTGAGAATCTTTGCGCAAGCCGGTGAAAGTCTTCGCGCGAGAAGAAATACTGGTGCTCTGTCTTTGCGGGAAAAATAGGGGCTAGTTAGGCTTGTCGAAATAAAGTTTGAAAGTTGGTTTTAGATACCCTTTTGGTTTTCTTGCCTTCCTAGTGCTTCTCAGATGTTGTAAGGGGCTTAAAATATATTGTTTAAGTATAAGTTGATGTATTTAATTTCTTATACTTAAGATATATTTTAATATATGCAACGATTCATTTGAGATGGGTTTCAGACCTCTACGAGCTAAGGTGTAGATTCTAGGAAAAATCAGGGCTTCAAAAATTCAGACTTAGCCAAATTTCAGGGGTTCAGGATTTTAGACTTAGCCAGTTTCCAAGAGTCAGCTTGTGTCTTTCAGCTTGGTAGGTCTTTGTGGTTTGTGATTGTGTTCTAGTTGGTAGTGGCGTTTGGAGATCCGTTGGTGCTTGGTTGTCTTTCAGTCTTCCGTTGCGATCTTTTGGTTTGTGTAGGTTGTCTCATGTGCATTTACACTTGAAAAAAAAAAAAAAAAATTGTTCTGACTTGTTTTTCATCCTTGTTTCCAAGGATCTCCGGGCGGGCATTACACTACTTTACCGAAAGAAGGAAATTCATTTTGAACATAAAAGAATATACATATCAAAATGGCACCAAATTTGCATTGGGCTCCCTTGGTTCTCCTGATTGCTGCTAGATTTTCATTAATCTATTATAGTTGTAGTTGTGCAAGATCATAGGTATGATCCTTCTTCACCAGTTTGTATCCTACCTCCACTGCAATGCAAGGCACACTGTTGAGTTTGTTGGATTGGTAGAATTTGTGTGCAATGACCCTAATAGCAAAGTCAACTAGAGGGTCTTGGATAGTGTCAATTGTCATCCCTCTCTTATTCCACTTTGCACCTGTATTCTTCTTAATTGTCTCCTTAGAATCACTCCTAAGGGTCTTTGACCGATCTAGGGTTGGATACCCTGTCACTCTATGAACAATTATTTTTGTGATTTACTGAATTGTCTTCCAACCATAAGCTTCCATCATGTATTCGGTTGAGTACAAGTCTAATCCATTCAGTTTTGAAAATGGTGGGGAATTCTAGGGCTTATGTTAAACCCTTCTTCTCAACAATTTTGTATTCCTCCTTTAACACTCCATTTTCACATAATTTTTCATAAGCCTTCCTCATTTCCATGGCACATATGGCTCCAATCTTGCAATTGTAGCATCTCCTTACATGTTGAACCATTACAACTGTAGACACCAAAATTTGTCCAAAACCCATTTCGTGACCAATTAAATAAATATTCATTATTTATTTAATTCCCCTACCTTAATTAAATAAATTTGTATTTATTTAATTACATTTGCATTACCTTGATTTAAATAAACTAAGGTTTATTTAAATCCTAACCTATTCCCACTTGCATCTAACCCCTTTCACTTTAATTAAGTATGTCATTTACTTAATTAATTCCCTCCTAATCCCACTAGGAATTAAATATTTCATTTAATCCTATTTGAGCACATGGCTCCTACTTTTAACTCTCACCTAACTTCACTAGCCTACCTAACCCATCATGCTAAACCTACCCACTTCCTAATCATGCCTTCTTTTCCTAATCATCCTAGCTAATCACGTCTTAATCCTAAGTGTGTTCTCACACATGTGTGAGAGATGTTCACACTTTCCTCATCCCTCATATCTTGCATGTCTCTTGTACACTTTTCCTCTTGCATGAGTGCCTTCTCACACCTCTTGCACACTTGCCCTCTTGCATGAAAATCAAGTTGTCTCACACATGTGTGAGAAGCCATGCTTCTCACACCTCATTGATCATGTCACCATCAAAGGTTGCTCATACATGTGTGAGTATATTGCCCCCTTTGAATGGTCAAAACCCTAATCCATATGGAGTCTACTTGTCCTCCACCTCATTGACACCTCATCAATCCTAAGAAATCTTGGCCCTCCATCTTGCATTTAATCTTAGCCATCCGTTGCATCCATTTTCCTATAAAAGGAGAGCCCTCTCCTCATTTTTCATGAAGCACCTTCTACCTCATTGTTCTGCTGCTGGATTTGTGAGCAACCACATCCCATAAGTGATGAAATCATCTACACTTGATGATTTCATGAGGTTTGCATAGTGCTACTTTGATGTTCATGTTATGCTTTTGACATATTTATCTTTCATATTTTGAGGTTTTGCATGATAATGTAGGAAGATGCATTAGTTGCTTAGTGTGTTTTCCTTTAGTTACATTTTTATGCAACACATTTTGGCACGCCCGGTGGGACCCACTTCACGGGTTCGAACTAATGATCTAATGTGTTTTTGAGTGTTTTGTGAGTTTTTAAGTTTGTAGATTGAAATCTTGCATTTGGGGATCAAGTTTCATGAGGAGCATCTAATCATGTCAAGGAGCCCATCATTGCATTTGGAGGACCTAAGGGAAGCTTTTTGAAATAAAACACTTTGTATCTTGCTTATTGCTTTGTTTTCAAGTTTTAGGGTACATATACATTGAATATCCTATTCGTTATTAGGGAAAATTTAAAAAGAAAAAAAAAAAAATACTCCCCTTTTTGTTAATACATAAATTTTTTTTTAAAAAAAAAAAGTAAAGGGGTCTTATTTTGTTTCATAAAAATATAGGGGTTTAGTTTAAATCAAAAATCTAAAATCTAAAATCTAAAAATTAAAAAATAAAAATAAAAAAGTAAAATAAAAAAAAATAAAATTAAAAAAAAAATTTTTTTAAAAAAAAAAAAAAAAAATTATTAAAAAAAAAAAACTTTGTTTTCGCCACGAGCGGCGCGACCACCACCCGCGAGCGGCGCAGTCGCCACTGCGTGGCACACAAGAACTGCTCCCTCCTCTCTCTGTAGCTTCCCCCCTACTCTGCTCTGTCACTCCTCGTCGCTTGTAAGCATCACCGGCCATTCCCGCCTCCCGTGCCACAACTTTCATCTGCCGCAGCCAACACCATAACCTGCCACCACGCCGCTCCACTTCCCGACCGCCCACGCACCGCTGCAACCAATCCCGCGCCGGCCAATCTGCGGCCCACCGTTGCTCCTCCCCACCCGACGGCCTGCGTTGTAGACCTCCCTGCATCATTGCCCGTGGCCAAGCCGCTGCTTTCCGTTTGTCCGCCGCTCGGCCGCGGCCCGCGGCAACAGCCGCCGCCCGCTACCCTCTCTCCGCCACTGAAACAAAACCCAAACCCTCGCCTCTCCACCTCCACCCGCGGCTACCCTCGCCAGCAACCCCGCGCAGCCTCTGCTCCTCTCCCACACTTAAACCCTCCCCTCTGCTCACTCAAAACCATATCAATTTTTATTTCATTTTTCAAATTAAATCTATAGATTAAAATGTCATTTTGAATTTTTTTTTTATATAGACTTTCTTTTTTTAAAACAAGACATATAGATTTAATTTTCCATTTTCCTTTTTTCTTTTTTTCAAAAACGTTCAAAAAACAAAAAAAAATTTGCTTGACATTCTCCTAATCGTCAATTTTTTGCCCGCAGGTCGCTGATGTCAGCACTGCATCAACAGTCCACATGCTTTCTAAGCCATAAGGAGCAACCTTCACGTTTTTGCTCATAACTTGAGCATATGAGCTTCGTTTTTGAAAAACGAAATATCGTCGAAAAGCTGATTCCAAGCCCATTGCATTGATATTGGTTTCATGAAATTTTGATGCTGTTTATATCTCTATTTTTCCTGTTAAAGACAAAACTTTGTGCTAACTCTTTCATTGCAGGGTTGCTTCACGTTTTTTCCACATTTTCGCTGCCCTAACTTGTTGTTTTGTAGAGATATTTTTTCACTAACCATGTTGCTTGCAGATTTTGCCTTAATTTTTGTTTGGGAATGAGCTTGTATGCATAAACATTTGTCTTTGAATGCATGGTTAAATGCTAAAACAATCAAATTCAATCTTGAATACCTTAAGGGAGTGGACATGTATGCTTAGGCTAGCAAACATTTGGATTTGGTGCTTAAAACTAACTCACACAATCTCGAATGTCTTAAGGGAAATCGATTTCATTTTTAACAATTTTGCTTATGCACACGCTCGATTTACTTTCTTGTTGACGAACTCGCACTTTTCATTTATGTTGACGACAATTTCAAGTTGGAAAGAACATTGTATGCTTTAAACACGTGTGTTTTCAAGTAGATTACAAAACCTAAAGTTTCATTGGGAACAAACGCGTGTCTGTTAAACCCCAAGGCCACTTACGTATTCTCTCCCCTCACGCCTTCGGGTGATCTTGGGTGCACAAGAAATAAGTGGTCTTGTTTTTCTTTTTTAAGAGGCCTGCTTGGGGATTTCATCACCCCTTGGGATGACCTAAACTCCAGCGTTCTGGCGGAGTATAAAAATCGGGAGGTGAATTGAAAGACACCTCTCTTGGAAGCAAAATATTGTCACTCTTGGCTAAGCCCCAAAGAACTTTATACCTTTGGGAAGTGAAGGAGGAGATTTGGGTTACCGTCTCCCCCCAGCTGTGTGGCAATATTTTTTTTCATCTACAGATTTGGGTCTCACGTACTTTGCGTATATCGAGGATGCCCTCTAGTTGATCCTTGAACATCCTAGTCAAAACTTTGTAGGTTTTTTGGTGTGTTTGACGTTCTTGAGTGTTTGGAATGCACTTGCCTTGTACATATTTCATTGTATATATTTTGCATCTTAAACCTAAAAACCCAAAAAACATCATAAAACATAAAAATCCAAAAAATCATAAAACATAAAATCCAAAAAAAATCAAAAACCAATTTCAAAAATAACAAAAACAAGTCTTGGTTTAGGTCCTCTTAGTCAAGTTGTCCACATCACTTCCACATTACATCTTCTTTCCATCCAAGTCATCACACTCATACATCTCTTGTCTTCATCATTCACAACATTCCTTGACGTCTTCATCATCTCTATTCGTCCACATCATTTCCTTGTCATTCAATCTACTTCCTAATCTTCATCCTATTCATGCTTCATCATCTTCCCGATCCAATTTCTTCCATCAATCTCATGATTCATTCTTAATTCAATCCTCCACATCATCATTCTTCTAATCCAATCCCTTGTCAAATTCATGCTTTTCTAATCAATTCTTAATTCACTCCATTTACATATTCCTCCATAATTCATCTTCCTAATTTCATTCAAGTCTTCTTCTAATTCAACTTTCCATCAAATATTCAACTTTGGTCATAGGAGCATTTTCCTAAACATTGGACTTTCATTCAAATCTCGCATTCACTTGTTTGCCATATCATAGGGTTTTTATCAAATCAAATCAAACCCTTATCCATATCATATCCAATCAAATCAATATCCAATCAAATCATATCAAATTCAATCACATCAATATCAAGTCAAATCTAATTCAAATCAAGTCAAAGTCCAAAGTTCCTAGTCCCAAGTTCATATTTCCTTCATCATCCATCTCTCTTCCTCTAACATCTATGGATTGGAATTTGCTTAATCGCATGGTTGACAATCTTCAAAGACAATATGGAGTTATACCTCCCGTTCAACCTACATATCAAATCCATCCTCAACATTTCATATCCAACTCTCATCCATCTCATGTCCATTATTCTTCTACCTTTGACAAGGGAAATCCACCTCCTTATCCTTCATCTACATATGATTCCATTCCTAGCTCACACACTTCCTCCAACACAAATGCCCTTGCCATGGAAATGGAACAATTAAAGAATCATCTCTTGGAAAGCCAACATCAAGAGGCCACCTTCCATGCCATGTGTCCTCTTCCCCCATGTTTCAAAGATCCTATTCCTCATGTCCCATCCAACCCCAACCCTCCATGCAATCCCCTACCCATCGTTCCACCTTCACACAATCCTAATCCTCCAAAATCTGCCTCATGTCCACCTCGTAAGGGGTTTTTCACATCACTCTTGGCTAAGTGTAAAGAACAAAATAAAGAGAGCCAAGCACCCAAAGTTATTCCTCCAAAGCATGTCACTATAGATTCCCCTTCTCCTCTAGATCCGAGCATTTATCCATCCCATCCTTCGCCTATCCCTCAAGATCCATTTACCCCTCTTAGTCCATCTCATGTTCCCCTTCCTAATCAAGATCAAGGCATTCCATGTACCATGCACATTCCTGATTCCATGCCATCTCAAGCATTAGCCTCCATAGATCCTCCACTTCATGAAGATATACCTTCCACTCCATCCACTAATGTTCCTCCATGTCAAGATCAAATCATGCCATCTCATGATTCCATCCCCTCCACTCCATCTCATGATCCTGTTCCATCTCACGATCCATGCATTCCACTCCATGAACCTCTTCTAAGTCAAGATCAAAGCACCCTTGCATTTTCCTTTCATGCTCCCACTCCATTTCATGATCCTATTCTTCCTCATAATCCTCCACATGATCCTATCACACCCATCCAATCCCCTCACGAACCCCATCTACAGGGACTCGCATCTTGTGTTAAAAATGATAACATGCCCTTGAATAAATAATGTCTCAAGATGTTGGTACACCTTCCACAATTCCTCCATCCAAGCCTAAACACTTCCATCATTCATCTTCCAAGTCCACTTTAGGACCTTATATCCATATTCCCCTTCCTTCCTCACTTCCGTCCATTCTAGGTCCCTATGTTCCATCGTCAAACCCTTCATCCCTTCCATCCATTTTGGGCCCTTACATACATCCATCCACCCTATCCATGTTTTCCCTTTCATCCGCTCATGCTCCTACAGATCAACAAAGGCACACATCCTTGAATTCCTTCCAATGTTCACCATCCATACGCTCTCCATCTCCTTTACTTTCATGCACCCATACCATAGCCAATGGAAGAAAATTGGATGCTAAAGAAAAAAAAATAATGCCAACAATCCACAAAAATTAAAGGATCAACATGTCCCCTCTAAACAACATGTTCAAGAAAAGACAAATATGATCCAAAGCAAAATCAAAAGGCCGCAACGGCTGAAAATCAAAAATGCAAAAATTTTGTGGATACCAAAGCTACTTAATGTAGTAATGAATCTCAAAGAAAGATTCAAAATGGCATCTAATTCTACTAATCCAAAGGCTCCCCTCATGCATAATCCATCCATGCTTCCACTTTCCAAATCCATTTTGGGTCCTTATGCCCCAAAATCCACCATCCCAAACCCATCATCTCCTTCATCTATTTTGGGTCCCTATATCCCAAAATTCAAACTTTCTCCTACCTATCCCCCACAATTTCCTCCTTTCCATCACCCTTCAAGGTGTGTGCCAATGATGATCTTTCCACTTCCTTCATCCACTCCCTCACACATCTTCCAACCTAGCATCCATCAACCATGTCTTCCTCCCACCCACTCCACCCCCTTAATCCAAACTTTTTCATAAGCCATTTTCCTCCATTCACTACCCTATCAACATCTATGAGCAAATAGTAAAAATTCATTGAAAATTAAAAAAGAACAATATCAAGGGATAACATCCATGTAAATAGATGCTAGATTCCTCCCTTCATTCTCCTATCATGTCTTCCACTTCCACTTATCCATCCATTCACTTTTCCTCTTCCACTTGCACTCTACACTGGGGGCAAGCTCCATCCATACCGACGCTTCCATACATATCTTCCCTCCTTCCCTCTACCATTCATTAGCTCCTTTTCCATCTTTGATCTTGACTTTCACTTTCCTTTCATCCATCCACATGCTCACTTTCCATATCCCTTGCACATTATCCATACATCATCCTACGCACTTCCATTCACTTTCACATCCACATCATTGATCTTGACATGTTCTTCATATCTTTCATTCCATAGTCCTTTTCATGTTCATCCATTTTCCATCCATACTCATACGTACTTCCATCCCCCTTTCATATGTCCTTGATCTTGGTTATCCCATCCCTCCACTTCATATCCCACATTTCATCCATACCCTTCATATCATTATCCCTTTTTCATACCCTCCCTCGCATATCCCTTATGCATTCCACCTTCATACCCATGCTCGTGATTACCCTTAGAGGCACACTAACAAAATGTTTATACCTGCTTTGGAAGAGCACATGCCTTCTCTTCCTCCATACGCTCGCCTTCATTCTATTTTTCCATTTTTGCACATCCTTTCCTTCCATTTTCATATCCTTGCTATGGGGCATTTTTGGACTCCTTCGAAACATGGTTCCCTCGCTCCGCATTTTCCAATCCCATATCATTTGGCCCCTCATATCCTTTCACTATTCCTTGCATCCACCAACATCATGTTGCTTTTCCTCTAGTTACCATACCTCGACCCTCCCTTGTCATTGGTCCCATTCTATTCATTCTCTCACATTCGTTTAATCAATTCATTTCTATCCATTATATGCATTCATTCATATCACATTTCATCTAATTCTTCCGATCACTTCAATCAAATTCATTCATTCTTCAATCAATTTTCAATTCTTCTAATTCTTTCACATCAAATCTATTCTACTCTCATCATTCTTCATCCTGTCAACATCATTCTTCATCCTGTCAACATCATTCTTCCAATCTCATCCACGTTGATTCTTCTATCCATCATAAAATCAAAAAATCAAAAAAATCTCAATCACTATGCAATCAATACTAATTCAATCAATCTAATCTTGAAATCTTGAACATCAATCTTTAATCAATTCATCACTTTGACCCAATCAGCTGATAATCCATTTCTTATATTCAAACATCATTATCATGGGATGAATCCTTCCCAATCCTTGGATGTGCATTACGCTTAGCATTAGCTTTGTCATCCTTAATCAATCATCATCAATCAGTCCATTCATGGGTTTTCAGCTTGACTAGGGGCAAAATGGTGGTTTGCTTTTGGTCTTTTGTGCATGGTTGCTTGATTACTTGTATGCATTAGCATTTTTTGCATGTATCATGGTCTTTGTATCCTATTTTCCCATGAATCATGGTATTCCTTATCATGGTTTCATAAGGCATATGGTTGTATTTGACCCCTTTTTCACATACTAGACACATTGTCATCTTGGTTCCCTATACCTTGGTGCATAGTGTTAAGTACAATATCAAACTTAGGTTGTTCACACCATTGCAGCATAACTTTTTCTCTCTTCCTTTTCATTTCGAGAGAACATCCGTGTTCTCCTAACCCACATGTCCTCTCGAGGGGGCATACCCTTCCATACCCTTCCACCCTCATCATCCTTCCTCATCCTTTCATGACTGGGGCATCATGCTACTAGTCTTATCCTCTCAGCCACTATATTTTATTCTTCTTTGATATAACATTACTAATGCTATACCAAAGAGGGGCAAAATGTAGACACCAAAATTTGTCCAAAACCCATTTCATGACCAATTAAATAAATATTCATTATTTATTTAATTCCCCTACCTTAATTAAATAAATTTGCATTTATTTAATTACATTTGCATTACCTTGATTTAAATAAACTAAGGTTTATTTAAATCCTAACCTATTCCCACTTGCATCTAACCCCTTTCACTTTAATTAAGTATGTCATTTACTTAATTAATTCCCTCCTAATCCCACTAGGAATTAAATATTGCATTTAATACTATTTGAGCACATGGCTCCTACTTTTAACTCTCACTTAACTTCACTAGCCTACCTAACCCATCATGCTAAACCTACCCACTTCCTAATCATGCTTTCTTTTCCTAATCATCCTAGCTAATCACCTCTTAATCCTAAGTGTGTTCTCACACATGTGTGAGAGATGTTCACACTTTCCTCATCCCTCATATCTTGCATGTCTCTTGTACACTTGTCCTCTTGCATGAGTGCCTTCTCAGACATCTTGCACACTTGTCCTCTTGCATGAAAATCAAGTTGTCTCACACATGTGTGAGAAGCGATGCTTCTCACACCTCATTGATCATGTCACCATCAGAGGTTGCTCATACATGTGTGAGTATATTGCCCCCTTTGAATGGTCAAAACCCTAATCCATGTGGAGTCTACTTGTCCTCCACCTTATTGACACCTAATCAATCCTAAGAAATCTTGGCCCTCCATCTTGCATTTAATCTTAGCCGTCTGTTGCATCCATTTTCCTATAAAAGGAGAGCCCTCTCCTCATTTTTCATGAAGCACCTTCTACCTCATTGTTATGCTGCTGGATTTGTGAGCAACCACATCCCATGAGTGATGAAATCATCTACACTTGATGATTTCATGAGGTTTTCATAGTGCTACTTTGATGTTCATGTTATGCTTTTTACATGTTTATCTTTCATATTTTGAGGTTTTGCATGATAATGTAGGAAGATGCATTAGTTGCTTAGTGTGTTTTCCTTTAGTTACATTTGTATGCAACACAAAAACCTTAGGGGGTATGATGGATAGGTAGGTCATTCTTATTAGCAACCTCTGGGATTGGGTGCAAATTAGGTTGTTTGACCTCATTAAACACAAGCTGGACCAAGAAAGGTTCCTTCTCCTAGGTTTTCCTAGAGCTAGAAGCCATTTTCACAATTCTAGGGTTTTTATGCAAAGGAAATATGAAACTACGTAGCTCGACACAGACATAAATACCTTCAAATTGATGGAATTGTGCTAGAATGATGTTGAAATCTGCTTAGACACTAGATTCTCTACTCTAAATTTGTTCTACGCTCTTTCTTATCTTTTCTCTTTGTTTGTGATGAGGAAAAATGATTGAAAATATGATAATATACCCTATTTTCATCGCATTTAATGCTTAGTGCATTTGCAACTGTCCACTTGGCTTTTGAAGGATTCTACATTACTTAGTTTCTATTGAGATTTCTTCTTCACTCAGCTCCCTCTTACCAACTCGGCTCCTACTAATCATTTGGCTCCTATAGTCTTGACAATCAACTCAGCATACACTACATTTTTACTAGACATTTGAGGGCAACTTGATAACACTTACAAAATCTCAAAAATTTAACTCTTCATCTTTGATCATGTTGATTTCTTCTTTTTAGTACTTGCTTGTTTAGGAATTGATGTATGATAAAACTTTGTAAATTAGTCCCTCATGTCTTCTCTTTGCTTAATTTGATGAAGTGCGACCACTTGACCTATTAGGTGAAGTGATCCCTTCATTTGATATGCTACACCCATTTTTCTTCTTCCATGTCTTATTCATTTCTCCTTTGATGTGTTCAACATCTACCTTCTCTTTACCTTTGTCATTCTTTGAGTTGGATGCCTTTGACTTTGTTGGAAAATTCCTGCTGATATGACCAATTTTCAAGCAATTGAAACATGTGGTTTGACTCAACCATCTATTGTAGTTCCCTTTGAAATGTGTCCTTATGCAATTTTTAGGAATGTGTCCATATTCCTGATAGTAATGAAAGTTATATCTAGTGTTGTAGTCCCAATTGTAGTGATGATAATGGTTACCTTCTCTTGTTGCTTGATTTGGTGTCCACATAGGTTTTGATATGCACTCAAAAGCTTTGTGTCCATACTTCTTGCAATTATAGCAGTGACCTTCAAATCTTGGTGTTCTGATAGTCCTAGTCCTGCAGTCATGTGCTTGATGTCCTTGCTTTTTGCACTTTTGACAATGACTTGCATTCTTAGGCTTGTCATGCTGATGGGAATTTTTGCTCTTGCATACATTAGAGGTATGTCCTTTTTTACCACAAAAATGACAAGTAGGTTTAGTGTTCTTACTTTTGTTATTCCTCTCTTCTACAATTTTTGATGACTCTCCTTGTTCAGTGTTGATGTAACCTAGTCCTGAAGTGTCATTGCTAGCCCTTGGTGATTTTAGTAGCTACTCAAAGTACTTGATGGCCTCATTAGGTTTGCTGAAGCTTTCTCCAATCTCATTTTAGATCATTTTGTAGTTGTTCATTTTGTATATTCAGTGTAGAGATCTCAATGTCCTTGACATTTAGTTCATGAATTGTATTCATCATCTAACTCAAGGTGTTTATCTACATGTTTGAAATTCTTGCAAGCTCAATTGACTTTTCTTCCAGTCTGTTGGCAAGATTTCTCTTGTCTTCTTCTAGCATAACCTTGTCTTCAATGGCTCTTTTCTTATGTTCAGTCACTTCACAAAGCATCATGGCTTGTGATTTGTGTTCAAGCTTGAGTGTTCTGATTTCTTCTACTTGAGCTCTATTCTTCTCCATCAGGTCTACTATTTTTGCATCAAACTCCTTGGAATCTTCATTTGAAAATACATTTGAGGTGTCAATCTCCTTGTACTATGTGTCATTCTCAGCTATGGCAATCTCTCTTCTTCTCTTTAAAGATTTTCTTAGTTCTCCTTTGGCTTCTTCCAAAGCATGTAAAACAAGTTTTATGTCAATTGCCTGATTCTCTATGATCCTCCCAAGTTTGTAGACTTCCATTTCCAGATCTTTGCTCCAAGATGTAAGGCTTCTTCTTGTGAGAACTTAGCTCTGATACCAATTGTTGGAATTAACAAGTGGGAAGATTTACTTCTAGGGGGGAGGGGGTGGGGGGTGAATCAAAAGTAACTAACTTTAACCTTTTCTAATCATTTTAACTAATATCATCCACATGCATCTAATTCAATTAATAAACATGAAAGTAAAGACATGCATGAAAATAGATAACACAAAAATTTGGTAACCCAGAAACCCTCCAAAATGAGAAGGTGAGACTAGGGTGGGGATGACACCCATAAAATGTCACTGTAGTAATGTGTAACTATTCAAGGTTACAATGTTTGACCACTTCCAATGGTCTACTCTATGAAAGGCCTATCCTGTTAAAGTGTTAAAAGTGATTTGGTTAAAGGATTTCACTACCCTGCTAAAAGTAGGCCTGTTTAAAGGAGTTTAGTACATTCACTACTAGTTTGTGGTGACTGATCAGGAAAGTATTGTACATACTTCATAAATTTTCCATTCATAGATTCGACACTAAAGTAATGGCTAATTTATGGCCAAAATGTAGTAACCCTGAAGTGGTTTAATACTTATATAAAAGGGTTTAGGGTTAGGGTTATTTTATAGTTGTGATTTCAAATTGGTTCTTACGGCAGTATTGAGTTGTAAGGGATTACAAATTATAATCAGGTTGTAATCACTGGATCATAAAATATATTGGACTTGCTGTTTGGTGGATGTATCCCAAGGATTGGGTGAACCATGTTAAATCTTGATGCCTTGTGTTCTTTTCTGTGTGATCTATTATTTTCTGTTATTGGTTATATTTGCATGTAATTTTTATTTCTATCCATGGTTTAATCCTAACAAGTGGTATTAGAGCCAGGTTATTTTTTTTAGTTATCCTTTGCAAAAAAGTCTCACAGTTGAGTGGGAGTGATGGTAGATGAGGGTAAGATGAGGGTTGATAGGTTTAATGGGCATAACTTCTAGTTATGGAAGATGCAAATGGAAGACTATCTTTATCAGAAAGATTTATGGAAGTTGTTGGAAGGAAAAGCCAAGAATCAAGGATCTATGTCAAATGTTGAATGGGATCTTTTGGACAGAAAGGCACTTGGAAGCATTCGATTATGCCTAGCACCATCAGTGGCATTTAATATTACAAAAGTGAAGATGACAGAAGAATTGATACAAACCTTAGCAAAACTATATAAAAAGCCCTCCACTTTAAAAAATGTATTTCTCATGAAGTGTTTATTTAATATGAAAATGGTAGAAGGTGGATCTGTTGTAGATCATTTAAATGAGTTTAATACTATTACTTGTCAGTTATCTTCTACGGGTATCAATTTTGATGAAAAAATTAGGGCTCTCTTGATTTTGTGTTCTTTGCCTGAAAGTTGGAATGGCTTGGTAATGGCCATGAGTAATTATGTTCCTGAATCTAGTAACCTAAAATGTGAAGATGTGATCGATATTGTTTTGAGTGAGAAAACTCATAGGAAAACCTCAGGTGGATCTACATTGGGAAGTGCTTTGAATGCACAAAGTAGGGATAGAATGACTAAGAGAGGAAGTAACTCTAGAAATCATGGGAAATCAAGAGGAAAGTCAAAGGGGAGGAGCTCTCAATCGAGAGGACCGAATGACTACTAGTATAGTGGAAAACTAGGGCATAAAAAGAAAGATTCTTGGAATCGAAAGAAAAATGAAGGAGATAAATTAGATGGAGACAAGGAGGCAATTGTGGTAAGTAACACATCTGAAGAGGATGCTTTGCTTCTATCTTTAGAAAGTGTTGATGATTCATGGGTTTTAGATTTTGGTGCTTCATTTCATGCTACACCTCATAGAGATTATTTCATTGATTATGTCCAAGGGGATTTTGGACTTGTTTGTTTATGAGATAAATAACCCTGTTAGATTGTTGGAAAGGGAGAAGTTAAGATTAAATTTCAGAATGTGAATTGGCTACTACATGAGGTAAGACATGTTCCAAGGCTGAGTAGGAATTTAATTTCAGCAGGGCAACTCGGTGATGAGGGTTGTGTAGTTACTTTTAATGATAAAAATTGGAAATTTTCAAAAGGTTCCCTTGTAGTAGTAAAAGGTGTCAAAGTAGGCACCTTATATCTTTGTAGAGGTCATATTGTTCCTTCTACTTTAATTGTTTCAAAGAAAAATGAATGTTTAGGAACAATTGTTGTAGTTGAGTAGGGAGAACAAATAGCTACTGTAAATTCTGATATAGTGATGTGGCACAATAGACTTAGGCATGTGAGTGAGAAAGGTATGTAAGTACTTCATTCAAAGAAAGTCTTACCAGGTCTAAAATGTGTTAATATGGATTTCTATGAAAGTTGTGTGTATATAAAATAAAAGAGAGTGAGTTTTGTAAAGACTGGGAAGGAAAACAAAAAGGAGAAATTAGAGCTTGTGCATATTGATATATGGGGACCAGCTCAGGTATCTTCCCTTAGAGGCTCTCATTATTATGTTACATTTATTGATGATGCAACAAGAAAGGTATGAATTTATTTCCTTAGACAAAAATTTGATTATTTCAAACTTTTAAGAAATGGAAATGCTTGGTTGAAAATGAGACTGGTAAGAAATTAAAATGTCTCAAATCTGATAATGGTGGTGAGTATTGCAGTCATGAATTTGAAGATTATTGTTCCACTAATGGTATTCATAGACAGAAAACTATTCCAAGGACTCCACAGGAAAATGGAGTGGTTGAACACATGAACAGGACTATAATGGAATGTGCAAGAAGCATGAGGTTGCATGCTGGGTTTCCCTTACACATGTGGGTGAAGGCTATCAATACTACTATATATTTGATTAATAAAGGTCCCTCTACTCTTTTGGGTTGTGGTATTCTAGAGGAAGCATGGACTAGTAAGAAGGTGAGTTATTCTTTTCTCAAAACCTTTGATTGTGAAGCATTTACTCACATAGATTTTAAAAATAGAACCAAGCTAGAAGCTAAGTCAAAGAAATGTGTATTTGTTGGATATGGAATTAATGAATTTGGTTATAGGCTTTGGGATTTTGAAAATCAAAAAATTGTAAGAAGTAGGATGTCATATTCAATGAGAATGTGTTGTACAAAGATCGGTTGTAGCAACATGAGAAGAAAGAAGATGATTATGTAGTGTTGGATGATACTCCAAAAGCTGATGTTCCAGCCATTCCTCATGATGTGCAACAACCGCAACAACAAATACCACACACACTGATGAATGTTAGATGGTCAACAAGAAAAATTAGACCTCCACAAAGATTTTGTCCCTCTTTGTATTCTATTTTACTTACTGATGCTAGTGAACCTAAAAGTTATGATGAAGTTGTGCAGGTGAATATTAAGATTCACTAGGGGTTTGCAATGAAAGATGAAATGGACTCTTTGCTGAAGAATAAGACATGGGATTTGTAAAAGTTGCCTACAAGTAAAAGAGTTTTACAGATTAAGTGGGTTTGTAGGTTAAAAGAAGAGGAAGGAGGTAAGAAAAGATTTAAAGGGAAGTTAGTTGTGAAAGGATTTGCACAGAAAAAGGGCATTGATTTTGATGAGATATTTTCTCCTATTGTTAAAATGACTTCTATTTGTATTGTTTTAAGTCTTGTGGCTACTGAAGATTTTCATTTAGAGTAGCTTGATGTTAAAATAGTCTTTCTTCATGGTGATTTCGATGAAGAGATATATATGGCTCAGCCAAAGGGATTTGCAGTCAAAGGTAAGGAGAACTTAGTGTGCAAATTGAAGAAAAGTTTATATGGATTGAAGCAAGCACCTCGATAATGGTATCTAAAATTTGATAGTTTTATGCATGAGCATGGTTACAATAGGTGTCATTCAGATCACTATGTTTACTTTAAGAGGTTGGATGATGACAGCTACATTATTTTATGTTTATATGTTGATGATATGCTTGTAGCTAGGTCTGACATGGATCACATTAAGGGGCTGAAATTCCAATTAACACATGCATTTTCTATGAAGGATTTTGGGGGGGGGGGAGGGGGTGGGGGGGGTGAGGGGGGGTTGCAAAATAGATCCTTGGTATGAAGATTTGCAGAGATAGGAAGAATAGAACATTGACGCTATCTTAGGCTAATTATTTTGAGAAGGTGTTGCAATGTTTCTCTATAGAGAATGCTAAAGCTATCAGTACACCTTTACCTGGTCATTTGAAGTTGACTAAGGAGATGTGTCCTAAGACACAAGAAGAGGAGGATAAGATGTCCAAGGTACCCTATGCTTCAGCTATAGGAAGCTTGATGTATCCTATGGTATGTACCAGGCCAGATATTGCACATGTAGTGGGAGTTGTTAGCAGGTATATGAGTCATCCAGGAATTGAGCATTAGAATGCAGTCAAATAGATTATCAGATATTTGAGAGGAACATCCAATAAGTGTTTACACTTTGGGGGCTCTACTACTAATTTACAAGGCTATGTTGACTCAGATTTGGTAGGGGATATTGATACCAAGCAGAGTACTATAGGTTATGTCTTTATTGTTGGTGAGGCAGTTGTGAGCTGGGTTTCTAGGTTACAAAAGATTAATGCTCTATCCACTACAGAGGTAGAGTATGTTGCTGCTATAGAGGTAGCCAAGGAGATGATATGGCTTTAGTTCTTCTTGGAAGAATTGAGACATCCTCAGAAGGATAATTATTTGTTCACAGATAGTCAGAGTGCCATTCATCTTGCAAAGAATTCAGCTCTACATTCAAAGACCAAACACATATAGTTGGGGTACCATTTTATTCGGTCAGTTTTGGAGGATGGACAGTTAAAGCTAGAGAAGATACATACAAATGACAATCTAGAAAATATTTTGATAAAGGTAGTAATAAGGGAGATGATGAACTCCTCTTCAACTTCAGTTGGTCTTCTAGACTAAACATGAATAAAAGAAAAGCAAAGTCCGGGGTGGTTTGATCCAGTGGGAGCCTCATGGAGTAGCAACATCACTATAGGATCAATTGTTGTTTAGTGTGGAGCCTAATCAGTCCCCAAGTGGGAGATTTTTAGTTTGTGGTGACTGATTAGCAAAGTACTATACATACTTCATAAATTTTTTTAGTACTATTCATAGATTTTCCATTCATAGATTCACTACTAAAGTAATGGCTAATTTATGGCCAACATGTAGTAACCCTAAAGTAGTTTAATACTTGTATAAAAGGGGTTAGGGTTAGGGTTGTTTTATAGTTGTCATTCAAAATTGGTTCTTGTGGCGATATTGAGCTATAAGGGATTACAGATTGTAATCAAGTTGTAATCACTGGATCATAAAATATATCGGACTTGTTGTTTGGTGGATGTAGCCTAGGGATTGGGTGAACCATGTTAAATCTTGGTGCCTTGTGTTCTTTTTTGTGTGATCTAGATTATTTTCTATTATTGGTTTATTTGCATGTAATTATTATTTCTATCTTTGGTTTAATCCTAAGATTCACTTGGAATGCCACCCTATTAAAGGATTTAAAAATGGCTGCTAGGCCAACCTAACTCCATAGGATTTCCATACCTAATACAATTTCTAGAGAGTATTAGAAGATTTTGACCTGATAACTTGTAATCCTTAATTGTTGATTATAGATCCTTGTTCTACTCTAACTAATCTGATCCTTGCTTGATTTGATATGTCACTTTGTGAGGTCTTGATACTCTGTTCTTGATCAATTGGATTCTACAATGCTGCTCTGTTCTACACTTACATCTATAGTGACTCAACATCTATAGTGACTCAACATCTATACTTTGCTTGGAACTTGAACTTTTCTTGGCACCTAACAATTTCTTAGCACCTATTAAATTCTCTAGCTCAACATACACTGTAGCTTAGCTCCTGTATTATACTCAACATCATTTTGAGAATTTGGTTAAGTGTGTTGACACTCAAATGTCAAAACCAATCTAAGACTAACACTAACTTCAGCATACGGTATCATTTTTTGGCAAACGAGATATTATCAGAAAGATGATTCTGAGACAAATGTGTTGGTGAAGGTATTTTTTGGGAAATTTTTCTATTTTTGTACCTATTTTTTTGCTTTCTACCTTCTAGGTGCATAACTTGCTCATTTTAGCTCCATTTTCTGATCGAAAATAAGTGTTGGAAATCTCTTCTCGAGCACTATCCAGATTCTCTATTATTTTCATTAGTATTTTTCAAAGGTATATGTGATTCTCAAACTGAATCTTTTTTGATCTTTTCTTGTATACACATTCCTTCTAGTAGTTGGGGTTTCAGTTTCTACATTGTGGAGGCTTTTTTTTCAATTATTTTCTGTTATAATATTGGTATACCATATAAATTCAAACACTTTCTTATAAAAAATGCCAAGACCTCTTCTTGTCTAGAACTTCTCACCCTTCATAAGTATCACACATGGAAGTCCATGATGACATGACTTCACAGGTCCAAATGGTTGTGGTCTTCTTTAGACACAGTGCAACTAGTTTTGTAGAGGCTTTTTGAGGTCATGCAACACACAAACAAGATGGATGAGGTAATGGGGTTGATTTCTTTATAGGCATCCAGTACTCTACACTTCCATCTTGATGTGTGGAATACCCCTCTAGCTATATGGACCAAGCTTGATTACTTGTTTGGTATAGTGAATGAGTTTAGGGCACTTCAAATTGAGTCAAAGCTTACCTCTCTTGTACCAAGTTCTTTTCCTTCCATTGAGGAATTCTTGATGAATTTAAACAACATAGATCTTTATTATAGGGTTGTTGAAAAACAAAGGCTAACATTGAGTGCATTTAATTGATTCTTTCTAAGCTTCATGGAAACTTTCAGATTTTTGCTTCTACCTTCCATTCCACCATGGATGCTTTGGGTACTAGATTTACCATGCTATCTTTTGAGGTTTGTTTTGATCATCTGACTCAAAAGCAAGCTAAGCTCTCCTAGTTGAATTCTCTCATAGGCTCACAAACTTATGCATTGGTAGCTCAGATATCTTCTTGAAAGAAGGAGAAGAAACATAAGTCACATCCTATAGTCTCAGATTGATTCTAGCCCTCACATCTCATTTGACTCACCTCCTCTTAAGAGGGATAAACCAAAGCCAGAAAAACCCAAGTGTGCTTATTGTAATAAGCCCAATCATGATAAGTCACATTGCTATGAGAAGAAGCTAGATGACTATGCCAAATAGGTTTCAGATTTGACAACTCTCCTTCAAAAGAACAACATTGATATTCCTTCTACTTCTCATAGATCTTCTTCTTCACCATCATTTCTATTAGATGGGGTCGATATCCAATAATGGGATGAGGCTGAGGCATCAGAGGCAGATCCGGATCCTATGCCATCAGAAGCAGAGGCAGTTTCGGGTACAGATTGATGGCGAGACCCCACATTCGAAACGAGCACCTGTAGCAATGACAGGGGTGGGAGCAGCAAGAGGAGCAGGGGTAGCTGGAGCAGTTCTCTTTTTTGGGTGAGCCCAGTTGAACAAAACCATGGTGGTTGGGAGAGCCACGGAGCGACGGAGTGAGTGGCAGCCCTTCATCCTCCCACTCGGGTTGAGATACTGGAGACCGGAGCAGCAAGCAGCTGGAGCAATCCCAATTGTAGGGCAGTTGTGGATCTGTCGATTCAGTCAAAGTTGGCCCGAGAGATCCAGTCAATTCTGTTGCTTATGAGTTCAATATAGCAGTCGCCCCTACAGGCAAGAGATGCTTATGTTCATTATGTTGATCTAAAGACATAGGAAAGGGTCATGCACTATGTGCAACTACTACTTCACAATCTTCTAGATAATTACTAGATTCAATTGCTTCACACCATATGACATCTTCTTATGTTTTGTTCTCTTCTTTTGAGGCTTCTCCTACTCCACACATTTTGATGGGTAACAATACTTTTATGGGTGTATGTAGGAAAGGTTCTATCAACATTGATGACAGTACATTTCATGATGTACTATGTGTTCCATCTTTGTCCTCTAACCTTCTCTCTATTTATCAGATAGTTGAGTTTGCACAAGATTCAGTGTACATCAGAGATAGTGAGATAAGTAATATTGTTGCTATAGGGACTGTTAACCATTCTTTCCACTTATACTCTTTCTCTTATTTTGGTCCACCATCTCCACTATTGGAGACTCACTCTCCTTTTTCATGAGAGACTACTGAGGTGAAGTCGGGTCACTTGAACTTATGTGTTGTTCCTAAGACCAGTGTTGTGACTTCTACACCTCCACCTCTTGTTCAAATTCCATCTATTGCACATGATTACTCATCAACATTTCCTAACATTGAAGCTCCAATCATCAAGCCACCTAGTATAGTTATGAGGATATATTAGAGGACATACATCTCCTCTTAGATGAGAGATTCAACACACCTATTATCTCACCTCCATTAGAGATTCCATTTCAAGATTCTAATGCATTCTCCTTTGAGTATCAGCTAGGCCTTCCGGCTGTACCTTACATTTAGGGGTTTCATCCTCCTTTTCTAGTTCCTTTTATTTCTTTCAGATCGGAGCCACATTGGTCTATTCATTGAAACAAGAGTTCTACCATTCTGGGGGGCTATGGAGTCTCAAGCCTCTATTGTGGGGGGTTTCATTGTACTTATGGTTTTGAGAGAGTCTCTTGAGACATATCATTTATAGTTATTCCAAGTAGGGATTTTAATAAGACAAAATAAAAAGTTTGCAATTATGACAAAATGGAGCACTTAATTTTCATAAAATATGCCTATAATAAATCCCAAAAATTAATTTACTATCATGAAATTAAATGCTCTATGGTTTGAATCTCAAAAATATCAATTAGAATACTTATCATGCTAAGTTATTTCAAATTGATTTAAGCCACACAAAACTAACTGGAAGATAAAATATAGATCTTAAATTAAAATGCAATTGAAATTTTTGTAATAAATTTAGCATTGGAAGCATGATACATACCTCCATTTAGCTCCAAGGTAAGAGGTGTTAAATAAGAGAACTTTTGTTGCAATATTTCCCATAAAGGCTCAAATCATAGATATTTAAGGCAGTAAAACTTTAGAAGTTATTAGTTCAAAAAAATAGAAATTGAAACTACATTTCTAAAACAAAACTTTAAATTTTAGAAATTTCTAAACATGATGTTTTTTACATCATTGAAAAATCAACCAAAAATTAGTCTTACAACATTTCTGCCAAGAGAGCAATTTTTGGGAGCAAAGCTCCTTAATAAAAAATACTTTCAATGTTTGCTTATTCAAATTAAATAAAGATATCAGATCTATTGAAAAAAAAATTAACTCTGACTTTTAAAAAAAAAAAATTGTATTATACTAATAATTTATAATTTTTCACTTATTGTGCATTTAATTGTAATAATAATAATTTTGAAATCAAATTATTCCTAAATAACACTAAATAATTAAACAACAATAATTTCTTTATGATAATCTTAATTGCTAAATTAAATTAAGTTTGGTTTAAAAGAAATTCCAAGCTTTAGTTACAAACTCAATTTATTGGCTTGTCCTCCGAAGCACAAAATTCAAAGATTGGTTATTTCTTAATGGAAATAAATGCTCATAAAGGTTTTTCAAACCAAATTTCCAAGACTCTTTAAGAAAATACCCTGCATATTCTTAGTGAAAGAAAGCAAAAAAAATTACAATTTTTCTTTTCATCAATACCGCATTTATGGTGGATGAATTTGTTTATGGTTTTATGAGAAACAACCTAGGGCTTATTTCATATGCCAAATCAAACTAGTTTAAAAGTCTAAACTTGGAAAAATCAACATTAAATCCCACAAAAAATTGATGAACAAATTCATAGAAATTCTCAAAATTCATTCTAAGGTTGTGTATGCCTATACTGATAAAAGTAGCTAGTATATTAAGTTTTTGTATTATAAGATTCCATAACTTAAATCACACTAAAAAGATATATTCTTAAGAAATATTATATATATATATATATATATATATATATATATATATATATATATATATATATATATATATATATATATATATATATATATATATATATATATATATATATATATATATATATATATATATATATATATATATAATAACACGATCAAATGTTTAAAGCAAGAGCCTACAATGCAATGGTAAATTGTGAGCCTCTTATTCGAGAGGTCTTGGGTTTGACTCTACATAAGCTTAATAAATAATAATAGTTAATCACATCACATCACATCATAAAAATGAATCTTAGCTCTTTGGCTTCTTACAGATCAGTAAAAAAAAAGTTTAAACAACACAATCTAGTTAACAATACCTTCGCCCAAAAGTTTAGTATTCCTATTACACAAAGACCACAAATAGAAGAAAATATTTCATAAGTCTCCCCACATGGATTCTGCAAAATATTTTTTTTATTAAATAAACTTTAGTAAAAGCCTACTAGCTATCTCACTGAATTTATCTATTATTTTACTACTTTTGATCATGTGTAATGCATCTAGAAATTCTCTAGACACAAACTCTACATTTAGGGATCCACTGACCAGTTGTCAATGTGAATGTGTCTTGAAAGGGGAAATTGCCTCATATTTCACAATCGTTGGAAACCATGCAAGATTACTTAGTGAGAAGAATGAATTTCCTTTTTTAGTGACCACTTTTTGGACACCATTTTTAATTTCCTAACAACTTTTCCTCCATCATTTTATAATTTATTGAGTAAGACATCTCATTTTGTATCAAATTTTCCCCATATAATAGCTGTTGGTGTAAATAAGTGTTTCCTTATTACACTTAATTAAGTTTACTTAGGTTAATGCATTATATTAATATTTATTTGTTAGTCACCTAGGAGTATGTGCACTCTTATGAGTTGTCATGATGACATCACAAGGGTCCACACCTCTTTTAAGCACATGTTGTCTACAACACAGGAATTTTCTACACACATATGACATTTTGTCATTCTTATCCATTCACCTAGAATGTTGGATAAGGTGCTTAGTTGTCTTATCTCCTGGTTGTTTCTAGAGACATTCTAGGTGCTTCCTGAGAGGCCTTTATATATAGGCACTCCTAGTGTGAATGTACATGCTTCTGAATAGTAAGCTAACATATTGAATGAATATCATCATTCTGATCATACTCTATCTATTTTGGTCTACTCTTGTGTTGAATCTTTTGAAGCACTATCACTGGTGTCAGTATCAGTTTCCACACTATATGATGTGCAAAGAGGAGTAGAGGACAAGCTTAGTGAAATTTCCTCAAAGTATACATCCTTCTCCACAAATATCTAATGTGTCTTAGGATCTAGAAGTCTGTATGCCTTCACATTGTCTTCATAACCAACGAAAGTACAAGGCTGAGATGACTATGTCTTGCATCGCCTGGAAGATATCTTTGCCCATGCAGGACTACCGAAGACTCTGAAGTGTGTCACAATAGGTTTTTTGCCACACCATGCTTCAAAAGGAGTTTTTCCAGCTAAGGCTAGATGAGGAGAACGATTAAGAATGTGAGTGGAACTGGAGATTTATTTGACTTCTAATGATGGATCTAGAGACTTGACCTATATTATGCAACTTGCCATAGACTTAAGAGTTCAGATCCTCAAATCTGCAACATCTGTCTTATGCAGACTGAATGGTGTTGTAGTTTGAAGATCAATGCCCTCATGTCTCAAAAAATCCTTAAGTCTTCTATTCACATACATTCTTCCATTGTCCATTTAAAGTACTTTGATGGCTTTCCTTGATTTTTGTTCTACATGAGTCTTGAAGTCTAGAAATGTGTCCAACACTTCATTCTTATTATGCAGAAAGTAGACCCAAGTGAACCTTGAAAAGTCATCAATGAAGGTAAGTGTGTAGCGACCCTGGATGGATGCAAAAGGACCTGCTAATACCATGTGAACCATCTATAGAACACTTGATGCTCTTGAAGACTTCCCTCTCTGTAACTTCCCCTCTGGATGCATATTCACTGAATCTATTGAACATTCACCCTTAGAAAAGTTGATTTGAGGTAGACCTTTCACCATTCAGTTTGTGCAAAGTTGTTGAAGATAGAGAAAGTCAAGATGACCATACCACTCATGCCATAATTGCATGTTTGAATTTGATTGTGATAACAAGGGCTTTGAAGGAGACTTGGGCACAAAATGAGAGAAAGAGTACAACCTCTTGTTATGATTCACTTTCCCCACTACAACCAAGGAATCATCTTTAAGACTATGCACCTAAATTGAGTCTAGAAGGAATTCAACTCTATGTCCATCTCCAAGATGAGTGATTTGGTAGATTGAAAGGAGATTTGAACTTAGGTTTGGAACATAGAGAACATTTTGAAACTCTCCATTTTCCATCTCTGTGTTTCCTTTTCCTTCAACCTCCATTTTGTTATCATTTCCCATGAAGATATGCACTACCTTTGATTGCTTCATTGAAGGAAAATCCTCCTTTGAAAAACTCATGTGATATGAGGCACTTGAGTCAAATATCCATTCCTTTGAAGAGTTTGCATTTGCCATGAATGCTTGCCCTTTGCCTTTTGAATCTAAAGAAGATCCTTCCTCCTTGTAAGAATTAGGCAATGGAACATTATGTTTCTTCATGATGTTGGTCAACTCATCAATCTTTTTGAGATAACACTCATGCTCTTCATGAATTGATTTCTTGCAATAAGCACACTTCTTCTTCTCCTTATTGTTGTCCCCTTTCTTGTCGGAATTCAAGGTATTGCCTTATTGATTGGATTGTGGTGTTGTCTTTTCTGCATCCTCTATTTTGCTCTTCCATTTTGTCTTACCCTTTCCTTTATTTGAAGACTATCTAGTTGAATGATGAGAACCCTCATTTTTGGCCACCAATGCTTTCGACTGAGGTGTTTTGAGAGTACCCATTGATTTCAACTTCTTTTCTTCATTGTCCACCAGTTTAGCATATTCATCAAAATTGACTTTCTTGTAGGTAGACCATAAGGTAGTCTTTGAGGTGTTAAAAGAAGATACAAATGTGGAATACTCCAATGGCAGCTTGTTATGTGTGAGATGGATCAGTCTGTCATCTTTGATAGAACTCCCACAATCAGTAAGCTTTGTCCTTAGTTCATTCACCTTGATGATGAAATCTTGTATTGAGTCATATGACTTAGGATCTAAGGAGATAAGCTCATCTTAGATTTTGAACACATCCTCTTTAGACACTTTACCATAAAGGTTTTTGAGGGTATCCCAAGTTTCCTTGGATGTAGTACACTTCTTGATTTGATACATGATCTTATCATCAACCCCCAAACATATATCACCTAGGGCTTTCCTATCCATTGCTACCCAAGCTGAAATATCACTTGCAAAAACATTATCCCTTGCTGGTTTAGGAAGAGTACCATCTACATATTTTGAAACTCCATTATGCATTAAGTGATACAACATTTTTATTGACCACGAAGCATAGTTATGGGGAGTTAATTTTAGAAACTTAAAGTTGCCCATAATGTAGAAAATGAAAGAAAATTGCAAAAAAAAGAGAACACAACACCAAGAACACCCCCCCTTTTCACTAAATCAAGAAACCCCCCCCCCCCCCCCCCTTCTCAACCCCAAATAGATGCTTTGGGCACTTTATTAGTAGTGTGATTACAATGGACCACTTGCCAATTTTGGCCTTTGTGGACTTCTAATTTTGCCTCTTACAACCTCTTAATGGAGTACAAGTCTAAAACTTTACAATGTGCTACAATTCTGAAGCATTACAAAGCAAAGAAAGGCCTTATTGCTAAAAGTGACACTTTTTTCCACACAACCCTACAATCACTAGTACATTTGGGCTCATTTTTTGACCTTTATTGGTCAAAATTTTGACCCAGTTTTCGACCAAAATTTGACCAAATTCAACCAAGACATTGGTCAAAAAAAATTTGGTCAAAATTTTGACCAATACATTGGTCGAAAACTTTTGAAATTGCAAGGACATAGTTTACCAAGCATTGGTCAAAATTTCAACCAATTCTTGGTAGAAAACTTTTAGGAATTGGTTAAAATTTCAACCAATACTTGGCAGCAAACTGCAGGGCATTGGTCAAAATTTTGACTAATACTTGGTAGAAAACTACTGGGAATTGGTCAAAATTTTGACCAATTCTTGGTGGTAAACTGTTGCAAATTGGTCAAAATTTTGACCAATGCTTGGTAGAAAACTTTTAGGCATTGGTCAAAATTTCAACCAATGCTTGGTCAAATTTTTTTTGAGGCTCACAATTATTGAGGTCCACTTCAGCAATGGCCCTTCTTGTGAAATTGCTATCTAAAACCTTTCTAATGAGATAATGTGTTATGAGCTATTCATCAGTGGGATGGAAAATGAATCCAGGAGGTAGTTGTGCATCACCCTTATCATGATATGGGTGATGCACAACTACCTCCTGGATTCACGTTCCATCCCACTGATGAAGAGCTCATAACACATTATCTCATTAGAAAGGTTTTAGATAGCAATTTCACAGGAAGGGCCAAGATATGGGTGATGCACAACTACCTCTTGGATTCACGTTCCATCCCACTGATGAAGAGCTCATAACACATTATCTCATTAGAAAGGTTTTAGACGGCAATTTCACAGGAAGGGCCATTGCTGAAGTGGACCTCAATAACTGTGAACCTTAGGGAGGGTTCAATTCCCTCCTTTATTATTCACTATGCATATAATCCCATACACCCATTTGATCTTGAATGATGATATGTATAGAATGTTGAGTGTCTGTGCTGAGTGCTCCAAAACCATCCATTTCATGCCTTCATCTGTACACAATGTCTTTCTAGTTTCTTTCTACTCACATGCCCATTTCATTTCATATGATCATGTGAAAATTGTGTTACTCTAAGCTCTCAACTGTTTCCTCTTGATTGATTATCTCATAACTATTGAATGAGAGCTTTGGGATATGCTATAGGCATCCATCAAAAGTTTGGGTAGATTTCGATCTAGGATATAGTACTAGAAGCTATATTTCATGCCAATCAAAAAATCTTCTTGGCCATGGCCTGGGGCAATAAGAACCAGCCAAATGAATGCCACATTCATGTTTGATGGAGAAACCCTTCTTGAGAAAGGGGAGAGATTTTTTGTTGACCACTCAATTGCTGTTCTCCTAAAGCTACATGCCAGAATTAGAAAAAAATAGACTCGTCTTTGGAGTTGAATCTACTTCCAGTTATAACGAGCAAGCTTCTATCAAATAACGGAAGCCAAGAATTGGGGAATTCAAGGCAAATGAGTTAAATAAAAGGGGATTTACAAGAGAGTTAAATGAAAGGGGATTTACACTAGAAGATATGCATTGTGCGTAACAAAAAGAATCAAGAGAATTAATGAAAGAGGATATATGTGTAACAAAGATTGTTTGTTAATGATTGTAACCCATCAGCTGTAAATTTGTTCTCATCCCAAAGCACATGATAATGTGTTGGTCTGTTGGTCCCTTGTAAATGATAAAAACTAGATCAGTTTTTGTTATAATATATGGCAAAGAAAGCATGACAAGTTGATCTAAGAAATAAGTATTATACCTGTATCCCAACATGACTGCAAAGATAAAAGTCAAATTTCGTGGGATGGAAAATTTTGGAATCAACCATAGTGCCTAAAAATATAGGAAACCCACATCAGCATTACAAATTGACACCTTTGAATAGAGTAGAACAGTACTATATAGCCTTATAGGACCTTCATACCTGGCAAGATGTTCCCACTTCTGTCTATAGAATGCCTATATGCATGGTTATTTGCAAATAGTCTAGTATGGTGCCACTTTTGAACAACAAATGCCACTAGGGGTTGGTAATTTGGCTTAAGAGATGCACAAGCCTATTCACACCATAGAACTTATAGTTCATATAGCATTCATCTGCCTTCTTGAAAAAAATCCAAAGAGAATACAAACAAACTAATGAGCCATGTCAATCTCAATTGAATAGCAAGTACTATTGTGAGTATTAGGAAATTTACCCTTCACTTACACCATCTCTGAAGAAATACCAAAGCTGTCACTAAGGAGACATGAGAAATGCAGAACTAAATTGCACCACAAAAACCAATCAAGATGAAATAAATTACCTATAAAATATGATTCGCAAAGGCTTTTGTCCTATTGCTCTGCGAAAAGAAATCAGTAGCTCCCTGCAAAGAATCAAAGTGAAATAATCATTCGAATTCCTAATATCATACTTTAAATTTTGAGTAGCAAGTGAATTTCCAAAAATCATATTTCAACCAAATTTCAACCAAATGGGTGAATGGATCATATATAAGGTTTAGTTAAGGATTTTATAAGGGGAAGAAGCTTGCAGGAAAACCAAAGTATCCAACTTCCCTGGGGTGGCGCCCTTGGGACCGCTTGTAGATTTTGTATAAAATCATCATAGTTCACATCAAGGAAGGTGTATTTTGAATTTCAAGATTTAAAGCCATGAGTTTCATTTGTGTGAGTAAAGTGAATACTCTAGGGTGACGTGTCATAAACTATACAAGTCTTCTTCCTATTCTCCATACTCTCCAAGTTGAAAGTCGTAAATGCAAAAATGATTGTTGTAATTGTGAGTGGCATTGCAAATATGTGTGTAGGTTATATTTAAGGTGTGTTTATCATTTCATAAGTATCGCAAAACAATATGGGGACCCCACTCCTTATTTTTCTTTCAATTTCTTTTAGTAAGTGTCTGTGATTTCATATATTGGAACTACGATTCTTTCTTGTTAAATCAATTAAATTCATGTACAATGTTCCTTTCCCAATTAGAGGTTGAGGCATTGTGTAAAAGAAGCTCTTTTTTTGGGCTCTTAAGTTTGTCAATGTTAGGTTTCAAAATTGCACACTCCATTTAAATGTGACAGAAGACATTTTCGCTAATCTTGGAGTTAGTCAAGATCCTTTGCATTATAAGATAAGCAAGGATTGATTTATGAACAAGGAGAATGTTCTAAGACAACAAATTTTAGAGCATATCAGATTGAGAAACCTAATGAGATGCCTACAAATCAGACCAACAGATAGAAATTCAATGGAAAATATCTTACATGCAACAAGCTTGATCATAGGGAAAAGGAATGCCAAAGCAATTCAAATGCTATACCGTTTTCCAGATATTGTTCCCAAGTTGACAATATGGACATAGATCTAGAGAATGAAGATCAAATCTAGACCAGAGGTGACACCTAATAGGAATGGAGGAAACCATACATGCTATAAATATAACAACTTTGGACACATTGCAAGAAATTGTAGGTTGAGGACTAATCCGAACAATCAAAGGTATGTAATTAGAATGTTGTTTATTACAAATGCAATAATTATGGACATATTGCTAAGAATTGCAGAGATAGAGGTAATGAAACAAGAATAAATGGTTTAGTTAAGAAGAGCAATGCAAATAGTGATGATAGAGGAGAGAAAATTGATGTAAGTGAAGTTAAGGATGAAATGGAGATGACATGGGTTAAGAGAGAGTAGATAGACTCTATTGTGGTAGATCACACTAGTCCTTGATGCGAATTCTTCATTAACAACCTGATTAGGTCAAAGACCTAAATGGGGAGAATATAGCATAAAATCTAAAGACCCTTGGAGATGGCATCAGTTTTTGATGTGGCATTAAGTATAGTTGGAGATTAATCCTAGAATGCTACATCTTGGATTGTAGGAAGAGATATTGTCATATCGATGATAGCAAAGGATTTTTCAGTAAACTAGTTTTTATCATTCTTTTGGAGGTTACAACATGAATGACATTTAACAACCGAATTGATCATATCAAAGGGTAAAAAGAGGATAAGAAGTCATATTGCTTTACAATACAACTTGAGAGCTTTTAAGAGAGAGACTAAGAGGTGATTTCATGTTTGGTTTAAGCAATTTATCAAATTTACAAGGAAACCCTAGCAGAGTTGAAAAGGTAGTCAATGCAAAAAATCACATCTATTTTCAATATAACTCTAGATACACCATAGATTACTAGTGATTTGGAGAAACCTAGGTGTGAATTCAAATTGCACCAATTTTAAATCGATAGAAGATGACCCTGAAGATGAATTTTTGCATGTGCAACATTGTGGATGCATGTTGATGAAATTCATGCCTACATCCATTACAAATTGGAGAAATTGGTAGTTTGGATATTCACAAGAAATTTAAAGACTCTATGGAGTTCAAAGAACCAGAAGCAGAATTCATCATCATTTTATTTGGATTGGTGATCAGCCAATCAAGATCTCAAAGGAGATGATTCAAGAAGTCATTGGATTTAGTGCCACCAGTGAGCCCCTCATTTGAAACCTACCAAAAAAAAAAGATTGTGAAATAGCTTACTAAGCCAAGATGGGTTGGAGAGTAATGACAATCAATGATATCACTCAACTAGATGCCAAACTTTCCTCTGTGATTCTCTGTTACAAGGTATACTGCAGTAGGATCCTTAATTTTATTTCAGCAACTATTATTCACATAGCTTAGCAAATGTTGAAAGAAGACATATGTTCGATATGCATGCTTTATTACTTAGGATTTCATGCCATCCAAGATGGGTTAACAGCACCTAAAGATTTCATGACACAAAATAATAACAATAGTTGAATGGAATGCGCTCAAGTGATAAATGCGCGTGCCCATTTGAGAGACAAGAAAAAATATTAAAACTAAATAAAAGACACACTCCAACATGCTGGACAATGCCAGGTGGACATGTTTCATGACATAGACAAGAGAGATTCCTCTTCATCAGCCTTGGGCAAGCCTGCAAAACAGATTCCATGCAACCTTAGAACTCATTCACATGCCAAATGAGACTATTAATCTCTTTGAGAAATTAATGAATGAAAAAGATTCATCTCAATACTGTTAACATATTCATAGGGATATCACAAAATTTTTGTGTTCAATAATTGAAGCAAAGAAAAATTTGGTGTATTGTGCAAGTCTAAATAATGCTATTATTTTATATTTATAAAAACACTTACTGGGAAAAATAACAAAGTGTTCTCCCCTTAGATTACTTCCCATTTAACAAACCAAGGAAAATGCAATAGATATATTTATCAACAAAGAAATAACATCAACGAGAGTAACTATGCCATCTCTTAGCATTCTCAGTATTGCCATTGGCACATAAAGAATTGGGCTACACTTCACAATGCCAAAACCTTGAGCAGAATTCACTGTGAGAAGAAGCAAGTTATGTTTCCTTGGTAGGTGTTAGCTAGCAATCATTTCATATAAAATCTTATAAAATAATTCCTAAAGCTAACCACATTTTGAAATGAGATAACAACTAATATATATCATTTAAAACTCAATTTATTCCTATTTGTGCATAACATTAGCAGGTTAGTGTTATGCCAAGAGAATGGAATTTATGTATCCTCTTGACTCTAACAAAGACAAAGGGCCATTCTTGTCACTCTTTGGAGGTAAGCCATAAACTCTGAAGAGACACTAAGCCAAAATTATTGGGCACGCAAAGGTCAAAAAACATGGCAAATGTATAGGACAAATAGAGTCAACTTTTATGAAAATGATAAATATCTCCTAGCAACAATTGAGAAAGGTTCAAAGCACATGCCTCCTCATACATCTTTAATAGCATTTCTAGACGAGATGTTATCACATCAGACAAACACTTAGTTGTTGCCCTCCGAACCTTCTAGTTGATATCCTCGTCATCGCTATATTCATTAGCACTCTCTCTACATCAACAGAATAGTATTCACATGTTGGTAATAGAATTCATAATTACATGAAAATAAAAGACACCATTGTGCAAAAAAAAAAAAAATTCTCAAGAAAATAATTCTCTTAATCAATTTTAACATACTCATCCTCCTCTCCATTACTCTCTTTTGTATCTTCTTCCATATTATCAGTGTAGTTTGGATCATAGCTTATGTAGTCTAGAGCAAGTTCCAAAATCTTATCACAATAAACAACCACATCTCCAGCACAACATAGGACAAAACTCTTCAATGCCTGCAAATTGCATCTTTAAGGTGATTATTTACAGATTTTTGAATAATCAGGGTTTTTTATTTGAAGAATGAAATCTAAAGATGCATTTCACAAAAGATACATATACTTTCAATATAGATGATATGAACTTTTAAAATAGAACCACTAATGTTAACAAATAGTGTGAGATGAAAATACACAATTTCTCTACAACCAAACTCTTTTAACACCTACAAGCTATATTCTCTTAGGTCCTCATCAGCTTTAGATGCACTTTTACAATAGTTAATAAGCAAGGGAATAGTTTCATTTAGATGCGGTCCAAACCTGTACCCAATAGCTCGACTGCAAGGGGAAAGGACATATATTAGAATAAGACTATAGCTTATATAGCTAAAGGCCATTGATGATACATTGATGAACACGTGGACTACAAGATTAAAAAATGGAAACAAAATATAGAATCACATTTTTAAGTAACATAAAATTTCACAAATATTATAATTTTTTTATATTTTCTATATCAGTTACAATATTCAATTATTTTTTGAAAGGCCTTCACATTTTTAGCTGCTAAAACCATTTTTCCCATAAGAACCAACCATTAACTACCCAACACGGCAATATATTATTAGTAAGTAGGAGATATTTTCCACAACAAGTCAAATTATGATATTGCTATGCACCATGTGGTGCTTCCAAATGCACCTTCACTATTTTTTTTTTTCACCAGTCAAAGTTCTGCTCCTTTCTCTGTTCACTATCATAAACTTTCCTGCATTCAAATCATGGAATGTACATATTAATTATACTCCTAAGTCCCTCTCCCAAAAGAAACAGAGACATCATAGAAAGTGGGAGGAGATTCTACAAATTAAAACAACAAAACTGTCTCAGACTGTCTCAGGACAGTGACAGGCAGAACAAGAATTTAAATGCTTTCAATGAAGTTTTTAGAATATATCTGCTTCTACTATTAAGAAATCCCTTAATATATCATGGATGGACTCCCTCAAATGTTAACTATTACTAAACACAAAGCTTTTCATGCAAAGAAACTTACAAATGGAACAACAATTAACAGTCACAATGTGATAGTGAAACATAGATTTCATTGATGTTTTCTCTTAAACTTACTTTTATTCCAACCACCCTCTCCCTTACAATCCAAATACATTCTTTTTAAAGACTCTTCTCCCTCTAACTACTCACAAAACTGACTCCCATCGACAAAACTCCCTCATAACTATCACATGACTGTAAACAAATAGTTTATATAACATTTGAATAGCAATCATTACATGTTTTGTTGTCCTTTTGCCACTTTGTTGGCTTAAGACCTTCGGAACATTTATTATTGTACCTAAATAACTTCATGATGTGTAAGTGACCTAAAGACTCCACCTTTATCCTTAACTCCCTCTAGTGTGCCATATTTGGCTTAAGTTTGCCCATTCTTGGCAATACATTACAATTTTGACAATTTCATGCTTTCCTTACATTTCATGGCTTCAATAGCCATAATTCATCATCAATTGACTTGACATGTCTTCGTTAAGCATGGATTGCCCTTGGTACCCTCATGGTATCCTTCATACCTCCTGGTGTACCTTGTAGTTTCCTATGTCCATTGGGTGCCCCTGCACCAAACTCCCTGACTTCAAATGTTTCCCAGTCCCTAGGAAACTGTGTACCTACAAAATAAACATTAGGAAAAACATTTTCATGCTCTTGAAAAGCTCTCAACTTCATCCCTATTGCATACTTGTCTTCATGACACTTCGTGTCTTCTAAGTTCCTTGAACTCCATGTTTTTGCACCCTTGCATAATGCTGATGTGTGACCCTTCTTTTCCATCTGCATAGTAGCCTCTCTAAACTTAAAAACCCCTGCCTTATTCCTGTACCTCCTCCTTCTCTTTTTAGGTGTAGTACTCATCAACCAAATAAGTAGAATCAAGAAGTAATAACAAGCTCCTTCTAGAACATGACTCTCGCCAATCATTGCCATCTTCCCCACACTAGAAATCTCCAACATACTCTCATATACCTGTAACAAAGTCAAAATAAAAAACCAAAAACAACTCATTCCTTTCACATTTACATATTTCTCCATGCTTGGAATATAATCACCTCATTTAACCTTCCCTTGACTCTTCATCTCCATTGTCTTCTCATCCTTAGTCTCTTTGCACCTTGAGACGACTACTGCTGTCTGCAACACATCTTCATACCCTTGCCATTTGCCTTGGCATTCCAACTCCATGTTGGTGGGTGTTCCATCAGATCCGATCATCACTGTCTTTGTGAATTTTCTTTGTCCAACTTTCAATGGACACAATATAGCACCAATCAATATCATATCTACTTCTCCAAGCCTTGTCTCTTTGCTATTTACATCAGCATTTGTATTCTTCATCTTTGCTCCAATCATCTCCTTTCCCTCAAGCCCTTCAAGACTTGATCTTTGTCTATCTTCATCAGCATCCCTTCTCCTTACCTCTGTAGATTTTTGATGAAAGCTCCAGCTGCGGCCATGTGCATTATTATTATTATATTTATTTAAATATTTGATTTTTAATCAAAGGATAAGCATGCAGGCAGATTGTTTCCAAGCCATGGGGGGGGCATGATTACTAACTTGATGTAATACTAAATATAGAAATGTTCATGAAATATATTTGTTCCTGATTTCTATGCTTTGTCATTTTCTAGTTGTGATCTTCAACTTTTTGTTGTATGTGCACATTGACAACAAAAACAGAGAAATTCAGTTAATTTGTTTGTCAACTTGTGTGAATTCTGAATTTAGCTCTAATGTTATGTGAAACATTTATATAATGCATATGATGAAGAAATTATTATATAAATACTTGACATTCTAATATTTTAAAATTTTCCTTTTTTTATTGCTATCCCCTGTTGTTCCACACAAAAAAGGCCTCCTGCCCTCTGCAATCACCAAGGACACATTCCCACATTTCCTGCCACTCCAATATTAGAAACACCATGGGATGTGGGGAAAAAGAGAGAGTCATGAATAGAGGCTTGGAAGTAGTGGATAGAGGCTTGAAAGTTTTTTGAGGAATATAATCAAAAGATGAACAAAAAATGTGGACAAATCCTAGAATGATGATTAATAATTTTAAAACAATACACCGTTAATTAATTTAGATGACTCCATTCAAAGTGATTGTTGGTTACAATTCTCCTTAACTAGAAGATCTGACCATTGAGTTATAGAAATCTCCAACAGCTCAAAATATAATCTAGAAAATTGAAGATATCAATATGTTGAAAGATAACTGAGTTGTAGTCATAAATATAATGAAGGAACCAGTGTACTAGTGTCAAAGTAAAATGAGTTTTGGAGTTACAATCATATGCCTTGTGTGAGTGCCAAAAACTTATATGCAGATAACATTAAAAATAAAAGTTGAAACCTGAACAAAAATTCCTAGATGATGAAACGTGCAACTTATCAACTCCTAATCAGACCTTGCTGATGCTATGATGCCACCTGATGGATTTATACAAAGTCATGTGTGGTGGCACATGATAAAACAGAGACTAAAAATTATATTCCTACCAGTTTCCTATGAGTGAGCTCAGCTATTGCTTTCACACTACCAAGATGATGAATATTTGAGGCAAATTGTGTAGTAATAACTCTTCCTTTTGTAGAAGCAATCTTTCTCAATAATGCTTTGGCAACATCTGTTTCACTGGTAGTTCTTTCAGGTGAAAGAATGTGGAGTCGTTCATCATCTGACAACAGAACAAATTTCAGGAAGGAGCATAATCTAACAACTATCAAGTACATTTCATATTCTAGGCACTCTGATGGACCATAGAGAAGCTGATCAATTCCTGATCATGGAAAATAAAATAGTAGTTTTATAATTCACTGACACAGATTAAATAATAATTATCTAAGAAGTATTCAATTATATTAGACACAAAACCTTGATCCTTGGGAAACAACCATCTATTCATTGATTTTCTGCTAAGACACTGAGTCAAAGGTATTCTATTTCCATTTTTCATTTGACACCCTACCAACAAACAAATAGAAAATATTTTTAAAACTATATCCACAAAAATCCTCATCAAATGGGTATATGAAACTTCAATAGAACAAAATGTTATGTGAACTATACTTAAATAATACGGATCTAGTTTCTGATTAAGATTTGCAACTATTATACCCCATTACAATTTTATTTTCAAGCTTCTTATGCAAAAACATTTGCTGGAAAATGGTTAGAGGTCATTCAGTGAACTAGAAATTGAAACCTTCCTGAAATCTAGTCAAAAGATTGATGTCAGATATTTTCTAGGGCAATTGAGGGATACAAATCCCTATAATCATCTCAATCCACATATATGATGTGGCTTTGAAGTTTTAAATGGTTCAAAAAGATACATATTTAATAAATAAGCTTCTCAAATATAGAGTAAAGAATTGTTTGGTCTAGCATCTCAAAATTCTCCCTTGATCCCCTAAAATCAACAACATTCTCATCTTCTAGGGAGCATATATGCTGGCAATCATATCAAGCCCTAAAACATAGAAGACAATAGCATAACATTGCTAAGATACATGTCGATAAGGATAGATGGGAGAAGGGTGTGTGGAGATAGTAGGACCTTTTATTAGACTGAGATACAACACCCATCCAGAAAAATGCCGCACTCTTAGAGTGGTGTAGGAAATTTGTGGAGTTTTCTGCTTGTATAAGATTCCCAAGCTTCACCATTCATGGATTTTGTTATCTTTTCATTGCTAAAACTCAGTTGTTTCTAAGATTTTAATGCATTCACCTTCAAGTACACAATCAAAGTTCTTCAAAGTTGTATCATAAGTTCAGTTCCTTTTGAGGGATTTCTTCTAAATTCTTATGCATCGAGATGTGTATGTGTGTAAAAAGATAAAGATATTGTTAAGAAGTGGGGGGCATTGAGAAAGACTGGATGGATAAGTAATGCCTTCATTTTCCCAATCCAAGCATTGTTACAAAAATTGATCTATATGAAAAGTGGCAAATTTGGAGAGGACCCATTTCTGAAACTTCAAGAATCAATTTAGCTCACCACAAAATACCCAATATCTACCATTAAAATTTGGGTTATTAAATTTTGGGTTGCCCAATTCAAGCACACTTATTGAAAGGCGTTATATTATCGACATAGGACTCTCAAATTGCCAAGTTTGCAAAAATATTTAGGAGTCTGCAACATAAGAATTCATGCTCAAGATGTTAAATTTTGGATTACCCAATTCAAGCATGCTTATTTAAAGGTGTTACATTATTGACATAGGGCTCTCAAATTGCCAAGTCTGCAAAATATTTAGGGGTTTGCAATATAAGAATTCATGCTCAAGATGTTAACGTTTATACTTCACTTGGATAGCCTCTCTTCAGTTTTTATCAACATAAACTAAGGTAGCAAGAGTCTAAACCATGAATAGTCCATGAAAAATAAGAGTTTTTCTAAGAGATATTGGGAAGTTTTGGATCTCTACAAGTTGTGTTTCACTATTCTCGTCTCTTGTTGCACGAAAAAACAATCTCTAGGGCTGCATCATTGGCCTCTCATACGGCCCAAGATCAAGCCTCAAAACAACATTTTGTCTCATTGGAAATCCATGTGACAATTACAATGCAGTATATCTCAGGTCATATTAAATCCTCTGGCTATCAATAGTTTGGCTTAAAATTAACCATTGCCTAAATATGAAATGTCAGGTACTGGTAAAACTTGAGATTAATTGTTTACATTTAGCCTACAATAATTCTCATTACAAATGTGGGTTTCATGAAGTAAAACTGATCTTCCTTACCTCCTTAACCATTTGGAAGTATTTGGAAGTAAGAGATATACTGATGAAGAGTTTGTTTTCTTTCATTTTTCTTTAATTAAGACCATTAATGTTTGTTAACTTATGCAGGAGAGAAACAAATTTAGGTCTTATTTTCTCTCTAATCTCTATCTACCAGATGAGGGTAAATTCAATATGATATAGATGGAAGAAAGAAAGATAATGTTGATGAAAGATCAAGTAATACTACCCTTAAGGCGAAATAGGGAAATACTAAAAAGAGAATCTTCCAAGGCTCCATCTACACCTACATAATATAATGGGCAGAAAGATACCATAACAACTGAGTTACATATGCACAACTTAACTACCAATCAAGGCATCTTTGATCAATGCCCTTGTTTTTATATTCATTCTAAGTTACTCTTTGGTCCAAACTGGTTATAGTTGAGTAAATTGCTCCATTTGTAGGGTTATCAAAAAGAGTTATAAAAGTGAATTAAAGATGCATTTAGTGTCTCTGTCAGAAGGTGTTGTGATGATTACGCAATAAAGATAATAGCAGAGCCTCATAGCAGGTGACCTGAGTTCCCATGAAGACACTAAGAACTCACACCCATGTGATTTAAATAATCAACTCCATATTCATGCATTGTGATCCTTATGACTGACTTAACTATCATTTGCTACCCAATTTTTCTTATAAAATAAAATTAGGGGCAATAAATCTTCTTCATCAGTATAACTATACATCTAAACTTTTAGTGATGGAACAAGGGATTGAGTAGTAGAAACATATGTGACAGGACATAAGTCAAGATTGTTACTAATACTGAGTTGGCTACATTTTGAACTCTTTCAAATTCTGAAAGGTATTCTCCCTCTTATATTGATAACAATTTGAGTTACAGACATGTGATAATATCAAGCACACACTACAAATTTTATTTATCTTTTACAAAACTGTTCTATTAACTATTACTTACACATTGAACTGCTACTTTATAGGGTATGAAATTTTGAATCCATTCCCTATATTGATTTCCATTTCTATAAATTGACACAATCAGAACAAAAATGTCCAGCTAACAATCTATGCATTGCAATTTCATAAAATATTTTGAATCTTTGAAAAGGCTTGGGTCAACATACCTATTTTAGCAAATAACCCTTCAATGTTTTTAACAGATCTCTCCAAATCAGAGAGAGGTGTGTAGGCCTGCTCAGTCAGAGTGTTTCTGCCCACCATACAACATCCCAAATGTAAGTCTCATCTAAGAATATCTTGTAAACTATATCTACTAAATAACACTACATGCATACAAACCTACTTTCTTATGGTTTGATATTATGTATTCTCTTTCTTTAATTGCAAATTTTGCCTATTTGTAATCTTCCCTTAAAGCTGATATTGTTTTCCTAGATTGCTCTAGAATTTTTTGTACACTTTCAGATACAGTTCAAAAAGGGGATCTTCCAAAACTAAGTTACTACACAGTGACACACAATCCTAACTTAATTTATGACCATTCAATTATTAGAAAACTCAAATAATAAATGTCTTCTAATGACATTAAAAAACACAAACTATATAAAACCACCTTTTTAGCATTACAATAACTATCTTGAGCTCCATTAGATCATACACCTCTATCGTAGGTGGAAATTGTCATTAATTGTTGCAAATCAATTTTTATGCAAGAAAAACTGAAGATGGAACAGTCATATATCATCTAAAACATCATTTAGAACGATTTTGTACTTGCAGAGCTGAGTAAAATGCGATTTATAACAGTGAAAAAGAAACAATCCTCAATGTATCTTTGTCTCGATGATAAAGTAATATTTTTGTAAGTCAGATTACCTAATTGGTGCAACTAAACAATTCATTTTGTTGGAAGCTGCCAAAGAACTTAAACAAAAAAGAGAGCATAATAGTTGAATATAACTATCCTACAATGTTGTCATTCTGTCACTATCACTCTTATTCCAATGGTTCATGCCTCCTTCAAGAACTCTCTTAGGATAAATATGAAGATCTCAATAACCTCGAAGCCCATGAAACTCAAAAACCATCTGAACAGTTTTGATCACATTCACATTATCCATGAGCAATAGAGCACACGATTTCATAGAAACTAAACAATAAATCAATACAAGATTTGAGGATTGTACTTCTACAGCTGTTAGGAAGTAGTTTATATATGCGAAAGAGAGGGACTTCCAAAAATTGCCACTGATCACAAATCAAAAAATCAGAACAACTTTCTACACAACTACTCTCCACACATCGCTGTCAGTACTAGAACACAAGATTTGAAGCAAATATTTAGTATTAAATCTTATTCATCTATTCTACAATTCTTAGTCTTTTAAGAAATAGTTTACAATGGGCATATGTCTCCAAGAAAAGTGCAAATGAAATTTAACAAGAGTAGTAACTGTAATGATGATAATGCATTTCCAAAAAAATTGATTTTGAGCACACAATAATCCAAGTTTTATCAAACATCAAGAACTCAAGACATTCATCTATGGCCAAAACATTAACAATGGAGAAGCTAGCCAAAAAAAATTTGACACTTCACTATTACAAAAAATAATTTTATCTTTCAAGTCTTTTCCTACCAAACAAGGATGGGATTGCCATCTCTACTTCAAATTTTCATTATAGCTGAAGAATTAATAAAGGAGAAGCGAACCAAAAACTTTCGAGGCTTCACTGGAACAGAAAACTATTTTAGTATTTCAAGACTTTTACCAAGTAAAGTATGTGTTTACTAACTTCTAGATTTGTGAAGCTTGCTAAAAAAAGTCTATTATCATCCATTAGTATGAATTCAATATTTGGACATAGATCCAAATGGGTGAGAGAAAATTTGAGCGACAAAAGGGACAGGGCCTTACAAAGACAATACAGGTGTCCAGTGAACTAAACTTTAAGATATAACTAGTGATATCAAAAATATAAAATTTCCACGGCTTTATCCTTGCACTTAAATATACGCTAACCCTAAACCTAAACATCATCTATAAAACAACTTTGTGACCTAAAAGAATTAATAGTGGCTCTATTTTTTAAATTGCGATGAGTAGAAGAGAAAGAGAAAATGTAAAGGCATTGTATAGCTTTGGAATCTGCCTCTGCAACTTTCTGATAGATAAAAAACTTGGAATGATATCTAATGACCAGATTTAAATATGTTAATACAGTCCTCATTCTGCTGCTAAATTGGACAATGGAGGCTCTTGCTTGAAGAGGCATAATCGGTAATATAGTTTTGGCCTATTTTGCACTAAAATTATTCCAAAGTGGGGTATAAGGACAGCACGACCAGTCAAGGAAGTGGCCATGGAACCCTATACAATTATCTTTAGACAAGCCGAGATTGGGATAGAGCAATCTCAGCTAGTGAAAAGTACAGTGTAGTTGATGTTGCACCCACTTGCTACACCAATTCTTCCAAGTCAAAACTAATGGATAGTGAGGCAACTGTGAAAAACAAAAATTACCCCCCATAGAAAACATTAAACTCTTGAGCCCTGTGAGTGTAAAGTTCCCATTAGATTAAGCAGTCATGGCCACATGCTTTCTTTTCAGTCACCAACAATAGGATAATACTGGAACTACAGGGTGGTCAATTCTTACCTCCTTCTCCTCTCTTGTTGACCCTGCACCAAAATCCTGCTCACTACAGTCACTGTGCGAGCAAAAAAAAATAAACACTGTCATGACCTTTTATTATCACATATGTTATGAAGGTCGAAATTTCTGAAGGTCAAAATTTAACCAATTTAACCATGGTCAAAATTTTGACCATATCAGGCCCATTTTTTCAAAAAAAAAATGAAAATAGGCCTTTGGTCAAAAATGGGGGCCTAATGTACTAGTGCTATTATCAATCATTGGCTTGTTGATCACTTTAATGTCATAAACATTTGGGGTGTTCCAATCAAAAGGCTCTAGAAGAATACTTCCCATTTTCTTTTTATTGAAGTATGAATCCAAGATCAGTGTGTTGTTGATGTATTTATTTGAGAAAGTCCTCAACCTAAACAACTTCATGTTTTCTGTTGTAATTTGGCAATGCCTCCATAAGAATGCATCAAAGTCATCTTGACAATTTGCTTATAAATCCTCAAGGCAAGGGAGGTGACCACCATAGCTAGTGGTAAATGTCTTGTTTAACTTACCTCTTAGTGTCAAAATTGGGCCTCAACAAGTAGAACTTTCTCAGTTTAAGGATTTCCAATTTGGCTCTTGCATCTTTAGCAATTGCCAAATTGCACTTGTATCCTCTACATGATAATGAGAACCCCACAACTTTTACCTTTTCTATGGAAAATACATTATGTACATCCAAGATTTACTTGTAGAACTTGAGCATGATGATTTGATCACTATAATGTTGAGGTAGTAGATAGGGATGTCATTAGAACCCATACACATGGATATAGGTGTGTCACCAACTCTTTATGAACCACATCCCCCATGGCTTGATAAAGGTTTTCTCCTTCTTGGATAATTAAAACATGGGGTCCCCTTGTAGGAATATTATTGTGTTGTATAGGAATGTACCATTAGCCTTGCAAAATATTGCAAAACATATTTCAAAATGGAGCCCCCATGTGGTCTTTAGTCTCCAATACTTCATATTTTCAACACAAATCTATCATCCAAACTACTTAAGATGTCATATAAAAATTGTGAGTCTGCTACAACTCTTTTTGTTGTCAACCAATATTTTCAAAAATCATTTGCGCCTAGTCAAAAAAGGCAGTAGATTCAATAATGTTGAGATTAGGTAATACATCCTTGGGGAATATTCTTTCACATTTAATTCCATAAATATGCGACATAAAATAATGATGATCCCTTGGATGGGTAATATGACTTTTTCCCTAGAGATAGTGGGTGAGGAGGATTATCCACTATGTGTTCACTTATTGCTTGCATTCATGCTCCATGGAATGATACTCCCTAAGGGTAAAGACCTTATTGTTCAAAGTCAAGTACTTTCTTCTAGGAGTCTGGAAGATTATGGTTGTGTTGATAGAATCAAAGGCAACAATGATAGTATTATCTGGTAGGGAACAAAATCATGTAGTTGGTGAGTAATTATTGTCCAAGGTGTTGCTAATTTTTGGACAGTGAATGGATGTAGGAAAGAAGCATTTCTAAACTATCCTAGACTAAGAAGGTTGGTATAGTAGTCCTATTGAGAAACATTTCCTTTGTGTACATCTTCCTTGATTTCCTCTTAAGTTGCATTCTTTGATGTTTATGTCCATTAGAAACCAAACCAAGTTCTCTATCTTCAACACTTGGAGCACATCATCCTTCATATATTTCATTGTTAGCACTACCTTTTCAAACTCTTTGATCGACTTTTCTCTTCTTTCCCATGGGTTTGATGATACTTGTGTCGGATTTCCACTGGTGTGGATGATGAGGAAGCTATGCTCTCAACTCTATCTTTTCCTACAAGATAATATTTTATTAGTATACAAAGCCAACACAATCTCAATAAAACCCAAATTGAATTATTACTTGTGTCCAAGCCTTGGGGTTTCTAATTACTCATTCACAAGTTACTTAACGAGGTTTAAGGAAACTTGAAGCTTTGATATTGAATTCGATAATATGTTCTCAAGTAATTGATGTTGGAGTAGGATTAAAGAGGAAAATATTCCCCCAAAAGATAATCACTTGATGAACATTATAACAAGGGCTTGGGTATGCAAAAATCATTTCTATAATACCAACTGTGAGAAAAAGAGTAAGTGGTAGAATGAGATCCTAGAACCTAACGATCTAATGTCTAGTTTTGAATAAAGGGTGTCAAACCAAAACTAACAAGGGTACTTTTGATGTGTGACTTGTTATTGGGCCAATGTTAAAGAGGGTTTCAAGGGAAACCCTCTTTTTAACTACAATTTTGGACAATGCACTTGGAGGGGGCAGTACTTCAAACACCAAGACGAGGATCATGTAAGGCCAAATTAGGGCATCAAAAGATCAGCTCCAAGGGAACTTCCTTCTACACATTTTTGACACAAAAATTGCTAACCTTTCAAAAACCCTTTCAAAGATATGTCCCAAAGGTGTCTTAGATCTAAGAGGAAGAAGCCCAAAAACAAGACCAAATTTAGGCAAGGTAGAACACTCAACAACCTATGACTAGGATACACACCTAACACATAAGCCATAAAAATACAAGGGTGAAATTTGAATTCAACTCATAAGCCTCTAAGGGGTCCAACAAGAATCCTTTTATTGGCCCTAGTACAAAAATATAAAACAAACGAAGCCAAACAAAGCTAGAGCCAAACTCTCAGCAAATAAAAACCCAATTAAAACTACCAAAAATGAGACTAGGAATCCTATGTGGAAAAACACCCCATGTGTGTACAAACAACCTTTCAGCCCAAAGCAAAATCACCAATTTGCTTTGCAATATCTAGTCAAAAAAATCCTTAATTTTGAAAATGTGATAAAGCTTTTAGGCAATTCAAACTATTGAATAGTGAAAATGATAGCCAAAGGGTCTTTGTTTATAAATATTTAAAGTTAATGCCACATGGTATTATTTTAGTGCTACACACGTCTGGTTTACAGTCTTCGGGCATTTGGGCTTCATAATATTGTGTGAGTATCAAAGAACCTTTAGCCTTTAATTGAAATCTTTGGTAATATGGGATGGGACTCTAGGAACCTAGTTCTTGTAACAAGGAAAAACAACCACAAAGACAAGGCAAAAAAGAGGTGGGCAACATCTTATTTAGAAAAAATGTGGGGATTGGTGTTGAATACATAACACAAAGGAATTGTAACCATTATATAAAACCAACAAAAAAATAATTGAATGAAAAATAAAAGGGAAAGACACATCATTGCAATATACTCAAATAATCATTGCCCAATTATTAATGTTGCACAAAATTTAGCTACCAATATAGAGGACCTTGGTACATCAAAATATTGTATTTAGGTCTTCTTGTAATTGATACACTTATATCGTCCAATATCTCTCACCTTGTAATATTATCAATCCTTCTCAAGGCCTTGTCTATAGACTTTCCAACTCTATTTTCTTGCCAACATTATTTTTTTATTGAATAAAATGGAGTGTAATATCCTCCAAAGTCAACAATAATTTTAACATGTAGTAAGTTGACCAAAAACATTCAATAATCCACAAAACACTATGTAGATTTCAAGATACCACAAAAAGATCCATAAAGAACTCTTAAACCTTCCCTCAAATAAAATCCAAAGTAATAATTTATAAAATAAATAATCAAAATCAACCAAGTTGGCTAGAGACCAACACCAACAATAATTGCAAACATAGAGAAACATAACTTCACTAAAAATCTTTTGTAACATGCCCACAATCTAATCAAAGGTTAAGTTAGACAATTTATGTCAAACCCTAGAGTGCAGAATCTACATACCATATGCTGAAGTTTAACATAAATGAATAGACAAATCTTACATTGTGGCTATCAAACCAAGAAATAAATTTGAAATAAAAAGGAGCTACTGGATATGGATTCTTCAAAAATGAGTAAACAAAGTTCTCAGCTAGGCATTGGCCTACAATGTGAGTTATTAGCACATGTCTCACATAGGTCTCAGTTTGAACGTGCGAGCTAGTGCATTACGCTATTAAGAATTAGTGAGAATGAAACCTAATAAGTAATAATGTTGTGCATGTGAATATGACTTATCAACCAAAAGAAAAATGTTATTAATGAATATATTCATCATAAGGATAACCACTAAAAGAGACGACAGAGTCCTCAAGGCGGAAAAAGGATATTAATTCTAAATTAGTTGAACATATCAGAAACATTGGCATAGGCAGGGAGAATGCTGACGAAGGTTGTGGAATTTGGCTTCACACTTGCCAATAGCATTTGTTTGAAAACTTCTAAAGGTCTATCAACATATCTGTTTTGTGCGTATCTTGAAATGATTGCAGTCCATGAGATGATATCTCTATGAGGCATTCTGTCAAACAATTCTTGTGCTTTCTCCATTCTTCCACATTTTATATACATGTCCACTAGACAATTTCCAACTACAACATCTATCAGATACCCTCCTTCCAGTATGCTTCAATGGACAACTATACCCTATTCCAATGCTCCAATTTGGGCACAGGCTGGAATCATGCTGGCAAATGTGAGCTTGTTTGGTTGGAAACTTGTTTGTTGCATATGACTGAACAATGTGAGTACCTCATGATGATGCTCATATCTTTTGTACGCTGCGATAATCATATTCCATGAGGCGCTGTCTCGATCTCTCATTTGGTTAAACACTTTACAAACATCTACTAAATTTTTGCACTTGGCATACATGTTTATAAGCTTATTGTGAAAATTTGTGCATGCACCAAAGGCAAATTGCCTGTGAGTGAGGAAATGGGAGGACATTTTCGCCTTGTAAAAAAGGTGTTTTGTTGAATGCAGTTTTGCAAGCATTGGACATCTGCAGAGCAATCTTCAAGGGGTTCTTGTGTTGAAAGAAAAATGTGAAGCGTCTCCTTCAACTGGCCCTCTATAAATGGGCAGTATGGTGCGAGATTGACAAGAGTAGGGGATGCAAATGGCATTTTGTGATAGTAAAATGTGCAACGTAATTCAGTCTAATGACATTACACCAATGGCATTACCGATGGAAGGCTTTAGGTTTTCAATAAACCTCATGAAAGAAGAACATGCCATATTTAGAGTAAGCGCCTAAGTGTGAGACAACTCAAACCACTAGAAGAAACGAAATAATCAACCAAACGTATGAAAACATAAAAAATGTATGAGGTAAATACCAGTTTAAGTACATAAAGTGCTAGATTCAGAGCCGGATGCGAGAGATGGAGTCCAGTGTTCCAAATGAGGAGCCAGCGGCGAGAAAAAAAGCAGCACTAGCATGGGTGGACCCAAGGTTCTGTAGCTCTAGCTACTTCATGCGCTCAACAATGAAATTGAAAAAAAAATTTCATGTTAAAGTTAAGCCCGTGTTCGTCAAAATTTTGACCAACACAAGCTTAGATTTTTAAAAACAAGAAATTTTTCCTTCTAAAATCCGACCAATCAAAACCTTATTAATTGATGGTTGAAATTTTTGGTCGAAAAATGACCTCAAATGTACTAGTGAATCTGATAGTAGATCTAGAAAGTAGACGAAAAAAATGCACTTTAAAAAAAAAGAACTTATTTTTTACTCCAGATGTGCCCGTATGGAGCGTTTGAAGTTGCAAAATGTAGGATTATGTAGGTACAGTCACCAAAAAATTGAAATTCTAAATAATCCATGCACCAAAACTAGAAAAGAGATGCACCACTAAAAAATTTAGGAAATTCTACCCAATTTCAAAAAAAATTGCACTTGAATTGGAGTTTAGATGTCCGAGTTATGGCCTCCCGAAGTTGGACTGCAAAAACTAAAATCAATCTAGAGAGGGGTTGCATCAGCAAATGAAAGGGTTAAATTTGACATTCATATAGCCATCGTAGCAGTTCAAAATTGACATGAAATGATGTCCAGGGGGTGTCAATTTTAAACTCTCGAAAAGATGACATCAGCATCCCCTGTGTTGTGATGACATCATATGATGATGTGGTTGTACGATATTGTACAGAATCATGCAATCTATACAAAGAAATTGGACTTGTCACTGCTAACATTTGCTGGCATGGCGTCCTTGTCAGATGGTGACTGGACACTAATTTGGCAACAATTGGCGGGGATGACAGGTACTAGTGGAGGAATAACAATGCACCATGTGGACGTTGGCATGGCGGAGACCCTAGGCTTAACGCATAGACAACGTTTCAATAGCACCAAAAAAAAATACAAGGCATGCCAAAAAATTGACGACAGGAAGTGGGACGTCGAAAAGTTTGGTGGGTGCTGGAGACTGCTATGCCTAGAATATTCTTCAACAACCAGAATCTTTTCGAACGCGCTGGAAAGATTGCTGATGATAGGTTACTATTTCTCGATGCTAGATTCTTGCCTTGGTAGTCAAAATCTTTAATTAGATGTTGGATTTTATAATTTGCACGCCAAAATGCTATTGCATTTGTCCCACATGTATGGGATATGTGTTGTTAGCGCTTTTAAAAATGAAGCTGTCGCAAATAACTAATAATGTTAAAATGTTGTATTTTGGAGGGTCTCAGCCTAATTTTGGGCTTGTTCTACCAGAATTAGGTGGGATTCTAAGGGTACAAGTCGCAGATTTATGGTGCAGTACAGTCGTCCGCAAAAGTAATGCAGATTTAATTGATAAAACCTTGTGATCAAATAAATTCAAAATTGCCACAAATAATCACAGAGCCAAGCTGAAAATAATTTGTAGAGAATAAAATAAATTAAATCCAAAAATTTGTAATTAGATCAAATAAACAATCATACCCGAACTGCAAATTGGGGCCTTCGGGTTTCGATTTGCAAATTTTTTTTGCCTCACGATCAACTTTCACCCAATATAGGCAAATTTATAGTCAATCTTCACCGAATCGACACTCCGAATGCAATAGTGAGGTCAAATCTGGCTCTAGATGCTCCCAATTTCTGTGGATCCTCTGGATTCGTGTCAAGGTGCTGAAGCAAAAACGGTCTCGAATGGCTATGTGTAGAGAATCTCCCTCAGCTCTGATATCATGTAAGAATTTGGCATAGGCCAAAATTCACCCAAGAACTAAAGAACTCAACACAAGCACATAGTAGACTAAAATAGACAAAGTATGATAAGAATGATGATATTCATTCAATATGTCAGCTTACTATTCAGAAGCATTTACATTCACACTAGGAGTGCCTATATACAAAGGCCTCTCAGGAAGCACCTAGAATGTCTCTAGAAACAACTAGGAGATAAGACAACTAAGCACCTTATCCAACATTCTAGATGAATGGATAAGAATGAAAAAGTGTCATATGTGTGTAGAAGATTCCTGTGTTGTAGACAACGTGTGCTTAAAAGAGGTGTGGACACCTATGATGTCATCATGACAACTCACAAGAGTGTACATACTCCTAGGTGACTAACAAATAAATATTAATATAATGTATTAACCTAAGTAAACTTAAGTAAGTGTAATAAGTAAACACTTATTTACACCAACAACTATTATATGGGGAAACTTTGATACGAAATGAGATGTCTTACTCAATAAATTATAAAACGATGGAGGAAAAGTTGTTAGGAAATTAAAAATGGTGTCCAAAAAGTGGTCACTGAAAAAGGAAATTCATTCTTCTCACTAAGTAATCTTGTGTGGTTTCCAACGATTGTGAAATATGAGGCAATTTCCCCTTTCAAGCCACATTCACATTGACAACTGGTCAGTGGATCCCTAAATGTAGAGTTTTTGTCTAGAGAATTTCTAGATGCATTACACATGATCAAAAGTATTAAAATAACAGATAAATTCAATGAGACAGCTAGCAGGCTTTTACTGAAGTTTATTTAATAACGAAAATATTTTGCAGAATCCCTGTGGGGAGACTTATGAAATATTTTCTTCTATTTGTGGTCTTTGTGTAATAGGAATGCTAAACTTTTGGGCGAAGGTATTGTTAACCAAATTGTGTTGTTTAAACTTTTTTTTTACTGATCTATAAGAGGCCAAAGAGCTAAGATTCATTTTTATGATGTGATGTGATGTGATTAATTATTATTATTTATTAAGCTTATGTAGAGTCGAACCCAAGACATCTCGAATAAGAGGCTCACAATTTACCATTGCATTGTAGACTCTTGCTTTAAACATTTGATCGTGTTATATATATATATATATATATATATATATATATATATATATATATATATATATATATTTCTTAATAATATATATTTTTAGTGTGATTTAAGTTATGGAATCTTATAATATAAAAACTTAATATACTAGCTACTTTTATCAGTATAGGCATACACAACCTTAGAATGAATTTTGAGAATTTCTTTGAATTTGTTCATCAATTTTTTGTGGGATTTAATGTCGATTTTTCCAAGTTTAGACTTTTGAACTAGTTTGATTTGGCATATGAAATAAGCCCTAGGTTGTTACTCATAAAACCATAAACAAATTCATCCACCATAAATGCGGTATTGATGAAAAGAAAAATTGTAATTTTTTTTTGCTTTCTTTCACTAAGAATATGCAGGGTATTTTCTTAAAGAGTCTTGGAAATTTGGTTTGAAAAACCTTTTTAAGTGTTTCTTTCCATTAAGAAATAACCAATCTTTGAATTTTGTGCTTTGGAGGACAAGCCAATAAATTGAGTTTGTAACTGAAGCTTGGAATTTCTTTTGAACCAAACTTAATTTAATTTAGCAATTAAGATTATCATAAAGAAATTATTGTTGTTTAATTATTCAGTGTTATTTAGGAATAATCTAATTTCAAAATTATTATTATTACAATTAAGTGAAAAATTATAAATTATTAGTATAATACAAACTATTTTTTTTAAAAAGTCAAAGTTAATTTTTTTTTCAATAGATTTGATATCTTTATTTAATTTGAATAAGAAAACATTGAAAGTATTTTTATTAAGGAGCTTTGCTCCCCAAAATTGCTCTCTTGGTAGAAATGTTGTAAGACTAATTTTTGGTTGATTTTTCAATGATGTAAAAAACATCTTTTTTAGAAATTTCTAAAATTTAAAGTTTTGTTTTAGAAATGTAGTTTCAATTTCTATTTTTTTGAACTAATAACTTCTAAAGTTTTACTACCTTAAATATCTATGATTTGAGCCATTATGGGAAATATTGCAACAAAAGTTCTCTTAATTAACACCTCTTACCTTGTAGCTAAATGGAGGCATGTATCATGCTTCCAATGCTAAATTTCTTACAAAATTTTCAATTGCATTTTAATTTAAGATCTATATTTTATCTTCCAGTTAGTTTTGCGTGGCTTAAATCAATTTGAAATAACTTAGCATTATAAGTATTTTAATTGATATTTTTGAGATTTAAACCATAGAGCATTTAATTTCATGATGGTAAATTAATTTTTGGGATTTATTATAGGCATATTTTATGAAAATTAAGTGCTCCATTTTGTCATAATTGCAGGCTTTTTATTTTGTCTTATTAAAATCCTGACTTGGAATAACATGGAAAATATTTTTGACTTGATTTGTATTCATTTCGTCTTATTAGGGCACCAACAATTTACTAACTAGTGCAATCATTATGCTGAAACAAATATAATTTTGTTCAAGGATGTCAAACAAAGGTTTTTGCATGATTAATACTTTTTTCTTCTACATTTTAATAGTTTGATTTCTTTATGAAATCTTTGAAATGGTAACGGTTATTGTAATTTTCATCTAAAAAAACTATTGAATATAGTTTAACTTAATTGGATTGTAGAGCTTTTCCAAGTTTTTAATTTTTTTTTGAACATTTTCACAAAAATTGTACATCGTGTATTTATTTTAGGTGGTGATATTTTGAAATTTTGTAAATGGGAAATTGTCATATTTGTTGAAAGAGGATTTTAGAAAGACTTAGATATTTTTTTGGAAATAAAAAGAAACTTCATATTCAACTATTTTATCTAGCTTGTATTAATTTTTGGTTAATTTTGATTGATTTCAAACTTTAGATTGGTTCATTTCTAATTTACATTAGTTTTTCCTTTTTTTAAAACATTTTAAATTACTTAACTTAGTTAAATTTTTTAGAATTAGTTTAATTTTCTTATTTAAATTTGCTTTATTTTTAATCCATGCAACCTCTTATGCACTAGACTTGGATCAAATAGGAGTCTTAATTTCTCTACCACTTTTTGCTAAGACTCACCCCACATTTTGTAAGTTGACACAATTTTCAATTGCATGTGCTTTTTAAATTAGTTTGTATTTAGTATGTTTTTTATTTTAATTTTAATAATGAAACTATTAATAGTATTGATAATAATATTATATTATATTATAAATTAGTCTATATTAGTTTTCTTAAAAGATGTTCTATATTAATTTTTTAAAATTATTATTTTTAAACTATTTAAAGTAAATAGTATTTTAAATTGATTTAATTTTTTTTTTTATATATGTAAAATATATGAAACAATAAAATATTAAATATATATACATATAGTTCTTAAAACAATAATAAAAGTAAAAAATAATATAAACTTAAAATTCTTGATTGGCTAAATTCAATATATATTCAATTAATGTAAAATATTCCATTTATATTATTTTCTCTTACAACTTATTCTGAAATTGTATTGGAATTACTTTTGCTTCTTACCAAAATTAATTTTTTTATCATTTCTTGTAAGTGTATCATGTGTCCTCAATGAATGAATGTCATCTTGTGTTGGTAACTTTATTTAGCTGATAAGCTATTTGTGGCAACTTTGTTCCCAAAAATTAAAATTTTGACGAAAAATTTGCAAGAGTTTGGCCGTAAAATTGAAAATCCTTCCCGTTAATTATTTATAAGCAATTTTTTTTTATCTTCCTCCACTTTTAACTTTTGTTTTGATATTTATTAGTTGTTATCTCCACTTTTAACTATCATTTTTCTTTTTCTATTTATTAGTTGTGATCTTCACATTAGCTCTTGTGATCAGTTATCTTTTGATTTTTAAAATTGATTTAGATTTTAGTTTTTAAATTAGTATTTTTATATTAGTTTAATTTTTTCTTTAAATATTAATTTTTAGTTTTTATAATTTATTTAGTCAATAAAATATTTATTAGACATTTTTTTTAATTTCTCTTATTAATTTTTCATAATAGAATTTTTGATGAGTTTTTTAAATGATTATTTTTTCATATTTGATAAATTTAATTTAAATAAATAATATTTATTAATCTATTTAAAAGATTTGAGTAAATCTTATGTTATTTAAAATGAAAATTATTAATAATCTAATTTGTTCACATAAGATTATAATTTAAATATCCACTTTTAACTATTGTTTTTCTTTTCTTATTTATTTAAAAAATAATTATTTATTTTTAAAATTGATTTAGATTTTAGTTTTTAAATTACTTTAATTTAACTTTTTCATATTAGTTTAGTTTTTCTTAAAATATTGCTTTTCCAATTTTTATAATTTATTTAGTCAATAGAATATTTGTTAGAGATGTCACTATTTTTCATTTAAAAAAAAATATATTTCTCTTATTAATTTTTCATAATAAAATTTTTGATGGGTTTTTTTTTAAACAATTTTTTTTTTCATATTTGATAAATTGAATTTAATTGTAAAATATTAAAATTATTGAACATATTTCTTAAGCAATATTCAAATTTCCTAAATATTGTAAATTTTATACCTATGTTTTAATCTTCAACTTTTATATTTTTGTATTTTCATTTTAAAAAACTTATATTTACATTATTTAATGTTCATTCTACATTTTTCTCTTAAATCTTATCTCCTATCGGTGCACTCGTTGCATTTAAAAAACACATGCGACTGCTAGTAATAAATACATAGGGTTTGATTTTGACTGCTTCTTAACTCTTTTTTCAAGTTTACATAGAAAAGTTATCTTATATTTTAGTTTGTCTTTCCTATCGGCTCATCGATGCATGCACAAAAACATGCAACTGTTAGTATGTGATGTTTTAGATGTCATTTAAACAAATTGCTAATGTTGAGCAATCCATCTATGGAGGAAATGGGGAACCCTTTTATTTATTAACATGAAATGCAAAACAATAGTGTTATTAAGTTAATGTTTTAATGGTAAAATATTGAATATGTGATTTTATGGCAATGGTGAACTTTTTAGGGAGACAAATTGAAGTTGAGAAAGAGTTCATTCAATGGAAAAATACTATGTCCCCATTTTAATATAAGATTTTAAGAATAATTAAATATTAAATAAACAATAATATATAAAAACTAATAATAATATTAAATTAATGAATAATAAAAATTCAAATAATTTTTTAATATAAATCTATTATTATAATAGAATATATATCATTAGTCTAATGCTATATAATCAATATGATAATATAATGAAAGTTAATATACATAAACTAATATATCTAACTAACCTATTCTAAATATAATACTATAAGTATTTAATTAAAATATTTAATATTATGATTAAAATATAAATTTATATATTGGTTTGCATGTGATTACAAACCAAAAATAATGTTATATTGCCAAAGTGATTTAATGAATAGTCCTAATTTTTCACTCATAGACATTTTTGTTTCAAGGACTAAAAATTGAAATAAAAATTAATATTTTCAAATTTGAACATATAATTTTTTTGCATGAAGACATAAGCATCAAAATATTAAATCAAATAAATTCAGCGAATTTAGATTATTTTACAAAATTAGATATTTAAATAATATATAATTAAAAAAAAAATTAAAATTACAACATTTCATTTTACAATTATATATATATATATATAACTAAAACCACTTATAATTAAAAAAGAAAAAGAAAAAAATTAGTATAATATAAAATTTACAATTACAATTTAATTCAAAGTTTTGATATTATTGACATATGCAACACAATTACAAATTCATAATATAACATATAATACTATTTTAAAACTATTTTAGATTATTATTTTAGATAATTAATTTAATTTGTTTAAAATAGATAATTATGATGTACTTTTAATTTAAAGATTTATTAATCGAAAGAGGTTTCAAGATACAAAAACTTGAGACCTTGTTGTTTGTTCCACAATATTAAATTAGAATTGTACTAATAAGTTTTGTTTTATTTTTATTTTTATTTTTCATTAAATATTTCTCTTTTTTCATTGGCTATTCTTATTTTTGTCAGTGATTTTTTAATTTTCCATTAAAAAATCTAATAAATATATAGCGATTACGAAATAATAAATTTTATAGATTTCTAATGTTTTTAATAATCTTTTTGAAAATCAAGATTTCAAAATTCTATAATTTTATTTTGAAAATAAAAATTATAAGCAAATAAATAATTGATTAAACTTTTAACATTTCTTTAAAATATTATTTTTACTTCATTATTTATTAATAGTGAAAAATTAAAAACATTGATACATATTATATTTATATAATTTTAATATTTATAAATATATTTATAACTAGCAGTTGCATGCTTTTTGCTTGCAATGATAAACCGATAGGTGCTCGATAATAAAATTAATTTTAAAAATATAATCTTATGTGAACTAATTAGATTATTAATAATTTTCAATTTAAATAACATAACATTTACTAAAATCTTTTAAATAGATTAATAAATATTATTTATTTAAATTTATTTTATCAAATATATATATATATATATATATATATATATATATATATATATATATATATATATATATATATATATATATATATATATATATAAAATTAGATAAAAGGCTTTCAAAAGGTAGATAAAATCTACGAAAATTTGCAAAACATTGAAGGCAATGCCTTCCGAAAGGAATGCAAAAGGCACAAGTTTCAAATATTTAACAAGAAGTACTCATAGCACATAAGCAAACATATAGAATGCCAAAGACAATAGGTTATTGAAGGCAACCATCAAGGGCATTGACCCAAGTAGTCCAACCCTTCTCACCTTCGAGCCAACATGACCAACTCATCCTTCTTAGATTTCTTGTTCTTCTTGATCTCACCATTAAATTTTTGAGAATATTTTATCAAATATTTAAAAAATAATCATTTGAAAATCCCATGAATAAATTTATTATAAAAAAATTATGAGAAATACAAAAAAAAATATAAAAAATAACAATGTCTCTAACAAATACTCTATTGACTAAATAAATTATAGAAACTAAAAACAATATTTAAAGAAAAACTAAACTAATATAAAAAATAAATTATAATAATTTAAAAATTAAGACCTAAATCAATTTTAAAAATCAAAAGTTGAATAAATAGAGATCACAATATGAACTAATATGGAGATCACAAGTAATTATTTTTTAAATAAATAGGAAAAGAAAAACAGTAGTTAAAGGTAGAGATTTAACATATAATCTTATGTGAACAGTTAAGATTATTAATAATTTTCAATTTAAATGCCATAATATAAGTAAAATCTTTTCAATAGATTAATAAATATTATTCATTTTAATTCAATTTATCAATATGAAAAAAAAATCATTTAAAGAAATCCTATCAAAAGGTCTACTATGAAAAATTAATAAGAAAAATACAAAAAAATAATATGAAAAAATAACAATGTTTAACAAATATTCTATTGACTAAATAAATCATAGAAACTAAAAAATAATATTTAAAGAAAAACTAAACTAATATAAAATATAAATTAAAATAATTTAAAAAATTAAAATGTAGATCAATTTTAAAAATCAAAACTTAAATAAATAGAGATCACAATAGTTAAAAGTGGAGATATGATAAATATAAAACAAGAGTTAAAAGTGGAGTGAGATAAAATTTGACGGTCAAACTGACAACTTTTCAGAGCAATTAACAATTTTTTCGTCAATAGTACTAAAATATTCTACAGATTTTGATTATAGTTAATCATTATTTATAGTTTTAACAATAGCTTATGTTCTTGAGGTGGGACTCACCTCTCCAAAGCTCTCAAGTTAAAATTATAAAAATTAATTTCACTTCCTATAGTATACTCCAATAAATTAAGATTTGTATATTTATATAAAATAAAAATTAAATATAAACCTTATAAATTTATTTAATTCTTTAATGTGATCGATAATTTAAAAGAAAATAAATTTCGGAGAAAAAAATATAGGAACAACAAACAACTTGACACTTAAATACGATTGACTGTCAAATTTATTTTGCTGGAACCGACAAAGGCATGTCCCGCGAAACTTAGGCATTAAGAAAATGACGACATAATTTTATAATATTTTGCATACTCCACTAATATTGAAAAATTGTCCCATTTTTACTCCGACGGTCTCGGTTGATTCCAAACATAATGGAATGGATCCGGAGCGTCAGGACACCAGCTCATCCCAAAAGAGTCGGTGCAGCGCAAATGTCGGCTAAGAGATTTACATATATGTCCCGTCTGGAAAACACATCTCACAACTGTGTTGGGCAATCTATTTTTCTGTTAAGTAACGGAAGAGGAAATTAACAATTCGGAAAGGGCAAGTATGGCAAGGCATTCCGAGTATGTGACAGCAATGGAGGAGGAGGGCAGTGTGGAGAAGGTGATAAGAGACGGATCTTTGGTTTCTGCAATTGTCCGTCATTTGACGTCTGCATTCGATCGCCATGCCGCCTCTCTCGTCTGCAAGCTGTGGAACGATGCTGTAACCTGGGAAACTGCACTTCTTTCCGTCAGATCACGTACGTTGCTTCATCTGTTTCTTAAGAGATTTTCTCACGTCAAAAACTTAAGTTTCCGTCACTGCTTCGATCAGGTAGAAAATGAAGACCTTCTTCTTGCGGGTTCATTTTTCCGTCGGTTGCAGCATCTGGTGATCGGGCACCCGGAGAGTCAGCAGCAGAAGATAACAGATAGCGGAATTTCGGAGTCCGTTAAGAATTTTCATAATCTCCGTCAATTGACGTTCTGTTGCCTCTCGAATCTGACGGACGCTGGTTTTCTCACGATCAGCCAGAATTGCCCTCAGCTGGCGTCCCTGAGTCTCACGCATTGCAGAAATTTGACGGACGAGGCACTTGACGCTCTCTCAAATTGTAAGTTCCTTGAAGACTTGCTGTTGAGGGGAGTATTTAAGTTTACGTCCTATGGTCTGTCAAAAATTGGGGAAAATTGTAAGGGCTTGCTGGCAGTAGGATTAGAGTTCGATTCCCTGGACATTAGCCTGGCATTAAAATCAATTGCCTTCAATTGCCAGAAAATTGAAACCCTAAACTTGAAATTCTGGAATGGCAACTTGAGTGAGTTGTCGCGGCTTTGTTCTTTGGTTTGCCTTCATATAGAGGCGAAGAACAGAAGCAATGTTGACGATGCAATTATAAATATATCCGCATCAAACAGAAATTTGAAAGAGTTTACTTATTTCAACCAGTCAGCACCTCTAGGGGAGACTGCCGCTGTGGCCGTTTTAAATAATTGCAAAGACCTGGAAAAATTCTGTATAGAAGGTTCCAACCTGAGTGAGGCGGCCGTATTGTGTCTGCTACATTGTAAAAAAATGAATTCCGTTACGCTTAACCACTTCTATAGGGAAGGGAGGTCTTTTGCTGAACTGGGTCAGTCTGGTATGTTGAAATTGAAGGACATCTCTGTAGCGTTTGGCCGAGGTATTTGGGAGAGAAATTTAGAAACCCTAATCAGGGCAAATAAATTGCTAGAGAAAATCAATTTGCAGCGTTGTTTGGGTCTCTCGCCTAGAGTTTTCTGTGCAATCGCTGCCTGTAAAAATTTGCAGCATCTGGACCTAGGTTTCACAGATGTCGATGATGCCAGCTTAGTGGCCATAGCAAATAGTGCAAATTTTCTTCGTCACTTGAGCTTGGTGAAATGTGAGTCTATTAGCGATATGAAGGTTTTGTCAAATTTCAAGGCTCTGGAGTGCCTGAATCTTGACCAGTGCCTCTTTGTTAGCGATGAGGGACTTGATTTTCTGGCAGTAGGTTGTAGCCGGTTGTCAGATTTGAGCTTGGCATCGACAAGAATTACAGACACTGGTGTATCTTACCTTGCAAGTTGTAATCTGTTAAGGTCATTGAAGATTCCATACTGCAGAGGAGTTCGAGGCCCTGGTCTTGTTACAATTTCAAAGTCCTGTAGTTGGTTGCGGTACTTGGTCATAAGTCACCGCTTACGGCACAGTGAAGCATTGGCGGAATTGAAGAAACACTGTTGCATGGTGCGGCTAGACATTGATGACTTGGCGTTAGTCCCATTCGGGTTCAATGCTTTGAGATAATTTGTAGGAGCGGTTCGATGCTGTGAGCATTATGTCTGCATTGTCTTTATCAGCATGTGTCTAGCACTAATCTCCTCGTCTAGCCTAATGAAACCGTATTAAAGTACATGTTGTATATTGCTACGTTTTATACGAATAAAATGCAATGTCTACGCAAGTAATCTGTACTATCGAGGGTTGCATTATTTTGCTCCTTGCATTTGAATATAATTCAGTCTATAGATTCGCTCAAGGTCGCTTTTCTTGATTGAATTTACGTTCAGGTGACTGCTCTGTAGGTAATGTAATCGGGATTGTTGTGTAGGACCTACAAACTTGTTTAGATGATTGTTCCCTATAGGTAGGTGCAGGTACGGGGCTAAGTTCTAGATAAAAATGTTGAAAAGATTAAAAAAAACTGTCAGTTTTTTTTTTTGGGCCAGATTTGCAATTTTTTTGTTTATTTTACCACAAAATATATAAATGATGAACAGATTCTAATTTTTTTTGGTTGTTGTCAAAAGCTGCTGTGTTTTCAGATTTTTCAAAGTTGGTCAATAGTACCTTTTGTAAGAAGCTTGGCCGCGTCCATAGATTCATGCTTCAAATAGAACTTCACCAAGATTTCTCTGGCAGCCTTGATTTAGGATTTCATGTACTAAAGACTAGGTTGTGACTGAAAGTGGGTAATAACTGTGTTGCGCTTATCATTATATAACGGACAGGCCGAAATAACTAAGTCTATATAACAGTCATAACATTGCAAGAGTTTTTCCTTTGTTATTCATTCAGAACATGGTCTTGCCTGAATTGTTATTCATTCAGAGCACGGTCTTGCCTAAAGAAGGGCTTGGAAAATATTTATAAAATAAACAAACTTGGAGAATATTTATAAAATAGATGTTTAAGCAATAAATTTTTGAATCACATTTCCCCTGATCTATCATCAGGATGTTGGAGGAGAACTTAAGGAGATGAAAATATTAGTTGCAGACCCGAACTCATGATTGCTATTTCTTTTGTTATTTATTATTTAAGTATAAAACTTGGTTTTTTAGCCGTTTAAGGCATTTAAGGACATTTCTATACAATTATTTTAGGGGGTTGCTTGCATTGTAGACATGTCTTCGATTAAAAACAATGTAGACACGTCTTGACTAAAAACAGTTTTTTTTAGTACCTATGGAAGGCAGGTAATTATGCATCCTTTAGTTACATGTCCATTCCTGCACTCAACCAATCAAGAGCAATTTTAACCAACATGCGTAGTGTTGTTGGGTTGCATATTTTGCCTCTAACTAGTGTTCTTGGGTTGCAAATTTTGCTTCTAATTATAAGTATACAATGTTCACGCCCTTTTAATTGGTTATGGGAATTTCTTCTTCTGAGTAGTAGTCTGTCTTCAACTGCTAAAATATTTTAACGTCCCTAAATGTACCAGGAACTTTTTCTATCCTATTTATTTCTATTTGCATTTCTTGGAACCTCCAAATTATATTCTGATTCTTATTTCCTCCTGTACACTGCTGTATGGTGAAAACAATTCTCTTGTCCGAGTCAGGGTAGCCATTACATATTGGCATGCAGACTGTGAGACTGTCGGTCTAGTCAACACAATTTAGTTGATATGATTACATATTAATATATTATTTTGGACTGCCTGTCTAGCCACAGTATTTTTTTGTGTGTTTGCAAAGCAATGTTGGAGCCTTGCTTGGGTTCGATAATTCACTGCACGCAGGAAGGTGTTAGTGAATATTGTGATGAATAGGGTGCAAATTCCGTGTGTGCTCTCATGTACATTCTCTCCTAGTCTGACTTAAGGCTGAATTTGTGATTGATCTAATAACGGCAGCAGGGCAGACTGTAATGTGGCAGACTCTGTAATTTGCTTACATCCAAATTTATTAGAGAAAACATGATTAGGTAATGTCTTACTTTGTATTTGTTTACCCCATTTTCTAAAATATTCTTTGGACTGTGTATAGTGTTGCCAAGTTTTAAGTTGCCCCTTTTTGTTTTGATTGAGGTTTTGGGTTAGATTGAGAATGTGTGTACATGAAGTATGTCCAAGGGTGTCTTAGGTAACTTCTCATCTCTCCCCCGCCATATACTTTCTTCCATTGCGGCTTTCCTGTTTATCCGGAGCGTGTGGGATTTAGGTGGTCTAGGAGTTATTGGTTTGTACTCTGGCATCTTCCTGATGAGAAGTAGGTTGTTTTTCACCTCATTATAACGTACCTGGTCCTAACATTTCATTTTCCACGGCTTTGGAGATCTCGAGCAACTCTTCCCCTTCAAGCGAACCACATCAAGTGTGGATCCGAGGAACAGAGCCATGGCAGTTGCTAATAAGTCTCAAATGTGCTTCTGTCAAAATCAGAGGCTTGCAAGGTTATGGACGGAGGCAAATGCGAATGTCATTAAAGGTTCGGAGGAATAAGACTAAGTGTATCAAGTATTACGAATTTATGGTTGATCTACTGCACATTGATGGAAATGAAGCCATTAGTCTTTGTTTTCGATGCTGAATGAATTTAAGATAAATGTCTATCCCAATAACTGTGATAAAAAACTAAGCATCAAGGCTTCCACAAAGAAATAAAGGCAAAATGCTGCTTACTGCGTCTCAGATTGGGAAATGTGGTCGTAAAGGGTGTTTTCCACCTTAAGGTATCAAAGGAGCCATTTTTCCGAAGAGTGTGAAAAGAGTAAAGTAAGGATGCCCTAAAGTACGAGCATTCCTCAGGCACTCCCATCAGATGCTTCCGGATATGTCAATAATAAAAGTCAACCCCGATACAAAGAGAAAGCAATACTAAAAGCTTTCGGCGGAAAGAAGAAGAAGAAGTGCGCGTGCTATCAAAGGATTACTGCCCATGCTGTATTTCCGAATAAAGGGAAAGCGACTTGTGGAAAAGTTAAGTGTCTCTCTTTCCCCTGCATGTATAAGCATTATTAAATATTTGTGCGTTGCAGACTTTGACGAAAAGTAGGGCACTTCTCGTAAAATAAAACACTCAAGCAAAGTCATATCACTAGTAAAGTAATTGTGCTTCCGGAAATGTTATATTTGATGTGCAAATAACCGAAAGTTTAAATAGCCGTTATTCAAAGAATTAAATGCAAATATTTCCGTTGTGAATGTTGGCCAAACTTAATTGCAGTAGTGTGGCACCAACGTTCGAATTTGTCTACCTATTTTTTAGGATTGCTGGTATTTCCCTTAAAGTATATTTAAAATGATTATTTATTGAAATCCACATCCTGTGTAATCATTTGGCGAATGGCAATCAAAGCTTCTGGTTACGAGAAACTTATTGGCCTAGAGTGAACTAAAAGAGTTGTTTGACACATCCTTCAAATTCTATGATTTGGGTGATCTTTCACAGAAGGCTTAATTCTCAACCTCTTCACCCAATCACTCAGAAACTCAAAGATAGTGGACTAGTCGAGGCAACTGGATTTCCTAGGGTTGTACATGCACCTAAGCTTATTCGAGAGTGCATAGGAAGATATGACCCGGAAACATAGCGGATTTTGTTTCTTGACCAGTCTATTATCCTGTCTATCAACAAGGCCTTGATGCAGTTTCCGTTCAACATCCCAGTCAAGAAATAGTATTGTGACATAGATTTTAGGACTTCTGCATCCATGATCAATGAAAAGAAGACTCAAACAGGAGGACATGGAGAATACCTAGTTCCAGATTGCCCGCTGGAAGAAGAGCAAGATGCCAAAAACTCTGTTCGGCACAAATCTGAAGCGAGAAATTGTAGACATCCTCGCACTTTTGCTTAGGCTAGCAGGAAAAGAGGAGACATTGGAGTTTGTTGAGCATCATTTCTTTCTGGTGCAAGAAATTTGTGCAGAAAATATGCACATAGATTGGGCATAGATCATCTACCATGAACTCTCGGCATGGTTAAATTCGGCCAGAGGCTTCGGGCAGTTCTACATGTCTTCTTATTTGATTTTTAACCCAACAACTCACCACAGTTGGCCAGGCCTCCCTTGCATTCAAGATTACAATGAGAATATTAAAGTTTATGAGTTTTACCCACATTTGCAACTACGGAGAAGTTACGAGGAGTATGTGGTGGTTAATGATGCCTTCACAATGAGGCTATGCCGTGAATTGCGAGGATGCCCAGAGAATTGCATTCAAGATTACAATGAGAATATTAAAGTTTATGAGTTTTACCCACATTTGCAACTACGGAGAAGTTACGAGGAGTATGTGGTGGTTAATGATGCCTTCACAATGAGGCTATGCCGTGAATTGCAAGGATGCCCAGAGAGGAGATTCTCACTTGAGGCAATTTCGACAATAAGTCAACTTGGATGTTCATTCATCCAATTCCCGAGTTTCTCTTATTTGTTGATAGGAGCTTATGACAGATTCCCTAAGAAATTACCAAAGTATCTGGAGGTCAGAGTGGTGCTAGTTGAGCTGTGTCCACAGATGCTAGAAGTAAACACTCTTCTCTTTGTTCTAATGTAAAGAAGATTGCCAAAATTTCATTTCCTATAGTGGTTGGCCCTTATTCTTGTGCCTCCAAATCGGATGCCCGAAATTTGGTGAAAAGTTTTGAAGGCAAGATCAAGTTGCTAGATTATGAGGTGCTCAGGCCTTAGTATGATGTAGTTGATTTTGTAAAGGATCATTTGAGATAGGGATATGCCTACAGGCATGTCTCGGACATTGAAGATTATTGGTTTGGGTGTCTCAATGAGTACCAAACTTGAGAGAGATTTTCGTCACAGCTAACTGTTGATGAAATTAAAGTATATAACAATTCTGTTGATGTTTCTGACCTTGCAGATCATGGAGGCTTCATGCATCCCACATTATATGAAAGGATCAAGAATACCCCGATTTTGTCCACCCCATATGTTGGCCCAGTTATTGATAACATGGAGGTCCTCATGTGAGGGATCATTAAAAGAACTGATAAATGGGTTGAGTGGACTCGAGCAAGGAAGAAAAGAATAGGAAATACTGGTTCCACAGGAGGAGTTTCATTTTGGGCGCCTCAATCCGTTGCAGACACTATAGCTACTACTCCAAGTGCTGTAGGTCCTGCTCAATCCATTGGATAGGGAGGAGATGAGCCTTCGGAGAAGAACGTGGCAATTACTCTTACGTGCGGAAGTGGCTCTCTTCCAGACACTAGAAATGTTGGGAGAAAAGCACGATGACAAAGATAAAGGGAAGGAGCAAGAATAATCAATGGCTAAGCCTTCCTCCCCTATTCAAGTCACCAATTTGGACAGTAACACTAATCCTATGGATGGTCAGGAGCAAGATGTATCCCAACAAGGAGATAACTAAGGTACCTGCTTTCCCCATTGCCTCCCAGGACAAGGCAACTCCTCTAATGCCTAGGATGTTGTTCGACCCCATTGCTTTGCAGTCAGCTGTTGATGTACTATCTACAGAGTCATGGCTCGAGGAGACTATTGATAGAAAGAAGAGGAGATACGAGGATGCCACTCTATCAAAGGACTTGGTTACACAAGTCACCTCTTCTCAACCATCCAAAAAGATGAAGAAACAAAAGACAATTGCGGCGTTGGCTACAGATTCCTCCACCGGTCACATGCTGATCGAAATCGCTGAGCCACAAAACGAAGGGAGATTTCACGAATGATTTCCAAATCAGAACACTGGATCTTGGTATCCCTGTTCACGATTACCAATGAGAAAATAGAAGACAAGTTGGAAGAGCTTAGAGCAGAGAAAGAAGTATTGAAGGCTTCAAACAAGGAGGTGGTGGAATGCATTATGTCTGCCCTAGGAAGCACGTCCCTAGGTCAATTTGACCTGAAGGAAGAAGAAAACAAGAACGTGTTAACAAAGTTGCAACATGAAAGGCAGTTCAAGTAGGTTGGAAGGGCATAGATAGACCAATTGAGATTCAAGGTAACCTATTGGTGGAAAATTTGGGAAACTTGGTGTTGGATGCACACAAGCTCAAAGAAGTAACCTCAAACCATAAGAAGACTATACAGAAGGCGATTGATGGACTGACAGAGCAATTAGCCCTTCTACAAGTGGTAATTGATATGAAGCCTAATGTGGCAATTATGCACAGGATCCTCAAGGCGGGCACGGAGCCATTGTTTCATTGTAAACAATCTTAGAATTTTTCATAGAAAGCTCTGCAAGGTCCACAAATAATCTAGGAGATGTATGCGACCTGGTGCAAAAAGTTATTGACAAATGCTTTTACAACTTGAAAATATTGTACACAGAGTCTTTTGTATCCACCAATGGTAAGCTTGTGGATATTGAGAGAATGAGGTCAAAGTTCTTGACATTTGTTGATGAGGCCATTGACCCTCTCAATTTCCAAGTGTCTAAAATCCAAGAGCTCTCAGCAGCAGATGCGATCCTCATTAGAGAAACAAAGAAGTTTAAATCCAGATTGACCAAAATGGATGGGTTAACAGACATGCATGACTATTGGATGGTTCAGGTTGACAACATTATCATTCCAAATGCTGAAGAGCTGAACAATGTAACATACACTGTGAAAACATATAAAGCTAAATCAGTTACCCCGAAGAAGACATAAATGTCTTTGATGTCTGTCATTCTTCTTTCTTCTCTCTCTTTTTGTAGCCACTCTTGGTGTTTTGTTAATCTTTGTAACTAGCAAATGATTTTAGGGTTCTATTAATAGTATTTTTGTTCAGAGATGCCCTGTAAGGCAATCATCCAATGTAACCGGCCATTTTGAGAAGGTCTATATATGTAATCCTTCAAAAAGTTAATGAGATCGGCAAAATTTACTTTAGGCAAACCCCTATAGTTGTGACTACTGTGTGAGACTCTGAGTTCATATTAGATTTTGCTATTCATTTAGTTTAAGAAGAATTGGTGGAATGAATGTGTTAATGCTAAAAATTGAATGAGTGTGAATGAACTTGGTTTTATTCCCTTTATTTGATGAATGGTGTGCTTTACTCTATTCAGCATAAACATGTCTTCTATTATTTCTGGTGGTCCATGTCTTTAGTCATTTCTTTGCATATGGAAGTCGGAAATTGATGAGTGGTTGAAGAATAGATAATCTGGGCATTATCAAAGCATCAGCCAAGTTTTGTAATCCGGAAATTACCTATTTCATGGTCTCTTTCTCTCTTCTTGCCATTTTAGTTGTTGCTGCATGTTTCTCAAACTTCAAGCATTGTCATTTTAAGTAGAGTGCATTTAACAATTTCTTCTCTTTTTCTTGCCTGAGTTGTTTAAAGTTTTAAGCAATTTGATTTTTGCCTCTTTTGCTCTCGGGTTAAGAGTATTTACCCTCCCCCATAAATCACATAAACAAATTCATTGCATATCTTGCACTTATAAGGGAGCTGTACCTTTCAATTCAGGGGTCTTTGAATAAATTATTACATTGACTCATTCTGTTGTTAACTTTTTGATTTTTATAAGCCATAGGGCAAATAAAGAGAAGGTACAAACCGATATGTTAAGGAAGACAAACTGCTAACCAACATATAGACAACTACAATTTTATTTTTTCAAGTTATAAAATGTCAAGATAACATACGGTAAAAATAATTTCTTTCAACTCAGCGAGCTAATATAACATAATAATTCTTAGTTCAAAAATTTGTCATGTTTTTTAGTTGGAAAGGAATATTTTTTAATATAAGTGCAGAATTGAAAAAAAATAATAATGTGAATGAAAGATAACTGATATTCAGTTTTGATCATGTGTGAAGTCAATGCATAATAGTAAACAACGTTCATTCATTAATCTGTATCTTGCTCTTTATAGGAGCATCAAAATTATCACTGGGATTATTTGAACTACACACAGTGACCCTCCCAATCCCACTAATTGCATTTTCTGTTTTTGCCTCTTCTTCAAAAGTGACTGTCATAAGTTTTAACTGCAGGTCAGTTTGGCTACTCTTACAACTTACATCCGAATTTTTCATCCCTTCTTTGGGTAGTTTTCTTTATAAGAGAAGACACAAGTTGGAATGCACATAGATTATTTTTGTTTTTCATTGAGTGGACGTTCTTAATTGAGTGCATAAAGGAGCTTGTACTCCAGTTTAATCATGTTAAATAACTTGCAGCCTTGATACCATTTGTTCATTTAGGCATATGGGTATGTTAATACGACAAAACCTATATCTCCACTTCAAATGCAAAGAGTTTCATAAGAAACAAAGTGTAGTACCATGTCTTGACTATTTAGATTTTTGTTTGGAAAACCACAATTATCGCAGATTGATAAAACCATAAAAATTTGTGGGCGAAGTGTTTTCCACTTTTGAGTTAAAAGATATGACAATTTCTCTTTTGATTGCTCTTGTAGCCGAACCACTCCTAAATATCTTCTTGTAGCATATTACGGCACACTTATTGACATTGAAATATGTTTTGAAGTGCTTTGCTGAATGGTCGCAGTTCTCTAATTAATGAGTGTGCATGACTTGAGTTTCGCTAGGGGATGATACATATGGATATTTGGGACGTAGTTCTGTGCTAGGATGTCCCAAATATGTGTTGCTTTGTTATTGTTTGTTACAATGATTTGACGGACATGGAGATCATGGTAACGTAGTTAGACAATGTAATATATAGTTGCGAGCAAACAATAAGAAAGCTAAAAATATAAAAACTAAAAATACAAAAATGATTACTTGCGATAGAATTCTGATTCAAAAAGTTTGATGAAAAATTCAAGGCTTTCCAAGGAGTTACCACTATGTATAAGTCCTTTTACTAGTGTGTTAAGGTTGTGAAACTCATGAAATTGCTAAATTCATTCAAAATAGTATCCTCCACACTTTAGCGTGAGTACATTATTTGAAATTTAGCCTTATATGATTTACCAGCTTAATGTCTTATCATGGTATCACTCTCCTGGGCAACTAAATTCTCTGTTATAAATGGGTGTAGCAAACCGAATGTTAGAAGATGCAATGGTCACTTTTTTTTTCCAATGTAGAGTGAAATTTCTCACCCTTTGAAAAGTGCTTGTGCTCTCCTTTTGTTGCTATCCCGATCTTAATTTTTTATCATAGAAGGCATGTTGGTATTTATTTCTTTGAAACATGACTAATTCATATATAGTTACACTGTCGTGGGGGACGGGGGATGACGGAATGGGGGGACAAGTTTTCGGGATGGAGGGACAAAGGGTCCTTAATTTGGGGACAGTGTACTTAAAATGCTAGGTATGAAAATATGTATTGCAATATAAGATATAAAGATGTAAAAAGAAAATACTTGAACATTGCATTGAATTGGAACATCAAATATTAAACATAAATAGTCGAATATGCAAATAATCAACATTGAGATGTCCCCCATCCTTGGTGGAGCTGGTGGAATTTGGTAGCGTTGTTGGGGACGGGGGGAGGAGTCCCCAAGTCCCTAGTGCGTTGAAGTTTTGTGACGTGGGGCAAAAAGGGGTGGGACACATCCTTGTGTTACTATGGAATAATGTTAACAAAGCTAAAGTCAGCTCAAGATATACTTGAAAAATCTCAAGTTTTAATCATTAATTTGATCAGCTCAAGATAAACTTGATGAAGCTTAAGGTGTAACCTATTCATGACTCAATCTTTTGGGCCCATTTTGAAATTGTCTGTCGCGACAAGCTAATGACCATGACCCCCTTTCTCCTTAAGAAGTCATCCCAAGATGATTGTACATGATGTGAATACAATTTTAGCTACCCAATGTTCTCTTTAAAAAGTAATATAAATGACTCCAAATATTTAAAAAATATGGTTTAATAAAATTACTTTCAATCTATTCTATTTGTGTGCTAGTCTTTTTTATTAGGAGAGTGAGGAAGGAAGTGAATGGTATATGGTGTCCAAATTGAGTGTATGCATCTTTATTGAATTGATGGACTTGTTTCCTTGCAATCTTTAATGTCATCCATTATGACATAGATAGCATTTAGCACCCATCATCCCTATTAACTCAATAAAGAATTTTGGTGTCTGAGTTTGCATCCTTCACTTTCCCTTGTAATCAATTGCCATAAAAATATAGTCTCTTTGGTGGGGCATTGTCATTAGTTAAAGGTTATTTTTACACCGTTTCCATCCATTATGAATGATGGATGCCTTTGTTTCAATACATGAATTTCTAGTTTCAGTGACACTTATAGAAAAACCAACTTGATATGATGGAGCATACCTTATCGTACTGAAATACTTGTGCGATATGAAAGTGTTCAACTTAGTTATATATCACCATTTAAGGTAAGTATGGTGACTGCACTACATTAAAATTGATGAAATATATGCACATCTACATTAGCCCTCATCTTGTTTTGTCTATCCAATTGGCCTATTTTGTGGGGAGAGAGTGACTATGTTCTTGGGAAGAGATTATTGCGAAGAGCCCTCATCTTGTTTTGTTTATCCAATTGGCCTTTCTTGTGGGGAGAGTGACTATGTTCTTGGGAAGAGATTATTGCCAAAATAGTCCTCGATGACTACAATTCCTTTTATTCAATTTGATCTAGTGGCTGAATGTTAAAAAATAAGAGTCCAACTTAATGAAGCTACTTGATCTTTGTATATGTCATAATATATGTTGTAATAGAGGTGGTTGTTGATCAAATTTGAATTGCTTATTATTAGTCCTTGCCTATATATAGGTAGGGAGCTAATGTTCATAGATTCCTCTTTCAATTAATTTTTATCATTAAAACTTGTTAACTTCTAAAGTTCAAAAATTATTTTATTTTAAAATTAATTTTTAATGAGTAATATCTATTTTCTAATTGGCTGGTAGCAAATTTGTCAAGGTTAAATTGATTTTTCTGAAAAAGAAGAAGAGAAAATGTTCTTCTAGAGTTCTCCAAAGGGCACACACTTCCAAATTCTTTTCAGGCATTTTGGAATTTTCCCCACCGTTTCAAAGATGCTCTGCAATTGCTTGCCGAAGCATTTGAGGATTGACTTAGAGAGAGAAACCTAGAACCTCAAAATCGTCTAAAATGACTTTGCCTTCTGCCAACTAGAGGCTTAACATTAGAGCAAAATTTTACATGGCTCTATAACACATTCCAATGGAAACTATGCTGCAATAAGCACATAAATTTGGCATCATTGGTCCATGTGAATTTAAACTTGTAAGCACACATTTTCCATCACTCATTTACTCATCTCACAAGAGGCTAGGAGTCAAAAGCAATTTTACAATCGGTCTCATTTTCCTACATATTCTTGCACTTCATCTCCTAGGCACTGACAGATTCAAAATTTAGGTCAGAATTCGCTGTACTTATAAAGAGAAGCACATACGATGAAATACAACCAAGTAGAGGGCTATAATGACGACCAAAAGCTAGTAAAAATAATTGAGTCGACCATGGTCGAGATTATCCTGAAGCCAATCCATTTTGTTATGAACTACATTGACGAGAGTAGTGCTCAAGTAATGACCTATTGCAGAAGTGGATGAAGAGACAAAGAAAAGGGATGTGGAAACTATGGATTAGGAAATCCGAGTGCTCCCACACTCCACTTGTCAAAACCACAACATGCCCCACAATCCAAGTTATGGGCAATGGGTTTCTCTGAAGCGAGAGACTTGATTTGGAATGGAGGAAATAATGAGCCTTTTGCCAATTTGAGAAGCATAATAAATCCATTGTAGACAAGACAAGGTAAGGAGTAATCAATTTCAAACTAGATGATTGTAGTAGTTCTAGACGGTTCGACAATGAGGGAATTCGTTCAAATGGGGTGGTTTTTAACAAGATCATCGAGGAAAGGTTTAAAACCCTAGATGTGAATGATGATGGAGTTCTTTCTATTGTGAGTTGTGCAAGGCAGTCGAGAGACTGCCTATTGGAGTCCTACCTTGGCATCAGAGTTAAGTAGACACCTGAGCACAATGGCTGTAAAAAACTCCAGAAGACCTACCATATGAAAAGCCTCTCCCAGACCAATAATGTAGAACTGTGGAATGAGCCGAGAGGTAAAAATGGGAACCATGGTTAAAGGATTGTCCTCTAGGTCATTCCTTAGCACAAAATTTTCTCTCTTTATTTTGACAATACCCTCTACTATCATTGAGAATGTTGAAATTTCGTAGTTGATGCCAATTATATGGAATATTGTGATTCAACTGCTTGGTCTTCTCATTTGGTGGGCCATTGGAATGATGAGTCAATTGTACAACAAGAGCCACGCTATGATGACTGCTTTCGTATGAATACTTACTGGCAATGCAAACTCATTCGATGCCATTTTGTGGACCTATTAATGTTGCATGAAGTTGGATAACTTTTTTGTACATACGATTGACCATTGCCATTACTTCACTATAGAGTCGACATTTGAAATGAGTTAGTTGTCAACCATTTTGCGGCTCTTCCTAGAAATTCAAATATCCAAGGTGACAACCATGATCACGTCAATTATATTATTCATAGAAAATTCATATTGAAGAAAGCATTGAAGCTGTGACGATGTGAGTTTTTCCTTGCTCGCACGATCACAAGCAGTTTTAGGCTTAAAGCATATTCAAGTTGCGACTATGCGAAGTTAACTACAATAATTCAGACTCATGTTCTCTCGCATCATCGCGCACAATTAAGACTTACCTCAGGTTTAGGTTGTGAGGTTGTGAAATTATGTATCAAATGAAAGCAGATTAGTTGGATCAATTTAACTCCATTAATGAGCTTCAATTGTTTAAGTTACGAACATGCGAAAGTCAAAAGCCAAGTCAAATCCAATGCTTTCATGAGGCTGTAAAGGGTTATGAGATAACCATATTTCAGATTGCGAACTGGCAAAATGGTTTTGGTCGCTTCATCGTAGGGTTAAATGCTAAACCTCAGGTTCAAGTTGTGCATGAGTGACGAGTAGACACGTGTCTCAGTGGGCCCAGTTTGTGTGAGGTCTTTCATTGCATCGTCACAGGGTTCAAGTCTTTCTCATCGAATGAGGGAAAATTGATCAATCGATGCACTCTATTGAATGGCTTCAATTTGTAACTGTGCAAAGTTAACTACAATAGTTTAGATTCATGTGCTCTCGTATCATTGCAAATGGCTAAGACTTGCCATAGGTTTAGGCTGCGAGGTTGCAAAATTATGAATCAAATGAAAGAAAATTAGTTGGATCGATTTAACTCCATCAATGAGCTTCAAATGTTTAAGTTACGAACATGCAAAAGTCAAAAGCCTAGTCAACCTTAATGCTTTTGTGAGGCCGCAAAGGGTTACGAGATAACCACAATTCAGACTGCGAAGTGGCGGAATGCCTTTGGTCGCTTGATCGCAGGGTTAAAGCTAAACCTCAGGTTCAGGTTGCGAATGAGCGACGAGCAGACACATGTCTCAGTGGGCCTAGTTTGTGTGAGGTCTTTCATCGCATTGTTGCAAGGTTTGAGTCTTTCTCATCGAATGAGGGCAAATTGATTAATCGGTGCACTCTATCAAATGACTTCAATTTGTTATACTACGGACATGCGAAAGTCAGTAGCTCATTCAAGTCAAATTTTCACATTATCGCTCGTGGTTGATGTCTACCTGTTGTGATGTGGAGCCTAATTTGACTGGGAGGTTTATTTGATGCATTTTCCCTCCATATTATTTCTATGGGGGTTTGTGGGGTCAAGGGGCAACGTCCTGAAACAAGAAATGCCCTTATATTGTAAAAGGCATCAACTACTATTTTTCTATTATTCTAGCCTTAGTTTTGTAAGCGGCAAAACACTTGTATAAAAGGCTTAGGGTTAGGGATTTTCATAATGTGTGATGTGAAAATTGGTTCTTTCGGTGGTATTGAGCTGTAAGGGATTATAGATTACAATAAGGTTGTAATCATTGGATCATAATAATATTGGACTTGTTGTTGGTGGACGTAGCCTAGGGATTGGGTGAACCATGTTAAATCTTGGTGTCTTGTGTTCTCTTACATGTGATCTATTATTTTCTTATATTGGTTATATTTGCATGTAATTGTTATTTCTGTTTGAGGTTAATCCTAACAAGTGGTATCTGAGCTAGATGGTCATCATTTTTTTTTAGCTAGACCGTTGCTTTTTTTTTTTTAGCGATCCTTTGTAGGAAGGTCTCACAATTGAGTGGGAGTGATGGTAGATGAGAGTAAGTTGAGGGTTAACAAATTTAATGGGCAAAACTTTTAATTATGGAAAATGCAAATGGAAGAGTATCTTTATCAAAAAGATTTATGGAAGTTGTTGGAAGGAAAAACCAAGAATCATAGATCTATGACAAATGATTACTCAAATCTTTTGGACAGAAAGACACTTGGAAGCATTCGATTATACCTGACACCATGGGTGACATTTAATATTACAAAAGCGAAGACAACAGAAGAGTTGATGCAAACCTTAGTGAAATTGTATGAAAAGCCCTATGCTTCAAACAAGGTATTTCTCATGAAGCATTTATTTAAATGAAAATGATAGAAGGTGGATTTGTTGCATATCATTTAAATGAGTTTAATACTATTACTGGTTAGTTATCTTCTATGGGTATCAATTTTGATGAAGAAATTAGGTCTCTTGATTTTGTATTCTTTGCTTGAAAGCTAGAATGACTTGGTAATGTCTATAAGTAATTATGTTTCTGGATCTAGTACTCTAAAATATGATGATGTAGTCGGTGTTATTTTGAGTGAGGAAAATCGTAAGAAAACATCAGGTGGATCTACATCAAAAAGTGCTTTGAATGCATAAAGCAAAGGCAGGATGACTGAGAGGAAATAATTCTGGAAATTGTGAGAAATCAAGAGGAAAGTCAAAGGGGAAGAGGTCTCAATCTAGAGGACTGAGAGATTGCTGGTACTGTGGGAAATTAGGGCATAAGAAGAAAGATTGCTGGACTCGAAAGAACAATGAAGGAAATAAACCAAAAGAGAACAAGGAGGGAAATGTGTTAAGTAACAAATCCAAAGAGGATGCTTTGCTTCTGTCTTTAGAAAGTATTGATGATTTACGGGTTTTAGATTTTGGTGCTTCATTTCATGCTACACCTCATAGAGGTTATTTTATTGATTATGTCAAAGGGGATTTTGGATTTGTTTATTTGAGGGATAATGAACTCTATCAGATTGTTGGAAAGGGAAAAGTTAAGATTAAGTTGTAGAATGAGAATCATTGACTACTACATGAGGTAAGACATGTTCCAATGCTAAGTAGGAATTTAATTTCAGCGGGGCAACTCGTTGATGAGAAAAATTGGAAGGTTTCAAAAGGTTCCCTTGTGGTAATAAAAGGTGTGAAAGTAAACATCTTATATCTTTCACTAGGTTATATTATTCCTTCTAGTTTGATTGTTTCAAAGAAAATTGAATGTTCAGGAATAGTTGCTGCAGTTGAACAAGGAGAACAAATAGTTGTTGTAGATTTTGATACAATGATGTGACACAACAGACTTGGGCACATGAGTGAAAAAGGTATGAAAGTACTTCATTCAAAGAAAGTTTTACCATGTCTAAATGTGTTAATATGGATTTCTGTGAAAGTTGTGTATGAAAAATAAAAGAGAGTGAGTTTTGTGAAAACTAAGAAGGAAAATAAAAGTGAGAAATTATAGCTTGTGCATACAAATGTATGGAGACCAGCTCAGGTATCTTCCCTTGGTGGCTTTCATTATTATATTACATTTATTGATGATACAACTAGAAAAGTATGAGTTTATTTCTTTGGACATAAATCTGATTTGTTTCAAACTTTTAAGAAATGGAAATGCTTGGTTGAAAATGAGATTAGAAAGAAATTAAAATGTCTAAAATCTGATAATGGTGGTGAGTATTGTAGTCATGAATTTGAAGATTATTGCTCTGCTAATGGTATTCGTAAACAAAAAATTGTTCCAAGGACTCCACAGAAAAATAGAGTGGATGAATCCATGAACAAGACTATAATGAAGCGTGCAAGAAGTATGAGGTTGCATGTTGGGCTGCCCTTAAACATGTGGGCGGAGGCTGTTAATACTGCTGTATATTTGATTAATAGAGGTATATCTACTCCTTTGGGTTGTGGTATTCCAGAGGAAGCATGGATTGGTAAGAAGGTGAGTTATTCTTTTCTTGGAACTTTTGATTGTGAAACATTTGCTCATATAGATTCTGAAAATAGAACCAAGTTAGAAGCCAAGTCAAATAAATGTGTATTTGTTAGTTATGACATTAATGAATTTGGTTATAGGCTTTGGGATTTTGAAAATTGTAAAATTATAAGAAGCAGAGATGTCATATTCAATGAGAAAGTGTTGTACAAAGATTTGTTGCAACAACATGAGAAGAAAGAAAATGATTATGTAGTGCTCGATGATACTCCAAAAGCTGATGTTCCAATAATTCTTCATGATGTGCAACAATTGCAACAACAAATACCACACACCCCAGTGAATGTTAGATAGTCAACAAGGATGAATAGACCTCCAGAAATATTTTCTCCTTCATTGTATTCTATTTTACTTGCTGATGCTGGTGAACCTGAATATTATGATGAAGCTGTGTAGATGGATACAAAAATTCAGTAGGAGTATGTAATGAAAGAAGAAATGGACTCTTTGCTGAAAAATAAGACATGGGATTTATGCAAGTTACTTGTGGGTAAAAAGACTTTATAGAATAAGTGGGTTTACACGTTGAAAGAAGAGGATGGAGGTAAAAAGATTTAAAGCCACGATAGTTGTAAAAGGATTTGCACAGAAAGACGACATCGATTTTGATGAGATATTCTCTCTTGTTGCTAAAATGTCTTCTATTCACACTATTTAAAGTATTGTGGCTACTGAAGATTTGCATTTGGAGTAGCTTGATGTTAAAGCAACCTTCCTTCATGGTGATTTAGATGGAGAGACATATATGGCTTAGCCATAGGGATTTGAGGTCAAAGGCAAGTAATATATAGTGTGCAGATTGAAGAAAAGTTTATATGGCTTGAAGCAAGCATCTTGACAATGGTATCTAAAATTTGATAGTTTTTGCATGAGCATGGATATAGGTGTCATTCAGATCATTGTGTTTTTTTAAGAGGTTGGATGATGATAGCTACATTATTTTATGTTTATATGTTGATGATATGCTTGTAACTGGGTCTAACATGGATCGTATTAAGGGGCTGAAACGCTAGTTAGCACATGCATTTGCTATAAAGGATTTGGGGGCAGCCAAACAAATTCTTGGTATGAAGATTTGCAGAGATAGGAAAAACAAGAAATTGACATTATCTCAAGTTAATTATATTGAGAAGGTGTTGCAACGTTTCTCTATGGAGAATGCTGAAACTGTCAGCACACTTTTACTTGGTCATTTGAAGTTAATTAAGGAGTTGTGTCCCAAGACACAAGAAGATGAGGACAAGATGTCTAAGATACCTTATGCTTTAGTTATAGGAAGCTTGATGTATGCTGTGGTATGTATTAGGCTAGATATTGCACATGCAATGAGTGTTTTTAGTAGGTATATGAATCATCCAGGGCTTGAGCATTGGAATATAATTAAATGGATTCTTAGATATTTGAGAGGGACATTTAGTAAGTGTTTACACTTTGGAGGCTCTACTACTGATTTAAAGAGCTATGTTGACTCAGATCTGGAAGGGGATATTGATACGTGGTAAGGTTATGTATTTTCTGTTGGTGGGGCAGCGGTGAGCTGGGTTCGTAGGTTACAAAAGGTTAATGCTTTATCCATTATAGAGACAGAACATGTTGATGCTATAGAACCAAACAAGGAGATGATATGACTTTAGTTCTTCTTGGAAGAATTAGGACACCCTCAGAAGGATAATTATTTATTTACAAATAATCAAAGTGTCATTCATCTTGCAAATAATTCAGCTCTGCATTCAAAGACAAAACACATACAATTGTGGTGCCATTTCATTCGATCAGTTTTGGATGATGGACAGTTAGAGCTGGAGAAGATACATACAAATGACAATCCAACAAATATGTTTACAACGGTTATGACAAGGGAGAAGCTGAATTCCTTTTCAACTTCGGTTGGTCTTCTAAACTGAATAGAATAAAATGACAATAGAGTCTAGGATGGTTTGATATTCCAGTGGGAGCTACAAGATTAGCGGTGCTATGATCAATCTCCAAGTGGGAGGTTATTATTGTGGAGTCTAATTAGTCTCCAAGTGGGAGATTGTTGTGATGTGGAGCCTAATTAGACTCAAAGGTTTATTCAGTGCAATTTCCCTCAAGATTATTTCTACAGGAGCCAAGACGAGGTCAAGGGGCAGTGCCCTGTGAGATCTTGGGGTAGCGCCCCAAGTGCGTTCCCTCTCACAGTACAAGGTGGGGTCGAGTGGCAATGCCCTCACGGGGTTTTCAAGGGTTGCGCCCTCGAAGTAAAATATGCCCTTATATTATAAAAGGCGTCTGCTACTATCTTTCTATTATTCTAGCCCTAATTTTGTAAGCGACAAAAAACATATATAAAAGGCTTAGGGTTGGGGATTTTCATAATCTGTGATGTGAAAATTGGTTTTGTGGCGGTATTGAGCTGTAAGGGATTACAAATTGTAATCAGGTTGTAATCACTGGATCATAATAATATTGGACTTGCTATTGGTGGACGTAGCCGAGGGATTGGGTGAACCACATTAAATCTCAGTGTCATGTGTTCTCTTATGTGCGATCTATTATTTTTTGATATTGGTTATATTTGCACGTAATTGTTATTTTTGTTTGAGGTTAATCCTAACATACCCATGGTTAGAGTTGCGAAGTTGTGAAATGCCTTGCTCACACTATCACATGCAGTTAGTTGTAGATCATGGTTAGGGTTGCGAACAATGAAATACAAAGAGTGCATCATCACGGGATAAATACTGCGGTCAAGTTTTTTGCGGCAATGGTGTGATAACAGTAGTGTGGTGGCTTCACACAGTCACAACAGTTAGAAAATTTAGGAGATGCCACACTGTGAAGCAACGATAAAGAAAAGGATAAGGATGTCTTGATTTTGCAAGACTAGATAGTTAAGTTGGAAACCAAGCTGTGAAGCCGCAATCTGAGGCACTCAACATGTGAACACAGGATAGAGAGCTAGATGAGATGGCGTAATGCTGTAAGAAGATTGGGCCCCATGGCGAGGTTTATTATTCAAATGATGATACAACTTACTTGGCATGATCTCATCCCCTTGTTTAATGTAGTTTCTTTCCTTTGTTGCTCTATTTTCCATCTACCAAATCAAGATGATAATAACTATCGTTTCTGTCTTCTCAGGGCTAGATATGTATGTAAAAGATTATATTTTATGTATAGGGACATGCATCTGAGCATGATGTTTTCTGATCAGCAGTTGTTGCTCGTCTACAACCTCAACACTACTTGGTTAGAGTTTGAACTTAAAGTAGTTTCTCAATTATGCTTGAACTATAAAAAGAAGTTTTGTAATCACTCCAGTCAGTCTTTTCTCTAATTGTATAACAGTTGTATCATATGCTCTACTACTGTAATTTCCTTTTGCCTATGAATGAATGCATTTCTCTGTTGTACCTCATTCTCCCATTAATATAAGTGCAAAACCCTCTTGCCTTTGTTAATGTATTGCCGCCATTCTTCAATGTGCATGACTGTATCTATTTGTCCTTGAATAATATAGATTGAAGTTCCTTCCTTGTAACATCTCATTTGGTTTTTGATCTACATGTGACTGTTGAATTAAAACAAAGGTTGAATCAATGTATTTTGAGAGTATATTGGTGAATAATGCATTGTTAGGTAGAGATAAGATTGAACAGACTATTTTGGTGTATCACCCCCTTTAGATTAGATTAGGTAGTTTGAAAACGCAAAACAATTTCATCCATACTTTAATTATGTAATTTGGTATATTTATACGATATGTGTTGAATGTTTTTGGGCAGCTTCATTTTTATTGAAAACCCATTACATTTTCATCCATAAATGGATATTGTTATCAGGCAGTAAAGTTAGGGTATTATCGAAAGCACATTACAGTTTCATGCATATTTCGATATTGTTAACGAGTCATAATATTGAAAATGCATAACAGTTTCATCTATATTTTCATGCATAGTTTGCAAATTTTTTTTGGAAAAATATCACTACATTTTCGTGATTCTAGAGAAAAAAAGTTGTCTCTAGTGCATTTTGGATGGAGATTAGCCTATCCTGTTGAAATAGGGATACATCAAAAACCTTGGTCATTCATTTAATTTTCTATATTCCCAAGTCCTTTGATTATTTTCATATTGTAAGTCTCACCTCTATCATGTTTTCAGTTGAGATCTTGCAAAATTGTCTTGGTCGCTCCATTGCTCCATTATGATCACCAATAGTTTTGGAAGCTGTGAAGGTGTGAAGCAGTTAGGATAAAGGTCATCATGACATTGGATGATCCTGACCTAGTTTTGGCTTAAAAGATTTTAGGTTGCGATGTTGCGGGAGATAACCATGGTGGTCAAGTTTGGAAGCCATTATAGTTTCACAGGTAGTTAAGAGTAACTTGAGATTGTAGTCGCAAAGCAACAAAAGCTTATGATTGCAGCTTCCCAAGGTTAAATGGAAAATTAAAATTTGTAGTTATGAAGCCGCGAAAAATATACAACAACAGTTAAATTTAAGGTTGTGCTTATGATTTGATCTTTGTGCATTGTTATTATAAAATTCATTTACAAATGTTAGTTCTTATGTTGAAATTAATGTATTATAATATTGATAACTAATAAAATTATTTAGTAATTTTATTTATCTACTACTAAAATTAAATTTATTAAATAGTTATTTTGGTTTTCTTTATTTAAATTTAAATATTATACTAAAAAATTTCAAAAGTTAAATATTATAAAACTAAACTGAATCTCACCCAAAAGAATACATTAAATATATTTATAAAAATATATAAACAATAGTTATGATTGAACCTCAATGTCCTCCTTGTGCATTGCGTTGTTGTAACATTGGAGGCAATGAGTTAGCTATTTCTTTACTAACTGCATCAATCAATTATGGGGGCCAGTATTTGGTCCAGATTTTGCTGTTGGCATCAGATCGAAGACATGCACCATAATTAGCCATCACATCTGCTAATGTATTCCTTTGTTTGTAGATGTGAGTACATTTCCATTCTTCAAAAGTTTTACACAGATTTGTAGCATCTTGAATTATAACATCTTTTTTCGAATACCCATAGTCCTCATTATTAAGAGCTTTGACAATAGTCATGCAATCACCTTGTATTTCCAATTTTGTCTATCCATGTTTTGTTGCAATCTAAATATCTTTCAATAATGCTCTAGCTTCAACATTGTATGCTGTTTGCGTTCCATAAGCTTCAACATATGCAGCCAGGATATACCCGTTTGTATTGCGAAACACTCCTGCTTTTCTAGGATTTCCTTTGGAAGTGCCATCAAAATTCAATTTAATCCAATTATTTTCTGGTGGCTGCCATTTCACACCTTCCCTCCTTTGAAATCCTTGGTTATAAACAACCAATTTTTTCCAAATTATGCTCTGCTGCACAAAAGTCAAAAGACATAATTCATGTTAAAATAGTATTGAGTGAGTTATTTGATGGAGAGAAGAAATCACATATATTATAAGAAATCACATGTAACAAGAAATATTTGCATATATTATAAGAAATCACATGTACTAATAAAGATGGGTCATTAAACGAGTTTACACTAAGATGAGTTAAAGGAGGTTTCATGTTGCCCACAACAAAGAGTACGACTCCTACATCTGCATCTGCTCTTGCTTTGGTTCCTGCTCTTGCTTCTGGCACCGCTTTTGCTTTTGCTTGGGCTTCTTTCTTTGGTAGAGATGATGCTAGATGTGATCCCAGGCCTTCTTCCTCCCTTTCTCAGGCGGCTTTTGGGGTAGGGTTTCACCCTTTGTCCATGGCATGAGGCAACCCCTCTATCGCATTTCGAGCTAGGGAATCTCTTGTGGTTCCTGGAGGGGAGGCTATTTGTTCCCCAGGAGCTGTGGGTGGTTCTACCATTTTCTATGCTGATGCAGTAGCCTATGAGGCCAATCTTGGTGGTTAGGCTGTGTGTCCATGGTCCTGTGCTGCTGTGCCTGTTACTGTAAGTAACCCCATTATGATCAATCTAGAGTCTGATATTGTCGATGAGATTTCTACTTATGTAGAGGACTTCTCCTCTACAACTACCATTTTTTGTTTTATGGGTTTTTGACCCTCTTTATCGGATTTGCATGCTTGGATTTTCAAATTTTGGGAGCCTATTATTTCAAATTTAGTCCAGATTTTCCCTGTAGAAAGAGGCTTTTTCATTGTGAAATTTTCTACTACTGATGATTGAAATGCAATCCTTTGGTGTGGTTTCTCTTGGGAGGAGAAGTTCCCCTTGATGGCCAAACCTTGGTATGTGTATTTTGATCCGTCAATTGAATCCTTTAACAAGATTTCTCTGTGGGTAAGGTTGCAAATCTTCCCCTTCACTTATGGTTGGATTCTGTCCTGAAGGCTATGGGGGAGGCCCTTAGGGATTTTTTGTTGGTTGATACCACATCTTCCAATCTGTTTCAAATGACTTATGCTCACATTCTTGTAGAGATAGACGTCTCCAAGGGGCTCTCAGAAATGATTAAGGCCTCTCATAATGGCTCTTGGATTCAACTTCTTGATTATGAGGGTATCCCCTTTAGATGCAGGAAATGCCATAAGACCAGCCACTTCAGTACGCGTTGCTCCTCTGGAAAGGTTAGATCAAATAAGTCTCCTTCTTGGTGGATGGGGGTTTTGGATGATCACTACATTGTTAAAAAAACTCCCTCTGTGGGGGATGGGTTGGTTGATTCTTCTTAGGATTCTTTGGTTGTGGATTTTGATGCTATTCCTCATGATTTAAATGTTTTCTCTACAACAGTGACCAATACAGGTGTCCTTCCTTCGGATGATGCAATTGCTAATTTGATTGTTGCCCCTCTTGTGGCTCTATCTTTGGAGGGAGCTATTGCTCCTCTTTCTTGTGGTGGTGGTATTTCTTCTCTAGTTGAGAGGGTTTTGGGGGTTGTTTGTGGTGCGGATGACTTTGCTTGGCAGAAGGCTATTGGGAAGGTGGAGGATAGATGAACAACAGTAAAAGGAAAAAAGGTCAAGCCCTCCACTCCATCATTTGATGTCTTTATGTTCTCAAAAGATGGGAGCAAAATGTAAATATTAAGGCTCGAATTTCTTATCCTACTGCTCGCCTAGTCTTTTTGGGCATATCCCATTTTGTTTTGGTTCTCTTGGTCTTTTTGGCCTGTTGTCTTGTATTTTGACATGGTTCCAGATTAAATGTCTTCTTTTACAACCATGGGGTATCAGGATCTTGGATAAAACCTGTTTAGGTGGTATTAGAGCACTGTGTTATCTATGAGGCCAGCCTGGTCACCTTGTTTTGGTGGACAACCTGTTTCACCTTAGGATTGTTGTTTCTATGTTTGGGCTTCATTGAAAATAATTTGATCTGTAAAGGGTTTCAGGAACCCTTCAAACCCTGTTTTCCTTAATAAAAAATAGAGTACAAAGCATAATTATATCATCCTCTTGAAGCCATCATCCTACTAAGAAAATTGTAGAATTTTAAATTAGAAAAAATATAGTGATTTTTTATTACTTTAGCTATGTTTTACATTTTGCAATCCACATTTTAGAGCATCCTTCAAATAGAGGTAACCATTATAAACATTAATTTTTTTTTATTGTAATGAAAGAATTGATCAATTGTGCATTATAGTTAAATGGTGCATCTATGTTTTTTGACTTCAAATTAAAATTAATCAACTCTAAGTATGTAGCAATTACTTGTGCTAGTAGAATGGTTGGATTCAATTGCACTCATTGTTCTATATATATTATTTTTTCCCCAATATGATTCAAATCATGATGGACCTATATAAAATGTAATTGACTCTCCATTTTGAATTTTGTCTTTGCAAAATGATTACAACTTTAATAAAAATTAATACAAAAATATTAACAAGAAAGGAAAATAAATAGGTTGGCTCATTAGTTTTCCTACTACTTTTCCTCTATATCTATAATGTCAGGTAATCCATTTGATTCACTATCATAGATATCATTGGCAATTTGGTTAGTTTATCGATTTTCCCTAATAATACAAACTTGTTGCAAGGTATGAAAAAACCTCTTAATTATATTGTTTTCCATTATAGAAGATAACATTGACAAACTATGGTTATTGCAAGGTAAAAGTGAACATTATTTTGCATGTGAAAGACCAATCCTTAAATTTCATCCATGGGCACATATTCAATGCTCAACACTATGGTAATAAGCATTTCATTATTTTGCTTCATTGTTCTTCCTAATAATTTTAAAAATTATTTTATTTAGTAGTAACAATTGATATGAACTATCCCTTTAGTCAATGCTTGTCTTCCTCTACAAGGTTCATGTACACATCTTTTTTCAATCATTCATTTGACTTCAACTAAAAAATAATATTATCTTTGATATAAAAATAATAATTTCATCATGACTAGATCTTTGTTTAATCTCAATTGATCCAAAGTAGATGATAATAATTCAAAGGAGCCAAAATATATGAAAACCATTCTAAAAAAATGTACTAAATTATAATATATAATGATAGATGTGTAAATACTTATATTTTTTTATACTTATTACAAAATTAGTTGAAGTCTTTCTTCTATTTACCTATCGGCTTCTCCTTGCACCTTTCAGTGGTGCAAGTGCTAGTTTTGATTTATGAAGACAAGTTAAGTCAATGTTCAAATAATTGAATCTAACTTAAGAGAAGTAAATCAAACTTTATACACTTAAATTAAATTATATAGCTTAAATAAACAAGTAGATTAATTTAATAGTAAACCATATTAAACCCTAATCCTTGTATAGGTTTTATTTTAATAGTAAAATCAATTGTTTGTTGCTTTGAAATGTGAAAATGAAGATGCGCATAAGTTTTTTTTAATTTGTTAAAAAATGACTATCAGTTCTTGATACTTCTAAAATCTTAAAATGATTGAACATTTCTTAAATTATTTAAGTTTCATATTTGTGTTGTAATCTTCAGTTCTTGAAATTTTTTTTCCATTAGAACAAAGAAAAACTATATTACATTAATTAATGATCATTCTACATTTTTAGAAAAAATTCATGATATTTTGGATTTTTTGAAAATTGGTCAACTATATAGTTTCTAGGGAGGATAGCCATGTCCATTTCACACTAGCCTCCCTCTGTAACCCTTTCGCCACACCAGCCTCGCTTTGTAACATCTTTGCCACTTACATCATGAAATGAAAATAAATGTCGACAGTTTGTAGATGTAGCTGTCGAGCTTGGTTGCCAATTATATACAATAATTCGTGAGAAAGTTTATATTAACAAAAAAAATGAGATGCTATGAAGCCAGATGTAGTGCCTATTTCCCACAAAAAAATGCCAATGCGTGCTCACCAATATTTAGTGAAGTAGATGCAAGGTGATCGTTGAGTTGAGGTATATGCAACGACTCCTTCTTAGTCCTCCCCTTACTGCGTCCCTTAGTGGGAAACACGAATGACTGAGAAGAATAATCATGATTCATACTTTCATGCTGAGAGGCATGCTGCCATTATCGCTTCTGGGGGAGTCGCAGTGAGGTTGGACTGAACCATAGACGCATCTGTACTATGCTAGTAGTAGATGGATCAATTTTCAGAGTAAGATTGAATGGGAGAAGACTAGACATGCCACGATCATTCTAAAATTAGTTCACGCATTGATGGAATGTTTTGGCTTGTTTGTCATACTCTCACGTTATATATGTGGCAACATTCAACAATGCCATAGATTGTTTGTAGTAGTCAACTTTTTGAACAAGGTTGTGTGCCATTCTAGGGGGACTTTTCTCCACAACCAATTGTGGTGGTGGGTTTTATGTTTGTAAGTTGTTGGAATAATCCTGTGCGCATAAATTGCCTGTCCCCATTACAATAGTTATGTTGGAGGCACATGAATCGTAAGTGCAAGCCAAATTACATGGAAGACTAAAATAGGAGAACACACATACTTTCCAATAATCATAGGTGTAATCATAGCTGAAACCTTCAACGCGTGCTTGCATGTGTTACCCTACAGGGCCCAAGGACAATTGCACATATACAATTGATCACCGAAGGGTCCAACAACATAATAAATTCTTTTAGTCTAGCTCTTCACAAAATAATATCCTAGTCTAGTTTCATCAATAATGCAATCATCATCGAGAATTGCCTGTGACTTATCTATACTTTTATGCAAACTTTGCACCTTGTAGTTCTTGATGAAATCGAATTCCTGTAACTTCTGCTTTTGTTTGTAGAATGGTTCCATCCTATAAACTAGGGTGAAATATAGATGATTCATTCAACGCGTACATTTCTTTTGATGGTTATGAAGGTATCGTGTCTTCAACATGTAATGATAAGATTTGATGGCAGCATTTGTGTCCTGGTTTGCATGTGGGAAGATTCTGAACACTTTGACCCACCTTTCTGTGTGTGTACCATGGGATAAGATTTCATGAAAATTTAGTGTAGCAAAGGGAAGATAAATTTCAATGTAAGAATAGTTTAAAATAAGAGAGTGAGATGTCTTCTGTATACGGCCATCACCTTCGCACCATGTCCTCCGGAAGTATACTAAGAAATCTTACCGATAAGAGAATTTGATGAAAAAATCACCCAGTAGCCTATAAGTGATATCCTTGTTTTCACCCATTGCGTTCATAATCATCTTGAGCTATTCAAACATTGATTTCGCTCTATCTTTCAATGTGTAATTCAACACATTCTTCAACCATGCTTGACGAACATGCCAAATGCACAGAATGACATGACAATTGAAAACTTTGAAGATATAAATGTTAATAAAGTTCAAATATATATTGTTACATCCCTTCCCCTTATTCAATTGCCTATATTTCGGCATTCACATCATCAGTCAGGAAGGCATTGACTGTCCAGTCATTTCTAGCCTCCTTTCCTCATCTATAGATGGCAGAGAGCCAACATTTGATCTCCTTGATCTTGTTGAGAGATGAGACAACCCATGCAATCGAAACCCCCGATTGTTGTTCGTCAAGGATGACAAGAGAATATAGTTGGTAGTGCAATCGACTAAGAAATTAAAAATGACTTGTGACATGTTATTGCCAATTAAGAAGAACATAGTATTAATGATATATATATATATATTTTTTACATGTCTCACCCCATATTTGTTTGTTCCAAAAGTGGAATCCATGGATATTATAGAATTAGGAGAGTGTTTGAGCATCATATCGAGCATCCACTGGGTTTAGAAACCCATGATGAAAGTTCTACCATCTATCTGTGGCTTCTACTAGTAAAAGAAATTAGTTCCATCTTTTTCTATCCATTTAATAATACTAATTGTATCATTGACATCCTTTTGTGCTCGACCATACTTAGCTCTCCTCCAAGCATTCATGACATCTTTCTAAGTTAGGCAAGTATCCCTCTGCAATATAGCCACAAAATACGGATCGCTTGGATGTCTGTCCATTACAACATCCACACTTACATCCATTTCCAAAAGGGACTCTATGTAAGCCTTGCATTCGACAGATAGGTTCGGGGCCAAATTAGCCCGTGGCTCATTGCTTGGATCATTTATCCCATGACAATCTAAACCTTTATTATCTACATGTAACATATCAGTGTAGTTGATAATAGTGACATCTAGTCTACCAAACATAACCTTTACATTGAAGTTGCATCGACACCCCCTTTTCTTAATAAAATTACGGTGGTGTTCCTTTGCCAATGATTTGGTCCTATTATCATTTGGCCCAAAAGAACACCAATAGCTACACATAAAGAATGTACTAGTCAATCAAAGTTTAACTCGTATAGGTTATGGTATAGTTTCATAACAAACACAAACAACTGATTGCATCTCTAATCACCTAGAATTGAATTTCGCTTTGTCTCCCTTGTAGTTGGCATGGATGTTGTCATCATGTCTCATATAGATGAAACCACATTCCGTACCTTCTCGCTTTGATTCCCTTGCGATAAATGCATCAAGTCTATGTAGTGGAATAGCTGCAAGGAAATCTGTACCCCCATCTTTGTTAGACTGAATTTTGTCCATTGAAAAAGGTTTGATTCCATCACCTCTATCTTGCACTTCAAGTTTGACAAGCAGGTGCCACTTACAATCTCTCCACATCGCAAGAGACTACAATTGCAAAGGGGAACTATAAAATATGGAAAGCTGCATAAAAACACACTCATACATTTAGAACATCATGATCAATGCCTTCCTTCCAAGATTGGCTACAACCAAGTCTATTGATGCTTGTTGCAACATTTGTTTAGCTATTTTCATAATAATAATCATTTTATAAGCATTCTCTGAAACTCATATGTTAATCTATTATATGCATCTCGTGTCAACCGTTGAAAGCTTTTGCCATCATAACCATTGCTATACTTCTCTTATACACCACTATAACTTTAAACATTGTGCAATTTCATGTGTTGAAGGAGGTACATTGGATAGGTCAAATATCAAATGAATATCTTTTTGTAGTGCAAGAACTGTGGTGTATTTTCGTTCTTGTGTAGGATCGTTGCAGTTCGAGAACTGTGGTGCATTTTTTGTGGTTTTGTAGGCTCACAGGACTATTTGAAGCGAAGGGACTCCTTGTTGCAATCTCGCGATGTTCTGCAATTTCGTGTGTTGAAGGATATAGCAAAAAGTGATTAAGAGACGTATATCCTATGTTATGATGACAAAGTAGTATGGCTATAAGAAGCATAGCTATAGATTATAGCGAGAAGGCAATTTTGATCGTGGATCTCTTTTACAAGAAAATGGATATGGTGACGAGTGTTAGGGTTATAGTTGTTTCTATAGCGATAAAAGTACAAAATGTTATAGATCGCTATTAGTTATAATGAGCTAAAGTGATCGATGGTGTCTACATGTTTTTCGCCAAGAGTTATAGCAATCATTTATTTGAATATTTTTCATGCAACAGGTGAGTAGTGACCAAAAATGACTGGTGACATGCTTACAGCTTTCAAAAATCTCAGCGTGACTATCCTCCCACAAAAATGTATAGTTGACCAATTTTCAAAAGATCGAAAACATCATGTTTTTTTTTCAAAAATTTTAGTGTTTGATCTTCATGATCTACATAGTTTGTAGTCGAAAACAAAATTTTTTTTAGAGAAAAATCATTATTCTTTTCTTATGCACATGATTTTGTATTGTGGTTAAATGAGGGATATGTGGCATAAGAATTTGAAATTAAATATAAAGGAAACTAATGGAGAAGATAAGCCAGTTCAGATGTGGACTTCTGTGTGGGACTATACATACATTGCCTCATGTTACCTCACCTTTCTGGATTATTTTGTTCAGCCTTTATATTTGTTGTTTGGATATCAATCTTTCCCTTCCATTAGCCTTGACATACAAAGGTTTCTAAGACCTAACTTGATAATGGGCTGGGAGAAAATATTAAACACAATTGTCGTGATTGGTATGCCTATGACTATTTCACTTGTATTAGAGTATGTGGATTTGAAGGGATGCCCTACTAGTTACCAACCTTAGTACTAGATAACATTGCTTATTTGGAAATTATGAGACAAATGTCAGAGTCAAGCAAACAAAATTTTGAAGGGAAGCAAAGGAAACAAAATTTTCTCCTTGCTACTTTGTCTTTTGGAGTTTCTATTATTTGTGCCACCAAGTCTTATGACAAAATTGGGCACGAATTGGAAAATGAGTATCATATGTACACCATGGATCCCTAGATCCATTATGATCTTGAAGGCTATATCCATGCCTATAGAAAGTCATAGAAATTGGGTGACTATATTCATAAAATTGTTGAAAATAAGGAAGAATATAAGAACATGGAATGGTTGGAAATTCAGCAAGAGTTGCAAGAATAGAATAGGTAGTTGGAAGAAAGAAGGGAGCATGAGATGAAGAAATTTAGAGATGAATTACAAAATGCACCAAACTCTCCTATACCACTGAGTAGAACTTTGGATAGACCTAAGATACAAGCACTAGAACATGATGTCCAGGTAGTTGACAGGGTTAACGTGGAAAAAGATGAAAGAATCCTTGAGTTGAAAATAAATTTATCAGTGACAATGAATTTATAAAGTCAAAGGAATTCCTGACTTGTCTGTACAATTATAGAGGCAAAATCTTCAGTCAGAGTGTTCCACTCATCACTCCTAAAAATGAAAAGGAGATGATGGCAAGCCTTAAAGAAGATATCAAGAAAGAGGTGAAGAACATGATTCCAAGAAGAGGGAAATATGACAAGTTAAGTTTGTCAAATGGAAATATGACATGTGTCATTACTGTCCCATGTCTGAAGCTTGTTGCAATCCTTATTTTATAAAAAGGATTTCCAAGACTAGGATGTGGAGGGTCTGAATTTGGATAGAAGGAATGCTATTATCACGTTTTAAGTCTTTCAGTGCTCTCTATTTCATGACATCTGATATCAGAGTTGTATTTTGCAAACAAATCTATCCCTAGATTGCATTTCTTTTCTTGTTCAAATTTGAAATGTAAAGTTAAATGATTTTGCAAAAAGAACAATAGCTACTAATAGAAAATCTCTAACTAGCACTTACACCTTTAAGGGGTGCAAGAGATATGCTAATAGTAATATGTGTCAATATATATGAATGTATATCTATCTATTTCTATTTACATATGTCTCTCCAACTCACAAACACTCCTTGTCTACCTCCCTATCACTATCTTTCTATTAATTAATATGATTTAGGGTTTGGTGAAATTTGTATTGAATACCCTCCTCAAATATTCTCATTGTAACAATGCTTATTGTTGAAAACATTTATCTTAAGTAAAGGAAAAATATATATTTCAAAATAAAAACACTTTCAAATTTTAATAAAGCAATTTTTTTTAAATTTAAAGTATTTATTAATTTTATAATATACTCATGTTATAGAAAATAATGAATTGTTACGAATTTACTATTTATTTAAAAAATTTATTATATTCAAATTTAAACAAGTATTTAAAAATTAACCTTATTTTGTGAGAGAAACATTTTATATATCATAATTTTGCACTTAGTTAATTAGATAATTAATTTAGAATTTAAATTTACAAAATATCAACAAAAACTCTAGTTTTACACACTCATGTCACCACCTCTCTCTCTCTCTCTCTCTCTATATATATATATATATATATATATATATATATATATATATATATATATATATATATATATATATGTATACATATACATATCTATATATATGTATGTATGTATATACATATGTATACATATACATACATACATACATATATATGTGTGTGTGTATACATATCGATATATATACATATGTATACACATATACATATGTATATATACATACATATATATATATGTATGTATGTACACACACACACACACACATATACATCTATATATATGTATACATATAAACATATGTATACATACACACACAGATATGTATATATATATACATATCTATGTATATATATATGTATGTATACACACACACACACACACACACATATATATATACATATATATATGTATATATATATATGTATATATATTATACATCTATATATATATAATATGTATACATATACATATACATATATATACATATATATGTATAGATATATATGTATAGATATGTATGTATACATACATATACATACATATACATACATATGTATATATATATATATACATACATACATATACATACATACATATATATATATATATATATATATATATATATATATATATATATATATAGACACACACACACACACACACACACACACACACACATATATACATACATACATACATACATATATGTCCCCTCTTTTTGTTTTTTTCCTACCAATTTAAAATTCAAAAAAAAGATAACATTCTAGAGATTGTTAAACGTTTCTTTCTACAATTTATTAATTAGAACACATTACTATTAAAGTATATTACTTAAATCATTTTGACTTATGTTAAATGTAAGTATAGTTAAAAATCTAGCTAATAAGATTTAACATTTCCTAGTGAGTGATAGCATCTATCACATACTCTTTCAATTCTTTTGCTTCCATTCGGTTATTTGTATAATATACATATTATAAACTTATTTATATTTTTAAATCTTTGTATGATAATTATCAAATTGTATCAAACTTTACTAATGTAAATAAATAATAAAATCAAAGCCAATAAAAATTATCAATCTTTAAATTAAACTAAATTTTAATTTTACAAAAGTATTTTATTTACAATTAAAAATACACTTAGGCAGTCATCTAGCTCACGTAGAAATCAGTGAAGTTATTTTGAAATTGAAAATAGACACAAAAGTCATGAAATTATTTCCAAATTGAAAAGATATAAGACATTTTATACCTTTTATATTTACTTGTATTCATTTATCCCCACTTTGTATTAAAAAAGTTTATGTTGATATCATTTATTTTTTATAGTCATTTAGCGCTAGTTTGTATCAAAATTGGTGCTGTTAGAAATGTCATTATAAAATTAACCACAACTTTCTGGCCGTAGATGACAGTCTAGAACAATCTAGCCATAAATCCATTTTATGGATTCTACAAGTGGACAATGTCACAAAGCTTAGGAAACAAGTGAACATTCTATTGCATTAGATTAATACTCTTGTGAAAGTAGTCCAACCAAATTTTCTTGAAATCTATGATTTTTGTTGTTGTTGTGAGGCAGTCCACACCCCCTAACTATATTGCCTAAAACAACTTAAGACATCAACAGGTAGAGATAGATAACTGACCAAACATTGGCTGAAATAAAATCACTGAATTGACACAAAGCTTAGAGCTTTTTTTTTAAGCTTACAAAAGTTATTTTTCCTTTATAATGACCAAGAAAAGGCCAAAAATAGGGGGTGATAATAAGTTTTAATTTTATTATTTTATTATTATTATTGCAGGTGTGGGGTTTCAGTTTCGAGAGGTGCCTGGTTTTTATCTATACAGTGGCTTGGCCATCTATAAATAGGGCAACTACTGATGGTTGGAAGATTCTAGAGTTTAAATTTTGGTAATTTTTTTAATCAATAAATCAATATTACCCCTAGAAAAATTTCAAAGAGCCAATCAGAAATAAGGTAGGGACTGATAAGGAATGCAAAAAATGGAAGCTTGCTAATAATTTACCTTTCGTTCTCGATAAGTTGAGATGATATCATTTCCTCCCCACAATTGTCCATGATTATGCACTACACATGCCCATAAAATGTAGTATCATAGCCATGGTTAGCAAGAAATTGCAACCCCAAACCTGTTTGGCACCAACTGCTTTTTCCCTACTTTCCCGTTTCTCTATTGTTCATAGCAAAACTCAAAAATGTCTACTTTTTCCATGCGTCACCCATTATAGTGAGTGAAGGGGAATTGAGTTTTCGTATACATTGTCATTAATCTTTTTAATGTATTTCAATTTTGTAAGAATTTGGTATAGCTCTGATACCATGTAAGAATTTGCCTAAGACAATAATTCAATGCCAAGATCAAGAAGCTTGGTAGATAGCACAAGAGAGAAAAATGATGATCAAATGAGAATGGATATCAAATAATTGGATATCAGATGATTTGATATCAGATAATTGGATATTGGATGAATACACCATAGAGGGTTCTTGTATATAAGGGCAATCAATATGTCTAGAGGATGACAACTCAACACATGTCCACCAAAGGTGGATTATCCTCCATTGCGCATAGGATTTTTTTTGATGAGAGGATAATTTTACATAGGTGTATCTCATAAAGAGATGTTGTAGACACCATGTGCTCTAATAAGTTGCTAACTCTTGTGTTGTCAACAAGACAACTCATATGTCTATGCATATTCCTAAGTAAACTTAAGTAAAGTGCAATAATAATTAATTATTTACACTAACACGCCCCCTTAAGTGAAACTTAGGGGAATGCACTTAAGATCAAAAGCTAAATGCAAGATGCAATGTGGGTCTGGGCTACTAGGCCATGTTAAGTACCCATGTACAAATGCAATGCTCTATATATAATGCTATGCAATGCAATTTATCTGAAAATGGAGAAAGAGGGAAAACCTCATGAGAAAAACCTCCTCCAAAAAGAGAGATGAAGAAATACAAGATGCATGCAAGGATGGAGTAATCAAGACCCCCCTAGTATGACATACATGATCATGCATGTACAAGCATATATCCCCCATAAGAGAAAATACATGATGGTATCCCCCCATATTGAATAATCTCCTACAAGGATGTCATAAAGACAAAAAAGTATCCAATGCCTACAAATGACATTTCTCCCTTTAGGAAGAAGATACACCAAGTATAGGTGAAAGTATACTTCTCATTGTGAGTAAGAAGATGGATGAGGAATTCATATGTAGTATGCTATGGATGTTGCCTTTGAAGTCTGCTCATATGTTGTCAAATCCTTGATGAATGTAGATGCCACAAGCCAATCTGGTGGATTCCCAAAAGAAGGTGGCAAACAAGGTAACATGTCCATGCATGAAAGTGAATCAAACTCCAAAGAAAAGGAATCATCCTTATAGGAAGATATGGGAAGAGAAGCAATGTAGCCTCCCCTCAATGATGAATGCACACCCATGAAAGAATCTCCTTGATGATTGATGAAGTTGCACCATGAAAATTGAATGATGTTCCTCCTTGTAGGAAGAAGCGGTGACATAGGCATAGTAGAGAATGCTCCCCAACTAGTAGGAAGAATCCTCAAAAGATATGATTTTTGAGGAAACTAGAATACAATCTCCAAAGATTGATATGTATCCTTTGAAGTAAAAGAGTCCTCCTCCAATTACTGAAAAGAAGTGTCCACAATCATTTTAGTCTCAAAAGAAAGATCAAGTGGTTAAAGGTCAGAGTGTTCCCTCGTAACAAGTGAAGAAGAATTCTCCTCAACAAAGAGAAGATGAATGTCATCAATAATGTCTCCCACATCTTCAATGTAAGACTCCATAAACAACACTACAATGTTTGGAAGGAAGTCATCCCATGAAGTTGAAATAGGAAGACATGGTATTTCTTGCTGCATTGAATCAGGAGCATCTGTGGCTAGAACTGGATCAGTAGAAGCAACAGAAGCATTAAGAGGTATGATCTCAACTGGAGTTGTATGTACCACAACTGGAGTTACTAGAGGTAGAATATCGTCTGATAATGGAAGGACTCATGGATCTCCATATGCTTCCCAAAGACACATCCAAACGTCAAGAGGACTACTTTCCTTACAAAGAGGAGCAATAGATTCCTTACTCATACTATTATACATAAAGCAAAGAAGAAGAGAAAGATGTCCCCAATTAGTATTAGGTGGAAATATCTTTGAATATAGATAAGGAAACACTTCCTTATGTTCTCTTAGATGATCAATCATCAAAGCACTCCATTTATGATAGTTCCTTTTTTTCAATTTGAATCTTGTTGCCTCAGTTTTCACCATGTACCAATTTTGTAAAGTGGAGATTAACTTGTATTGTGTTTAGTTTAGTCGAGTTAGTTGATCCTTTCTTCCTCAAGTGATAAGTACCTCCATTGGGTTTTCATCTTTTCCCTTCTCTTGCATTGTATGGCCGGGTGGGTTTTATTTATCATCATGAGTCTCTGGGTTAGTTTAGGACCTTGCTCGATGGAGATTCTTAAATTATGTTACTTCAGATGAACTTACTTGTAACTCATTTTGTTCCAAACATATAGAAAGTTGAACTCGCGAAAAATCCAGTTTTATCTTCTCCTTGGCGAGTTTTTGCACCCCAAAAGTGAAAATCCACTGAGATTCACAAATGCGATTTGTGAGTTTAAATGAAGAGAAGAAAATTATATTATGGATAGATCATTCAAGTATTATCATGTTTTCACTGTGGGAACCCTTCAAAACTCACTAAGATGATAAAAAAGGGCATCGACAAAAAAATCAGAAACAACTTCTCCTAAGCAAGCTTCGAAGCAAGAAGTCAGTTTTCCAGAAAGGCATTTGTGGAAAGGTAAAGCAGGTCAGTGGGTCCCATCTTTCACTTGCGAAGCTAGTTTTATATTTTTTGAAGGCTTAAAGTAAAGTGGTTAGGGTAGAGAAGGTAAAATGAGGGCAAAAGTGGAAAAGTGGAAATCATCTTCTCCTCTGCGGGGTTTCTACCCTTGAAGGCAGTTTTCCGTATCCAATGGAAAATCACTCTTGCAAGCATGATTATTTGACAAATCAATTACAGGAGGCTAAAAAAGATAAGGGAAGCATGTTGATCACATTGAGGAAGGTATTCTATTCAAAATTTGGTTGAGTGGATTTTTACTCATGGAGTACTCCGTTCTTAATTCTTTGCAGCTTGGTGAAAAATGGGAAAGTAAAACTGTAATAAAGGAAAGTAATCATTGGGCCAACGGAAATAGTGAAAAGACAAGAAAGAATCCATTTTAAACTCCACATTTACTAATCTAATGGATTTATCATTTAATTCATTTGTGTGGCGCGGATCTTAAAGATTAACGGGTGGATTGGAGTTTCTATATAGAGATGAACATAATGGATCTTCAAACTACTGCTTACTTATTTGAACTGTTATGCTGTTGAGTTGACTATTGATTCCGGAATCCCCACAATTATAAAGTTCTACTCTCTATCCTATTTTGAGTTTTAAGATTTCCAATTTATCTCTACCTCAGTCAAGATGGCAACAAGATTTACTGGATTTGATGGATTCGGTGGAATCAAGTCTACATGGTAGAATATCACAAACACTTCTCTCTGTTTCTTTGACATGCAAGATTTCCAAAGAAGGTTGAGGATGGAACCAATCCATCCCATAACGGAGAAACTCTGAGGAAGTGGGCTAGTAGAAGTAGAAAGATTTCCTGTAGCAGTACAAGCCCCAGAGCTAATTATTGAATATATCAATCACTATAACCCAGATACAAAGAAAATCTTATTGCTTGATCAAATGGTGTTAATCTCAATTGATAGGCAGGTAGTAGTCAATTGTCTGCGGATTCCAAAAAGAGAGGAGTTCTCTAAATTAACAATTGGAGGAGCTATGTTTGAATTCTCTTCGAAGAAGATGGTGTGGTGAAAAGAGATCATGAGTTCTTGGTTCCAAAAGCGAAGGGGAGCTAAAAGTAAAGTTCCTAAAACCCTTTTTGGTACTGATCTCAAGCCCAAGATCATGGACATTCTAGTTCTTTTGCATTGACTGAAAGCTTTCGATGGATTTCCCCTAAAGCTGCCCAGATATCCAGATGACATGATTGTGCCCATTGAGATCATGAGAAAAGAAATCTAGGTGAATGTGTTGAGCGCCAGTTTGAGAAAAAAGGGATACAAATTTTCCATAAAAGTTGGGGTCTATAGTTGTGAGTCCTGACCAAATACCAAATACATGCTCAAGGCATTCGAGAACAAGTTCAAATTGGAAGAATATGAAGTGGTGAGACCTATGTTTGACCCAAATGGGTATGCCAGAGATGTGCTTCAAATTAGAAGCATGATCAAGCATGTTACTACTGTGGAAGATTATTGGGCAGATTGTAAAGACAAGTTGGAAAGCCAAGATTGGGCTTTTGCTAGATTGACGGTAGATCAAATAAAGACATATGGCAATAACTTAGATGTGGAAGGGATAGAAGATGATGGGAAAAATATGTATAGTAATACATATTTGACCAAATTGAGAAATACTCCAATAAGTTTCGAGCCATATGTTGATATGGAAGAAGACCTTGATGTTATGATGGCTCAGATTGTCAAAAAAATAGGAAAATGGGTCGAGTGGACAGCAAAAAAGGGCTAGAGTAGGAGCAAGACTACTCAAGCTTCTCCAGCCACTGCTACTCCCACTTCTTCTCAAAGTGCTACACCTAGTGTTACAACTATGACTACTCAAGAACCTGCTCAATCTACAGGAGGAGGTGACCAACCCCCAGAGAAGAACATTTCAATAGCTCCAACTTGCCAAGGTGGTCCTCTACCAGTTATTGAAGCCCAAGCTAGCACCGAAGAGAAGAGGACTGAAGAGCCAAAAGATGGTGTTACTGCTCTAGTTTCACCTCCTCATGTTACTGCTCCAGTATCATATCCTCACATTACTCCAACTCCATCTCCTCATGATAGCCCTGGTCCATCTGCAAGCGCTCCCCTTTTGAAACCAATTGGTTCCCCCATTTAGATAGTAGAGATCAGGGATGAATAGAGCAGTAGCAATGAGTCCATTGAATCTAACGAAGCTGTAAGGAAAAATCAAGAGGAAGAGAAAGCCCTGAGTTTTTCTAGGCTTCTGTTTCAAGATCCTAAGAATCCTTTTTCTACAACTATAGTGGTAGTAACTCTGGTGAAGAAGAAGATGTTCAGTATAGAGTCACTTGGAGCTACTTCTAAAGTGATTATTATAGAGTCCTGTCTAAAAGATACCTTAGAAAGGAAGAGAAAGAGGAAAGAGGAGAGCATCCTTGAAAAGGATACTATGTCTCAAGCAGTTCACTCTGGGTCTACAGTAGTGAAAGCTAAGAAGCAGAAGACTTTATCAATACTTAGGCAAGATCCAAAAATAGGACACTTAAAAATGGAGGTAGCAAAGCCAAACAAAGCAGGGAGAATTGAGGACATGACACCTGATGATCTCACTCTACATTCAATTGACCTTGGAGAGGCTAGACGTGATACAAAGGTGGGCCTATGGAGATCAAGTAATGAGGTTATAGAAGAACAATTGGAGAGCCTCAAATTGTCAAAAATCAAGATGAAGGCCAAGATTGAAGAATTGATAAGATTTATCATGTAGTTAGTTGTTCCATTGGAAACCATTACTGGTGTACCTGCTACTGAGAACCCCACAACAGAAGAGGTGCAAGCTTTCATCTCACAGCTTCAGAAAGATAGGCATTTTGGTCAGATCAGAAGAGAATGGATTGAGAAACTCAATAGAGATGGAATTGCTCTAATCGATCAAGTTGGAAATGTTATCCTTCGATTGGAAACTGAGAAGGATAATATCATATCTAATCATAACACTTTGGCTGTAGAGAAGGCAAGATGTGATGAATGTATTTCTCTCCTAAAAATGATCATCCAAATGAAGGCAAAAGAGGTAGTTGAAGCAAAGATTTTGAAGAAAGGAATTGAGCCTTTGTTCGAATGGCTTCAAAGTATGCAATTTAAGATAGAAATGATTCAAGAGGTTAAAGAGGGACTCAAAGAAATAGGGCAAAAGTGAGGAAGACCCAAGACAGAGCATTTGAACTCATGCGAGGATTACACATTGACCCACAAACCAGTGGGCAAGGGAAAGCTCTCATTGGGGTTGAAGTAATGAAAAACAACTTCTCCACATACTTGAGTAATCTATCTGGAATGACTTCAAGCAATCAAAATAGAGTGGTAGAGTTGCAGATGCTTGGTGGATACGTACACGTGGCTACTGGAGAATTGACAAGTTAGCTAAATGCAGTGAAGGAGCTAGCTTGAGAGCACTCTAAGTGGCTCTTAAGATTCACTAATGTACATGTGCCTAACCAAAAAGAGATGATTCCAATTATAGTCATTGCTAAAGCATATAGAGCAAAAAATGAAAAGGGAAAGAAGCTCAAGTGATTCAATTGACACTCACTTTTCATTTTTTGATGTAAATTTTGCAAATTTTGTAAATTTTGTAATACGAAAAACTGGCATCTTGCCATTTTTCATCCTCAAAAGATGAACCGATTAAAATTCCTATTGTAAGGGTCATCTCTCAACTCTATATGTATGAAGTTGAATGATTAATGAAAGGTTGACAAATTTTGGTGTAGGATACTTGATGTTGTAGAGTCAATTGAAGAGTATTTTATGTCAATTATTTCTTGTTCTAGTAAGTTGATAGTTTTTAATTAGTTGATTCTTTCTCTTAAACTAAGTTATAGTAGGAAGGAAAGGATTGTTTCATTCCCTTGTTTCGAGGTTGTGAATAAACCCAGTAGGATGTGCTGTGAAATATTCAGAGATTGACTTATTAGACCTTATTATTATTATTATTCCATTTACATCTCTATTAGTAGTTGCTGTAGATTAGTTGAATGCTGAGTGTATGAATTCATAAGATGTGTGAGTTCTATCATTTGGTTCATAGACTAAAAAGTTTACCTTGCCTGGATTAAGTTCTGCTTAGGCTTAATTCGGTTTGCCTCTTTTGCTCTTGGGTTAAGAGCATTCCCTATGTCAGTTTTAGGATTAAAACATAATTCATTACATATTATTACATAAGGGAGCTGTACCTACCAATTTAGAGAAAAGTCAATAATCAGAGAACCACTTTTCAACTGTTGTAACCAGATATTGTTCATGATTTGGGCACTAAAAGTCATATTCTTAAGAAACAAGGAAGGACAAATCTATTTACCAACAAATCTTAAACCAAAGTGACACTTTTGACATGACTCCATGAGATCAAATAATGTATGGACCCCCAAAATGTAAAAAAAATCAAAGAAACCCCCCCTAATGCATGATTTGGCACTTTATATTTAGTGTGATTACAATGGCCACTTGCCAATTTAGGGTGTAAGTGGACTTTTGATTTTGATGGTTACAACAATAAATATGAAGCTATATCAAGCTCAACAAGATAAGACACAAGACCTCTCAAGTATCTAATAAATTACAAGTGCCAATAGGCCAAAATGAGACCAAAATTTTAAAGTACTATGTCTACTCAAAATTACTCCAAACTGATACCAGATCTGGAAAGTAGACAAAAAAAATGGCAATTGAATATGTGTCCAGATGAGCCTGAATGAAGCCTTTGAAGTTACAAAAATTAGGATTTGCAATTTTTCAGAAAAATACAAGAACAAAGATCTCAAACAACTTGCACCAATGTGTAGATCACAAAATTCTACCCCAAAACAAAAAAAAAAAATCTCGAAAAAAAGAGTTAGTATGAGGGAGATATTGTTGTCTGAAAATCACCTCTATAATTATTTTTCCTAAATCACCACTGTCGTACCTCCAAAAATCAAATGACTCTAGATTTTACCTTAGATGTACGATTTTGACAAAACAAAATTCAATTTGGTATTTTTTTGACCTTTTGAATGTGATGCCAATATCTGATTTGCACCAACCAGCTCCAATCTTGACCTACAAAAAAAATCTCTCCAATGGCTATGCAATGAAACTCCTATGGCTTTGGTACTATGTAAGAATTTGGTATAGCTTTGATACCATGTAAGAATTTTCCTAAGGCAATAATTCAATGCCAAGATCAAGAAGCTCACTAGATAGCACAAGAGAGACAAATGATGATCGAATGAGAATGGATATCAGATGATTGGATATTGGATGAATACATCATAGAGGGTGCCTATATATAAGGGCAACCAATATGTCTAGAAGTCACACAAGAGATAAGGATTAGAACTCAGCACATGTCCACCAAAGGAGGATTATCCTTCATTGACCATAGGAATTTGTACGATGATGAGAGGTAAAATTTGCATAGTGTATATCATAAAGAGATGTTGTAGACATCATGTGCTCTATTAAGTTGCCAACTCCTATGTTGTCAACAAGACAACTCATATGCCTATGCATATTCCTAAGTAAAATTAAGTAAAGTGTAATAATAATTAATTATTTGCACTAATAGATTTCATGCAACAACTTCATTTTTCACCACCTTTCCCTTCCATTTATGAACGCACGTATGAGGATAGGATGACACAATGAACAAACGTATGAGGATAGGATGACACAATGAACACATGTATTAGGACAAGCCTTCTTTATCGCTCATCGCTATATTGAGTAGTTTAAGTTGCAATCATGCAAAAGCCTTTCATCACCTTGCCACTATGGTTTGAGATCTAACTGTTCTTAGGGCTATGAGGATGCACACAATCAAGATAATCCTCAGGGTGGTTTTGTAGCTATTAATGCTAGCATTCAAGTACATGTTGGCTTTCATAAATAACTATTAGAGTAAATAATTAATTATTTATTCTATTACTTAAGCTTACTTAGGTAAATGCATTTATTTAATATTTTGTATTTAATGCATGTAGTGGTTAGTTGTTGACAACACGGAAGTTTGTTCCCTTCTAGCATGTTCCACCTTTTGTGGATGTGTGCTGATTTGTCATCCTTATCTCCTAGCATCTTCTAGCTTGTTCTAGAAGATTCCTGGAGCTCTTTATATTTGGGCTCCCTCATTGTATTTTCACATCACATATCACTTTTCATTATTGTAAATACATTTTCTCTTGTGTTTACATATGTGGTCTCTCATGTCCGTTTAGGATTTTTCCCTTGCTCCATGCTCTTCCTCTCCTTGGCTTCTCTTTGATAGGTTCTCGCATGCAGGTGATCTTGGGTGTCTTTGGAGTTGGTTTTCATCAACTCCAACATGGTATCAGAGCCTTCCTGCTGCAGCTTTGTTGAAGGATTTTTGAAGCCATGATTTGAAGTCACAAACCCTAATTTGTTTGTGCATTTTTTCTTCAAATCAGGGGATCATCAATTTTTTGGAGCACTTTCAGCTCAAACAGACACTGCCATTGGATCTAGAAGGCCGTTTTCAGTTAGGATTCATATAAAAAAATTTGATTTTGGAGATAGAGCTCCGAGAGGCAAATTGTTTTTGTTCGGAGGGCTTTCCTTATGGATCATACAGATGCACGGCGATTTTTTTTTTTTTAAAAAAAAGAGGGCATAGAGTGTGCCACCGCGACACCACCCAGTGGCCATCATGGGGCCGCCTACACTTCCCCCATGCCTTGCCTGCCTTCTTTCTTCCATCGCCCGAGCTCCTCCCTTCTCCATCGGCGGCTCATTCGATTGTCACTGCCGCCATTGCCCACTGCTCTCTATAGTGGCAGCTACAGCTTGGCCATTGCCCAACCTCCTCTTTCTGCAGGCTATGCAGCCCACCTCTGTTGGTATTTATCTCCTTTGCGCCACTCCGCTGGTAGAACAGCTTGTCGCCTCTGCTGAAACCAGCTCCGCCGTAGCTCAGCTTCAGTTCTGCCATCCTTGCAGCCACCGTGAATAGTCAACACTATCTATTTTTTTGGCCTAGTCAGCAGGTCCAAGCCGCGTGACACGTGGCATGGGTGCCACGTGGCACATTGCCACGTGGACCCTACCACGTCAGCCACCCACCACGTGGCGTCCACATGGCATTGCCATGTGGCCTCTTTTTTTGCAGTGATTGCCACGTTGCCATCAATTTTAAACCAGTGACTTGTTGACATTAGCATGACATCAGCATTGCATCATCATTCTTGCTTGCAGTCTCCTTCTAGGTCCTTTTTGACCTACCTTCAATTTTTTGGCCATAATTTGAGCATACAGAGGTATTTTTCTGATCTAAAAGAAGCGTCGAAAAGATGGTTCCGAGATGGAGACATTGATGTAGGTATTTTTAGGTTTTGATGCTTTTTTATTGCCTATTTTTTTAGTCAAAGTCTAAAGTTGTATTTTTGACTCCAGCAAGCATATCTTTTGCATCCCATGTTAGTTTTTTGAAAAATTTATATTTTTGGAAAGATGGTTCTATTACCTTTTCAAAAATGTGATCCTTTTTGTTAGTTTTTGGCCCATGCTCTTTCTATCATAGTTTTGGCATTTTTGATATATGGTAGATATCTTGAGTGTTTTAGGCCCAAGGATTGTTTTCTTGGCATGGATTCTCTTGTTTTAGGCTGTACTATGTTTTGTATCAACTTGTTTTCAATTTTGATCATTGTAGCTATCATTTTGAAGCACTTTTTTGTATTGCACTGAGATAAAGTGCCACGTTTGCATTTCGGGGGTCATGAACGTTGTTTTGAGTCAGTTGTACATGCACTATTTTCATAAAGCACCATGGGGGAGATTGTTGTTTGCTATTTTAGGCATTCTCCCTTTGTCATGTGAGTGTCCCTTCCATGACATTAGCCCCATGTAGAGTCAGTTTGACCGTGTCTTTATAGGTGTATGTACCTCTTTTCCTCTCTCGTCATTCTTGGTTCATCTACAGGAGACTTTAGCCCACCTTCTCAGTTGCCTGTCATCACACCTCATCTGCATTAAGGGGGGGTTATGTTGTTGTTCTAATGCATCCATGGTTTGATGGTTTGATAGTGTGAACTATGTATTTAGTGGTTGATCCTATGTACAAGGCAATTGCAGTGACTGGCTACCTATGCATTTCGGTGAGATGGATCATCTACCATATAGACATGCTTGGTTCGTGCCTTCTTCTTCCATGGAGGTTCTTCAGATCAGCAGTTTGACACATTTTGCAGCTTCTTAATGCTTCAGTGATGCTTCTTCATGATCTTTCCTTGTTCTTGTTTTAGGGGACATTCCCCTAGTTGGAGACTTCTTCAGTTCTTCACTAGGTTACCTCTTTTTGGGGGAGGGTTTTTCCCATGTGGTTTTCTCTCTATCCCCATTTTACAGAGGTTTCATTTTGTTGCATTGTACTTGGGTACCTAACATGGCCTTGTTGCCAGGACCCATTTTGCATTTCATCTTAGTTTTGTGAGCTTAAGGCATTTCCCTGAGTTGCACTTAGGGGGGGGGTGTTAGAGAAAATAATTAATTAATTATTAATTATTTATTCTATTACTTAAGCTTACTTAGGTAAATGCATTTATTTAATATTTTATATTTAATGCATGTAGTGGTTAGTTGTTGACAACACGAGAGTTTTTTCCCTTCTAGCATGTTCCCCCTTTTGTGGATGTGTGCTGAGTTGTCATCCTTATCTCCTAGCATCTTCTAGCTTGTTCTAGTCCAGATTCCTAGAGCTCTTTATATTCAGGCTCCTTCATTTTATTTTCATATCACATATCACTTTTCATTATTGTAAATACATTTTCTCTTGTGTTTACATATGTGGTCTCTCATGTCCATTTAGGGTTTTTCCCTTGCTCCATGCTCTTCCTCTCCTTGGCTTCTCTTTGACAGGTTCTCGCATGCAGGTGATCTTGGGTGTCTTCGGAGTTGGTTTTCATCAACTCCAACAATAACAAGCCCCCATTTATGACCACACCTATGAGGACAAGCTGACACGATTAACTATCCATTTAGTGGCCGTGAAGTGCCGAAACCCTTTTTTTTTGCACATTTGCCCACAAATATTGTAATGTGATTTTGATAAAACTAAAGTTGTCCAAAAATATTCAAGAAATATCATATTACATCTTGAAAATATGGATGAAACTGTTATGCGTCTTCGATATCTCATCCTCTGTAGCTTAGAGAAAAACCAAAAAGTGTCTACTTTTTTTGTGCATCGCCCATTATGAGTGGAGGGGAGTGAAGTTTCCATATGCATTTTCATTAATATTTTTAATGTACTTCAATTTTGTGCAACAACTCATTTATGAACACACATATGATGACATGTTGACATGATTGAGGATAGTTTGACACAATGAAAACACATAGGAAGACAAGTTGACCAACCCAACATCAGTTAAGTTGAATGGGTATCACATCATCGCAAATGGTTAAGTTTAACCCAAGGTTGAAGTGGCGAGGTGGAGAAATCCTTCATCACATCTTTGTAGGGTTAGGAGATAGTTAATGCAATTAGTTTCAAAGGAGTGTCTTTTCAAATAAAAGAAGATAAATTAAATCGATATCACTCCATCGAAAGTAATCAGATAGGCTTTAGTATTTCAACTTGCAAGGTTGCAATGGAGAGCAGCAATTAGGTTAAATAGTATTCATATCTTTGAATGTAGTTAAGGGTAACCCATGGTTAAGGTGGCAAAGTTGTGAAATAATTTGTCCACTCGTTCGTAGGTTAGGACTGCAGTTAAGAACCATGGTTGTGAGGCTACGATAAATGAGAAGACAATCAAGTTAGTAGTCACAACATCACATGATTAAGAAAGATGTACATCTGGTAGTTGTGAAGAGGTGAGATGGTTAAGGATAAAGGCATCACAAAATCCCATGTGAAATAAATGTTAGCTCCCAGACCATTGCGAAGGTGCAAAGCATTCAATTTATGAGGTTCACAAGGTCGTTGAAGTTAGTTCACATTGTTATATAGAAAACTAAATATTGATTTGATTTTAAATGTGCTTTGTGTAATGAAATGAACATATCATTTTGCATCTAAATTGATGATCAGTATCTTAACCATTCTGAACTTATTTTTCAAGTTCACAACTTCAAATTTGTAACTTCAGTTAAACCTTGCAACAATGCGGCCCTAAGCATTCACCACTTTGCAAGCTTTACTTTGAGTCAATCACTAACTCAAGGTGACATTGCGACAATATAAAAATTTAACTGCATGATCAATTGATTACTCCATCGCAACTTAATTTATCACTTAGCCTCAAACCTTTTTGAGCTAGAGACTAGCATTTCATCTAACTACTGGGCATCTTTCATAGTTTTGCAACTTAGAAATCTCCTTCATGAATTAACCATGCGATAATGTGAATAGGGCTTTAACTTGACTGTCTCCTTTTCATTGTTGTCTCATGGCTTAAACCTTTAGCTCAACAAGTGACCCTGCAAAGGCATGATTATAAGCTTTCACAGTCTCCCCTCGTTAACCTTAGGTTTCCTTAACTCACTTGTGAAGATGTGCTTGTTGTTAACTCTTAACCATCATTGCCTTTTCGCATCCTCATAGTTTAATCTTCACAGTTTATGTGACCCTCTATAATGTTATGCTGACATTTTTTCTAACTATTTCCTTCTATTTTCATGGTTTCAACTTTAGATATCCTTAATGCTTTCTAACCTATGACCTTAAGATGATGCTCTCTTCATTGTTTCACTCAATTGTAGCTGATGCTGATGCTAACAATAACTGCTGCAAGGCCACACTAAGCTAAGAATAGACCTTTTCACCTCCTTGCAACCTTAAAAAGTGTTAGTGAGTAAAATAGAGTGATGTTGCAATCATCGAGACTTTGCAACATCGTGACTTATAAAGAAATAAGAGATCATGAAATATATAATTAGTATTAGCTCAAAACTTGGGGATATAAATCTATATAGCATAAAAGGTTTTTCACATATCCCTTTTTTGAATTGAAAATCAAATTTTGAATGAACTCCATCGAAACAAAAGACAAGATTTTTTTGTCCTCCCACAAAAATGTATAGTTGACCAATTCTCAAAAGATTGAAAACATCATGGATTATTTTGAAAATTTCAGCATTTGATCTTCATGATCTACATAGTTTATAGTTGAAAACAACAAAAAATTTGAAAACAACTAACTACATTTTCGTGAATCTAGAAAATAAAGTTTGACTTTGTTTTGTCTTTGGTACTTTTTTGTTGGAGATTAGCCTGTACCCAAGACTTTTCCCTTAGGATTTTTCTATGAGGGTTACACAAACTTCAGAATACCTTAGCAAGGATAAACACAACTTTTTACCTAATTTTTCACAGATTTTAGCAAAATTTGAGGCAAGTAAAAATTTAGGCCAACACAATGTTCACTTCTATTCTCGTATTTGCAAATGAATGCATTACATAAATTGACACAAAGATTGACTGGACCACATGTAAAATAGCATAACACTGAAAATTACATAGATTTCAAACCTCAACTCCACATCTTGGAAATCCTCTTATATAAAGGATTGCAACAAGCTTTAGATGGGAGGACACTTGTCAAAATTATAATGGAAAGAAAATACAAAGAAATTTCATATTTAGTTAGTAGTTGCTCCTTGCAACACAAGGTAGTTGCTGTGCACATTCTGTAAGACTAGTTTTAATACACTTATTTTATGGATCAACAAGTTCTTAATTGTTTCAATTTCTATCTCCTTGCTTGATTCTAAGTCTTCTTCATCTATCTCCATTGATTGGCCTAATGCTTCTCCTCTCTAACATGTATGGCCCTCTCTTTGGATAGCTTGATCCAACAGTGTTCTTCAATGCTGCTACCTCAATTCCCAGCTTGATGGTCTTTTGCTCCAAGACCTAGGTCTTCTTCAATACGCAATTGAATAAATGATCAGTATCCTATCCATTAGTATTCAGAGTGTACCCAATAAAACTTTGACCTAATTAATTTCGTTACAATCAATTATATCAACCATTATCCCTAAACCCCATTCTTATGAATATTCTTGTTATATGACTTGAAATCCTACCAATTTATTAAAGCATTAACTTAATTATTTGAATTAAAAACAACAACAAACTTATATCATTAAATTGCATAAACCTTTCTCATACAATCCCAACATAACTAGGACACAATAATGGAGACAAAAATTAGAGAAAAAAGACATGGCAGAACACTCCATTTGTATTAATTCTCCTTGAAAATCACACAATACTAATGTAAACTCAGAAATACTTCAAAACATGACAACTGATCATTCAATGTTCACTTGTATTCCTAGATATGCAGATGAATACATCACAAAATTGACACAAAGATTGTCTAGACCGAATGCAAATAGCATAACACTTAGAAAAATATACATAGATTTTGGATGACAACTCCACATCTTGGAAATCCTTTTATAAGAAGGATTACAACAAGCTTTATATGGAAGGACAATTGTCAAAATTTAATTAGAATGAAAATACAAAGATATTTATTTTCATTTGGTTATAATACAAAACATTCTATGTACCTGGATTAAAACTTTGGATGCAATTGCAAAACTAGCAGGTGGCATTATCAACAAGTATCTCTTTAGTAAATTTAGTTTTTCTTCAACTCCTATCACCATCCATGCCTTTTCTTTGTTATTTATGCCTTTAACTACATCCTAAATGCATATTTTATTGTACTACTCATTGTGCAATGACTTCGTATATGGCAATATCTGTATCTACATCCAGCCAAGTGGTATTTCTAATTGCATTTAACTCATCAAAGCATTTGGTCCACTTGGCATCTATTATTTCCTTGACTTTAGTAGTTATTTTAGACATTTCTACCTCTATCTTGTAATGCATGTTAATCATATCATAAAATATTGTAACACTTGCCTCATTGTTGGAGTAGGCTAAAAACCTGAGATGATCAAGGACATCATCAAAAGAAGTTGACTCTATCCAGTCTTTCATTTTTCCATCATTATCCAAAATTGTAGGCACCAAACTAGGTGTACCTACAACAATTGTCTTCATCTTTTTTTGGATCAACTGCATTTTGCTACCAAAGAAACCATTTAGATCCTCTACTTTATATATTGATCATTTTTCTAGTGTTTACAATGGTTATCTTTGGAAAATCTATCTTCTGTGCCATCATGTGTATTAAGCTATCAAAAAATGGAGTATATGGCCTATATCTAGTGAAAAGTGGAGATAATAGAGCTCTAGCTTCTAAAACACCTATATTCTTCTCCTTGTACTACAAGATAACCACTATGCACATTCTGAGAAACTATCTTTAATGCATTTACTCTATGGATAAGAAAGATTTTGATTGTTCTGGTTTCAGTATCCTTTGTTGCCTCCAAATCTTCTTCATCAATCTCCATTGCATGGCCTGATGCCTCTCCTATTTCAGGTGCTTACCCTTCTGTCTATACAACTTTGAAATGGATCTATGTAGTAGTTCTGATAGTTTTCTTCGATGATGCTACCTCCATTTCTAACTTGATAGTTTTCTATTGCAAGACATATGTTTTCTTCATTTCTTCTTCATAGCTTCTTCTGGTTATAATGAATTGTTCACAGGCTCCTTCAAGCTGAGCCTTCAAAGTATCCATTTTGTTCTTGTTGATTAATGCTACTGAAGTGTGTATCCCATATATTAGATCACTGGAAGTAGAGTGTATATTCCAAAATATAACATTCCCTCCAAGGGATTCTTTGATCTCCATCAGGGTAGGTTTGTCATGCTATAGAGCTAAACTCCATATTGCCATTGTTTGAGCATCTATATTATATCTCGACCCTCTTATCTCTCCATATTGATTCTCATCTTCAAAAGAGATTGACCTATCTTCTTATTTGGTCCAGTAGAAAAGATGAGGGAAAACAATCATACCACTCCTTATCACCAAGTCTCTTGCTTCTTCAATAGTTAGACATTCACTTGTAGGATCATATTCTTGTAGTTTCTACACTAGTCCAGCAACCACTTCATCAGAATCACCTAGCTTCATTTGCAGAGCTAATTCATTCTACTTTATTTTACACAAGAAATTTTTAAATTCATTAGATTTGATAAATTTGTCATCACTCATAAATTCTTGAGCTTCAATGATTTTGTCATCAATCATTTGAGCTTCCAATTGTAGCTTCTTAGCTCTCTGCTCATCTTCTAATGCTTAAGATACTAAGAACCTCCTTCTGATATCATCAAAATATTTACTACCCCTTGGAAGAATTTGGAAGGCCTTTTGCTGAGCCTTTTATGGGACTTCCACCATCTTTTATCTTTTATTCCTCTGTTGTGCCCACTCAAAACTCTTAGGGATGTCTTCGTCAGGCTGGTCTTCTTCATGTTGATCTCCATCATTACTGACCTCAACAAAAAACTCATCATCTGAATACTCAGGGTCAATCTTCCTTCTGATTTCTTCAGGGACTTATGATGCTAATTCATTAAAATTCTCTACACATTTAATTTAATTTGGATTAGTAGTCTTCCTCAAGATTATTCCTTAAAGGATGGATTTTCTTTTCTCATCACATGTTGAAAGCTAACAATGTCCCTATACCTCATCATTTTTTCCCTCCAAATATCTTCATTTAACTTATCAACAATGATATCTTCTTCCCACATAGGTTTTCTGTGAGGCAAATTGTACCCTCTTATGTTCTTTAGGGCATGTTTGACTATATTGAATGGATCATACGTTCTGGCTGGCCGAGTTAGTAGTTTATAATTTTATTAAAATTCATTGGTTTCCTCAATGACATTTTTACCTGTTTCAAAATCTCCTACCTTAGTGCATCTACACAAAAAGATCCCTTCTTGATACCTTTACCTAAGTATTCTTTATTCAAAGAATTCAATTTCCAAAATACTTCTACAAACCCTAGTCTCTCAAGGACATATTTGGGTAAGATATGGGGTCGTTGAGAGCATCCAAAAACCCTTATAACTATATAATATTCAAATAAGAAAAAACTTCCCCAATCATGTGTTAATTGCCTTCCAACATCAAAGCACATTTTATGTTTAACAACCTTTCTGACACTCCTAGGGATTCTTTCAATTAATAACCCTATTATTTTCAAAATTGGATAAACAAAATCATTATAAAAAGAAATGACATCAGAATATGGGTGGAACATTTTCCATACCCTTGTCCATCTTTTTTTTGGTAACCTTTCTCCCCATTCTTGTGTAGATTCAAAGAAACTCTGATCAAATATATTAGCATTCTTGAACATGATCAGATGCAAGATCAGGAAGTAATAATGGAATTTAAAATTCTCCCATTGTCCTTTTCGAGAAGAAGTGATCTCCTCATGGATTCTATCAATGATATACTCCAAAAAATCATACCCAACATTATGATTTGGGTCTTGGATATTCAAAGCCATGATGCTCCCATAACATTCATGTTTCCATCTGAACCTAGGGCTTTGTTGATTCCAAATATAGTATTCTAAAACCATCTTTGGAAGAATTCAAGGGGCATGACCTTTTAAATCTATTTCTTCTTTGGAATGTCTCCAATGTCATTTTTTAATGAAGGAATGTGTTCAGTCATCATCCTACCCATGTAGAAGCCCCCGTGCTTCTTGAAATTGTCATTCCATTTCTCTATCTCAATTAGCAGTGACATAGGTCCTCCCAAGTCGAATGCTTCTACGAATGTTTCTTTATCCAAGGATAAGAAAATAATTCTATCTCTTCTGTGTAATGAATTTTTATTAGGATTGTAGCACTTGATTAACAATTTCACCAGTCGATATCTACAAACACTTTTGGCATAATTAACTTTCCCAAGTTCCTTACCCAAGGGTTATAGACTGGAATCTTTGATGTTCTATTCTTGTAGAAATACTAGAACAACTCATATCCATTTCTGTCGGGAACCTCTATGATGAGAGCCATTTGCAATCCATTTTTATGCCATATTTTAATCCATTTCATGTAACTTCATACTCACTTCCATGCTTTATTTCTATTCTAATTCATCTCATTTTATCATTCTATCTTGTATGTGATTTAATATATGCAAGTCATATTTAATATGGTTTTGGGATTAAAATATAGAAAATATATTATTGATTATTTTTACTAATAGGAATTATAATCCCAAGCTTTTGGGAAATTACGCTTGTTGCCTATAGATTATAGGAACTTTCTACTACAAGAGCTTTCTAGTCTTCCCATCACTCTCTTCACCAGAATTTGATATCTAAATAATTATTCCTATCATCTGCCAACTCAATTATTTTTACAACCATGTGGATATATTTGATTATCTATTTCAACATTTCATATATTATCATTTGATTATCCAATTCTTCCAACAACTTTATTGAGGATTGTGGAAAAGGATGCATTCATTGGCTACATGGAGGATTTGCAGCTATAATAATTTCCTATTATTGTTTTCTATTGTAAAACAATTTTATCAAGTGGTTGGTATCCCACAAGTTATGGAGATTATTCCCCATTTACAACCATGGTTATAAAAAATCTGTTTTATTACATGGCCAACAAATAATATATTGTGTAAACTACTTATTTTCAGTTTGTTGATCACATTCAAAAATAAATATCTATTTCTAGATTTTTTGTTACAGGCTATAATAATATAATTAGCATATGTAAACATTTGAATGTAATTTTTTTTGGTATCAAATTTCTAATAAATAAATCCATTGTGCTGATTGCTTTTATCATAGTTCTATAAGCTTTATCTTTGTCATCTGATGGGAGGAAGGGTGCCCACTCTCCAACAACTAATGGATTGTAAACAATTTATTCTTGTGCATTTTAACATTTGTTTATTGTGTTTAATATTATTATGCTTGATAGTTTGATAGTTTTTATTAGTTAATATTAAAATTTTATATTTGATGAGTGTTAATAATCCATTTTTATTTCTATGTTACAAATCTAGTTGATATGGCTTTTAGATTTGATTTCTATTATAATTTATCTTAATTTTTTGTACTATAGTTCCTGTCGCATTTTTGTATTATAGTTCCTGTCGCATTTCTATATTGTAGTTCCTATAGAATTCTCATCATAGAATTAGAAGAGAAAGTATTGTGCCTAAATGAATTATTTTACCAGATTAAAAATTCATATCTTATGTGCGTTTATGGTCTATAGATTATTATGATTTGTATTTGAGAGTTTTTGTTTTCTAGATTATTAGATCTATTGAAATTGTTATTGCCAAAAAATGATAGTTCCTTTCAACAAGAAGTGACAATTCATGTCGGTAGAATTATTTTAGTTTGCTGTAGATTTATTATTGTGTGTTCTAGATGCATGCATAATCACTCAACTCACAACCTGCAAGCCTTGATGGTATATTACCCAGACACCTTTCACAAGCTAATGCCCCCAAATTGACATCAATAGACCAAGCTGAAAACCATCTTAATTTATATTAATTCTTTCTAATTATTATCCCTAGTGTTGGCCTATCACTCTGCATCTCTGTAAAGTACAATGGGTCCTTGAAAGCATGGTCGTTTGCATTTTGGGCATTGGATGAACCAGGTAAGATATGTATCCATTCTTCTACAAATGTTCTGGGGACTTTTGGCTATGCATTTTGGTCTTCAATCACTTCTTTTGCAATTAGTTCTCCTTCTCTTTGGGCCATTTCTACAAGTAATTCTATCAACTCTGTATACTCGATGCTAAAAAGTCATTGGAAATCACTTTATAACTCAAAATTCACTTAGATAATTTAAGAAATTATAAAAAGAAATAATGAAATGAGAATTTCCCTATCTTTCAGACTTTATTAACTTAACTTCTGCAATGGGAGGATGAGACTAATGATATTTAAGATCAACACACTTGAGAACCTATCAATTCTCAAAAAGGTAAGATGTGGCCATCTGTTAAAACTGATTTCATGCCTAATGATATTTAAGATCAACACACTTGAAAACCTATCAATTCTCAAAAAGGTTAGATGTGGCCATTTGTTAAAACTGCTTTCATGCTAATAGTTGGGACATTGAGAAGACCACCTTATCACTGCTTTTCCACATTTTCCTCACTTTTCTTATTCTAATTGTGACTATGCAAACAAGTTTACCCTTTTAATGTTTCACAACCTCGCATCTTATCTCTTTAACTATTGAGTCTAGCTTACAATGTTATGATTACCCTCATTTGCTCCTTCACAACTTCATTATACTTTATCTTTCTAACTTCTGTAATCCGACGATGAGCTGATCTATGTCTAAAATCTCACACTTTCACTACCATTTATAACCTAACATTTTTATCCTTGCGATGTTGAAATGCTTTATATTCTTACCTTATCACTCCTTTGCAACTGTCAAACAAGATGTTGAAAATAGTTTTATGTTTTTAGAATTGAGAGTTGTGATGGTATGAAAACCACCTTTTGCTTTTTTGCCATAGTTTCTCTTTGTTTGTTTCTAACTGTGACCATGCGAAATAGGGTTATCTTCACTATCTTGCAACCTCACATCTCTTTTCTTTAACCACTACTTCTACCTTGTGATGGTGTGATTTTGTTTATTCGTGCCTCTGCAAATTCATTTTGCTTTTCTCTTATGACTACTGCGATCTAACGATAAGCTCCTTATTACATAATAAAAATCTGGATGAAACTATTATGCATTTTAGATATTATGAGTAATTAAAAATATCAAAACATGCATGAAACTATAATGCGATTTTGATAATACTCATAAACCCTAAACATTATATCCTAAACCCTGAATCTTTAACTACCTAAAAATAATTAACAAATTTCATATACTCATATTGCATTACATAATGAAAATATGGATGAATGCATTTGCAAAATTATCCTAACTGATCAATAATAGTATGCAAATATGGATGAAACTGTAATGTATTTTTGATAATACTCAAACTACTTGAAAGAATTTAACAAATTTGCAAATAATTTCTCGTTGAAAGCCTATTTGAAGATTCAATTATCTATGGCCGTGAAGGTGTGAAACCTTTTATTTGCACATTCATCAAAAAATATAAGTATAACAATAAAGTTTGGGACCCACAAATACGTGATAAAAAAGAAACATTGAACCAAGAAAGAACATTTCTATTGATTGAGGTTTTTGATGTGGCAAAATAAATGTCATTAATTGTAACATTTTCCTTTTTTTGATTGAAGGTGTCCACCGTGACAAGTAACTGTAAATTATTTTGAACCTATAATTTCGAGTGAGGTAGGGCATCAAAGAAAGATACTGAGAACTAAAGCTAGGGTTTCATAGAATTAGGGTTGCCCATACTTGTGGAAGTTGCGGACATAGATTTTGGAAAGACAACTTTCAAGTGAGTTACAACTTCCACTCAAGATTTAAGAAATAAACTAAATTGAGGGTTTCATATGAAGCCACTCATGTTTTGTGGAATGAGTGTTAAGAATTCTTAATTGATGCATTTAAAAAAAATGAACGGAGTTTTTTTAGCATAATATTTGAATCTAGTCATGATTTTTATTGTTTTTGTAGATTAAGTTGGATAAAAAAATGGAACCTTCGTCACCCAGAAAGCAAATGGGAAAGAAAACAAATGATGTTCGAATGTTGCAGTCTAATGAACAACACAAACATAAGAGGCATAAAGTAGAGGGGAGGCATTTGAAATAAGATCTATTGGACCAGCTACCGCTATCTTCTCTGAATTTGAAAAGAGTGAAGGTAGGGGATGTGGGACTTGAAGATAGGTGTGGGGAGGTTGGGGATGTATGGAAAATGAAGACAAGATACAAATTGTTTTTCTTTCTTTACAAAAAAAGATTGGAAAGATGCCCAATTTGTCAAGGATGGACAATGAATACATGCAAACTCATTGTTCCAAATGTATTTGTCAATACTAACTTGTTGCAGGAAATTATAAATAGATATGATCCAGAAACAAAGACAGTCAAATCATAGTCTAGTAAAGCAATAATTATCATTACGAAACCTGCAATTGAGAATTTTTTTAAAACTGGAGATGGGTCATGAAACAATTTTGATTATACTAGAATTAAGAAAGGAGTATTTTGTGTATGGAGAGCTTCTATAGGGTTTCTTTTTTACCAGTCTATCGCCCAAAGATTGGAGGTGAAAAAACCCTACTAGAGAGAAATGACAGTCCATCATTTGATATGAATATGTTACACCCTCACCTATAGTATATTTACGTGTTAGCTAGATAGGTATTTGGAATTGATGTGCCCTCGTTAATGGACATTTCATTGATGGTTTTTGCAATCGACGTTTAATCAAACCAGCCTAGGAATTTTGATTTTGTAGCATTTATTGCTAACAAGATAAATGAGGACTTGCTCGTATTGAATTTTTTTTTCCAAGTGTTTCAAGCATTACTCTTTTTTTATGTATATATTTCTCTTCTTCAGCCAAGAGAAGAATGCTTGGGAAGAAGGACTACCAGTTCAGGAGTATGATGTTCAGGGGTTTAGGAAACCTGTACAGTTATAGCTCAAGGTTTGGGATTGGAGATGCCCAATTTCAGACTACTTATATTTTGAAGAACACTTTGTGAAACCACTTATGAAATTGCTAAGGGGAGAGTACAATCATACCCTCTCACTAGAGATAAAAATGTTCCTAAGGCCTAAAGAGTATCTCAACCAAAGCCTAGTAGACCAAAATTGGGGTGACTAGTATGCATTTGACAATTTCACTAGAATTAGAGTATATGGTTATGAAGGATGCCTCACAACCTCCCCATCATAGTACTCGATCGAATCCCATATCTAGAAATTGTGCAAAAAGTGACAGTCTCCAATACAAAACACTTCAAAGAGAAAGCACTCATTCTTTCCTGGCGTAATGTCATTTGGGGATTTCATGGTCAAGACATTATAGAGTTTTGACTATATTACCAAGAAAATTAGAAGATATAGACTAAGTCAGGGTGAGTCAAGGAGAGAATTTTATCCAAAGGGATATATAGCAAGGGCAAGGGCTTCTCAAAAATTACTTCCTATTTATCATAGGGTAGTATTGATTGATAATCTAATTAGAAACATGGAAAGGGATGAAACTATAAGTAGAAAGAAGATGTACAAAAATGTGGAGACAACTTTTGAGTGGAAATTAACAAAAGGGAATATTAATATAGACCTTCTTAGTGGTATCATAGATCCACTTAGTAGAGATTTCAAATTTTTAGAAGAGAAAGACAAGATTTTGAGTAATTTTCCCAATGGTTTGTTGCAAGAATAAGAAATTTCAAATTGCTCATCTATCACATCAACAATATATACAAGCAAAGCACATAAAAGAAAGAGAAGATAGTTGTGGTGAATTCCAACCTATTTTAGGGGATTTTGTCACTTGAGAACTGAGCTTGGAGCCCCTCTATATAGTACAATCACTTGATATTAGGGAAATTTAACATATCCAGTCCATATATAATGATGATTTCATATATTCCAATGAGTTGATATATTTTTATTTCAATATAGATGAAGGTAGTTAAGCCAAACTTCAAATAAGTTGGAGACTGAAATGATAGAGAAAATGTTACAGGATATGGTGCAAAAGGAATTTGAGGACATAACTCCACATAAGGCTAGGGAAATAGTTAGCAATGCTGGTGTTTTGATAAACCAGGGTTACCATTTGCAATGTGAAATAGTTCATGAATGTTATGAAAAACACAAAGATGGGGTAAAAGGTTGTAAACCATATGATTCTATAAATCTTGGTAAGTGAAGGATCCATACAAGAAAGATTTATTACCACAGGGATTAGATGACATAGATGAAAGACCAATTGTGATGGATAGTAATGAAGCTTTTGTCTCAAATAAAATCCATAAACTAAGAATAATAGACCCAAGACACATGGCATCGTTGCATGTCACTAATGCAATGAAGAACTAGGCTTAGGTAGACGAGTTGTTCTAAATGATGAAAAAGTACAAATCATTGTTTTAAAATTCAAAGATTGAAAAGGAAGCATGTAAACAAAAATCTATTATGTTGGAGGGAGGGAAATGTAAATGATTTGATTTTTAAATTGTAGATCATGATCAAGGACAAAGAGATATGGATGGAATGGAGGATTCAAGTTTTTGGCACAATAAAGCCCTATAAATTGGATAACATACTTATGAAAAGACATGATCAGTTGGATGACTTGGCAATTAGAATTGTTGAAAATAGATGTCACAAGTTAATGAAGATGGTAGACAAGTATTGGGTCCTTTAGGGAACTTTCAGATCTATACGAGAGAATGAGAGAATAAAGGTCAACATTAAAGAAGACTTGAAGACAAATGATCCTCTAAACTCAAGGCTTGAATGGTTTAGACATGACATCTTGAAACAACAGTCAGACTAGGCTCAGAAGTTATGCTTTGATATGGTGAAACTCGAGGTTGATGTTACACATGTATTGCCCAACATCCTCAAAGATGGTTTGTCAATGCCAGTATAGAAAGAGATCATTGTTTGCCAACAGTTTCTCACATGGTCTCTCAGAATTGAAGACCATAGATGACATGACTAATCATGTGTCAATGATAATGGACAGAATGGATTGACAGGAATTTTTAATGCAAGTTTCAACAAAATATGTGTACATTTACAAGGATGACAACTATGCAAAACATTTGTGTAATGTATCTAAATTCTTAGCATACTGAAAGGATAGCAATGATTCTTTTTTACAATATATGTAGAGATTGTTGACATTTTTTCTTTCCTATTATTAGAGCCACAAAAGGGAATGCACCCTATTGTCAACATGTATATAGAAGCTGCGTACAAAAAATGCATTTACAAATTAAATGTCTATTTATGAATTTGGTATACTTCCTATTCATTGGTAAGGATTAGTTGCTCAATTTCAATAGTTTCTTCTAAAGGTATTGTTGAATAGATTCTAATATGGTTTCTCTCCACAAAGCAATACTTGCCTTTATTGTATGTTGATAACATCTAATTGAAATGAATTGAATTTTAATTGTCCACTACTGTAGAAGCCATATTCCATTTCATGTCAACTATTATTGGTTTCTTGTAGCCTCGAAACCATGCAAACATTTTTTAAAAAGGAAAATAATGTCTACATTCAACCAACCATAGAAAAAAAAGTAAGATATATCAATTTCATAGAAAACACATACCAATTTCATAGAAAAGGAATAATTCATTTGTAATTTCTTACATCCATTCATCAGATTTCTTGCATTATGTAGTGTATGAGATGAAACAAGCAACAATGCACCTTAGTTAAATAAATTGCTAATCATATGGCATTACAATTCAAAGTCATATGATATGAAAGATTTAATTAATAAGAAAAAAAACTCAATCCATCCATGACATTTATTGCATTTAGTCCTTGCAAAATAAGAGCAACAATATGCATATAATATATGGCATTCCATTATCACATTGACGAGTAAAGTGGATTCGTAATGATTTATAAAAATTAACAGTGTGCAAAATATATTTCAAATATGTGATGTTCCCAATTTCAAAATATGGATTTTAAAGATTTGAGGGAGCCCCAAGCTGAGCGTGTCCAAACTTGAGCTATAGTAAACCTTCCATCCATAATGAAACTAAACATGTACATGATGGATAGGGAGTATGCACATGGGGAGAGTTAATTGATCATGTTGGGGAAAGAAAATTCCAATATGGATAAATATCTAAGGGAGCCCCAAGCTGAGCATGTCCAAACTCGAGAAGCACTAAATCTACCATCCACATCAAAATTAAACATGTTCCTAGTGGGTAGGGAGTGTGCACAAGGGGAGGAGTAAATCAATCGTGTTGGGAAAAGAAAATTCCAATATGGATTAAAAATCTGAGGGAGCCCCAAGTTGAGCATGTCCAAACTTGAGTAATAGTAAATCTACCATCCCTTATGGAATTATACACCCTATTATAGTAATAGCTATAGAAAATTTGTTTAAAATATGCATCTTCAAGAGCTTTTGATTTTGAGATAGGGAAAAGGAGCACGCCATTCATGATCAAAGTGGTAAAACATTTCCTTACCTTTTTCTTATTTGAAATTGTAAGTAGGATTATAACATGTATACTATGTGTCTACATTGTGTCTTCATGCATTAATACATCTACTTCATGTCTTCATGTGTCTACCTCATGTTTGCATCAGATCTTCATGCATTAAGTGTCTACTTTGTGTCTTCATTCATATGTTCTTGTACATGTTATTATATAAACATGTTTATGTTGCAAGTGTCTAACACATGCAGGAAAGAGAATGAATCTAGACTATGAATTAATGAGGATCAAATCAATTGCTTGATGAATCTTTGCAACTACCCATGACTATATCAACATATAAGAACTATGCTTAAATTCCAATAAGAAAGTTCAATAAAAAATCCCTTACAAATAAAACAAAATGAATAAAAAAGGTTCCACAAAATAATAGAATACCTGGTCAATATTGTCCAGTGGAAGTAGGAGTATCGATCTAATATAGTGATAAGATCAAATCATCTCCAATTTATTAAAACATCCATCAAATTGAAGAAAAGTATTCAACAATTTATGATAAAAGTTATTGTACATTTGAAATAAACATTGGATACATTATAGATTGAAATAATACTCTATAAAAATAGCTAATCCTATTCAGTCATCAACAATAAAATAAACAAAACTAAAAAGACAATAATTATAAATAAAGTAGAAACACACCATAGACCAACCATAATATGATAACAACCAATTATGACAAATATAGCAGACAAATTTAGATTTTCCTTGATGTACATTAACAACAAAGCGCAACAAATCAACATGCGTAAATCAAAAAACATAGTTTGAATGGTCCAATTGAATTGGAAATAAGGACTTAAAACAATAGAGAATTTAAAAAATACAAAGGAAATGATTGCACATTTAGAATAAGCATCAATTCCAATTTCATTGAAGAAGGACATATTTTGACCAATTGCATCAACAATTCTTAGTAACCCTACTAACAATGCTATGTACGCTATTCAATGAAAAAACTAGAGACCATTGTCAATTACAATGGCATATAAAGCAATCCCTAATGTTTTGACACTAGCTTACTCCTCCTCCACAGTCTATTTTGGGAAACAGAAAAAATTCTTCCATAAAATCTACAACCCTCTTGGGGTCCCTGTGCACCATTGGAGGGGTGATACCTAACATACGAATTCTGAGGCTTTGTCTTTTAGGGGTAGGAAAGGGATCGCTAGATTCTTCACCCACCTTCGATGTGTCCTACACTTTACCCTAATGTTATGTACAAAAGTTGGATGAATGTAACCTCCAAATAAATGACATCAATATATGCAGACATCAATAAACTATAAGCTTAGGAAAAAACAAAAGAGAGATAACAATACCTTATGCTACTCCAAATATATATTAGAGGATAGGTCATAGATGTTCCATGCTTCAAATGAATTTAATGAGCCACTTAAAACTTCAAAAAAAGAATAAGGGTACGATAGCCTAGCAATTAGGTCAAGAACCTCAATAATTTTGATTTTTTCAACCCTTGCACAAAGTGGTTTGTTGTGGCACATCACATCACTTCCCACAACTTCGATGATACCTCTACCTACCAATATACCCTGACATCATAGGTCTACATGATCACCAATAGCATAAGAGCAAACTGCTTCCTCTTTGCCTCCCTTATCATCCGCTCCCTACAATTATAAAAAATGCTTAGAGGAAACCTAGGTTGCTTGTCCCAATTATGATTATATTGCTTCCTACAAATAGAAAGAAAGGATACATCTATCACTTTTACTAATTCATGAGGACTCTAAAACTTATCCTGTGCATCTAACTTTCCATGCCCATTTCCAAAGGTGCAGGTTTTCAATTATCTGATGGGTGCGAGCTTATAGTTCCAACTAGCCTTATGGATCACTCAACCAAAGAATCATGATACACCACAACATCTCTCCTTGCTATGTATTAGACCACAAAAATTAGAATAACACTTTCTCAAATTCCATTAACTCTAAACCAATCTTCCTTTTGGCAATAATCTAAAATACATTACGTACATCTCGATCCGAGGCCTCCATCATGGATGGAGTGTTAAAGGAAACACCACCACAATTACCTACATTACATATAACTAAATAATATAGGTATTAAGTCACATGGACATGACTATCAACATTGCATACACTAAATTCCCTACCGATCACTAAATTGAGGGTATGTGCAAGATCATGGTCAACCAAACTATGCTCTTAAATGGCAATAAAAAATCAAAAAATCAGGGTTATGTCAACTTGACGTGCAATTTTCTACTTGTTATTAACTTTATATCAAAAAGTTGAGAGAAAAGATTCTCTAGAAGATTGAATCTAGTTTCTAAACTACTAGGACTTATCTCAAAAAAATAAAAATTGATTGATCAAGATTTTGAATTTTAATGCAATATTACAAAAATTTCAGAACAAAAATAAGAAGCAGATGTATGTCTGACCACCTTAATCAAAATCAAATGATAATATTTTTTAATAATATCCTAGATATAAGTAGTAGACTCATGCTTGGATGTGACACATATTTTTGGATATTTTTATTTTAAATAATTCATTAATAATTAATTTTTGACTTTAGTATTTTTGGAATAAAAAAACTCTCGTGTCTGACCACCTTAACTGATTCAAAACTCTGCAAAATTCAATTTTTCATTTTTTTCCTTATAGTAGAAGAAACATAGAATGTGATGCATCTTTTGGATTTGAAAAATGTTGTACCATTTGAAAGTTATAGTTGTTTTTCAAGTAGTGTGTCAATCAACACTTTATACGTAACTCCATTAGAAAATAAGTAATAATTACTTACTAAACTCATAATTTGACAAACCTTACATTTATGGAAAGATAAGAACATTCTTAATTAGCCCTTTTCATTTCATCAAATTTTGGTGAAAAAAAGTTGTCAGCTACATGTTTGAAGTAAAAATTACATAAAAACAGGCCAAAAACACCTTTTAAGGATGTTTTTAAAGTTGACTGTATAGGTTTGATATCAAAAGATATCTAGTAGACCTTATAAACATATTAATTGTTTTTTATTTAGTATCAGGGTGGGTGGTAAAAAAATTGTAAAATATTTTAAACTGGTTTGAGATATTTCAGAACTATAGATTTTTTAGATTGACACTTTTTGGCAGACCATGATCCTACACATACCCTTGAATGTAAGCATACCACTTCTTCAAGATGTTCAACTATAGGCTTTTTTCCTACACACCCCTGAACACCACCATTACCATTAAGAGTGGGTTATAATGAAATTCAGGACACCAATAACATATGTTCTGAATAACACATTGCTTGCACTAACCACATACTACTTACTTGAACTTACATTTCTTGTGTGTGCTTTCCTAATATAGACTTACTACCACTCCTACATTTCACCAATGTCGATTTAACACACTCACATACATAAGCTAGGAGAGCAAGCACGTTCCCATCTTCACACTCAACTGCTGTTGCAATAGTGTCTTTAATGGTGGATGTCTAACATAGAATAAATCATTTATTCCATTTTTTAGATATCAAACCAAAATTTTCACAACCACAAAACACATGACTGGTGAAAATAAAAAATAATAATTTGTTATTCGATCTTATAGAAACAAAATAATAACATTTTGTGTTCCTTGTTATCACCACCCTCTCATTGCTAGCAATAGAAGGGATCCCCCTTATATTGTCCTCAAAATCAATAATTGTTTTAGCACTTACAAAGATTATTTTCCCTCTACCATACTTAATCTGTCGTTCACAAGATTGTTGCGTGCAACTCTTATCACCTAGAACTCAAGTAGAAGGTGCTACATATGTTGATCTTTGAACAATGCCATCCACTAAACCCATATTGGCTAAAGATGAGGTGCCTTGTTAGTGGAATATTTAATGAATATCAATAGATTGCTCTAAAGACGTTCACATGTTTGCACATATTTTTTGCGTAAAGAACAAGAGCTCTATCAAATTGATCATACCATGATCTCTCTTCTCTTCACCAATGCTACAACCATTGTCAATCTCTCCTTCCTCAACTCATCACTCTTGTAGTAATGCATTTCCTCTTCAATCTTGGCCAGATCCTCTTCCGAAAGAAGTTCAACTGAGGAGACCTTGTACAACTTCCATATGCATTGCTATAAATTCCTTCTTTGGGCATTAGACCTTATTCTCATTTGGTAATCAACACTTGTGGCCCTATTAAAGACATATCCTATTGATTTTGACTCATAACAATTTCTCTTTCTATTCCTTACAAAAGGCCACCCACGGCAAGGTGCCTCAATAAATGGGAGATTGTGAATTTGCAACCTATGCAGGTTCATCCTTACAATGTCCCAAGACTTCTTTCCCCCATCAACAGAACAACTTTTGACAAGGAAATAATATATCCTCCTTTAGGCAGACTTTAAAATTCTATATTGACCCCTCCCCTACATAGAGGGGATGATAACACAAATATAAACATTACCATACAAAAAATAATTATAGCATGTAACTATAATACAAATGAGTGCCATCTTCCTATGGATTACATCATTTATCAACAATGAATACAAAATTTGAACCTCACTACAACTGAGGGATATTTCACCAGCAACATTAGTATCACACTCGCGAATTGCAGCATCTTCCACTGCTTCCTTTGATGGAAAATCCACCACTCTAGGTTTCTCACTTTGTATCTAAAATTAAGTGTAAGTCAATGTAACTATCCATACACCATTCATTCAAACTATATGATGTCGAAATGACTGCAAATTATAATGACTTTAATTGTCACACTCACATGGCCATCTCTACCAAACCTGGAAGAAGTCCTCTGCATAACAACCTTGCTCTCCTAAGAAAGGAAATAAAAAGAATTACACATTTTCAACATTGTTCTCTATACTTAGAGGATAATCTATTTTTGGGGTGTTTTCAAACCACTACATCTTACCAGTGTCTTTTTTGTGTCCACTCTTTCCCTGCTGTAGAGTACCTCTTTTGTATCCAGAGAAGGCTTTTCTCTTTCTCGTATGTAGGGAAGTTGAAGTGAATTGCTGATTTCTTTTAAATTTCTTGCTTAATTTTAACATCCTATACAATCTGCAATAATATAATAGGATTGTTACTAAACATAACTTCATGATACATTCAATGCCCTACAAATCCTAATAGTTTTGTGATGCTGGTCTTTTAATAGAACATTGTAGAAATTATTGCTTCATTGTTTACAACATTAAATATGGAGTTCATCCAATCTTTTATATCTATCTATATTATAAAATATTCCAATGTTTATCTATCTATATGGAGCTACATTCTTGATGGAATTTTATTACATAACATACTATTGATGATACCTTTTACATTTTTTATTTGTTTGTGGAAATCAGGTAGATTGACAGCTAATTCATTTCAATATGGATCTATCAAGCTGAACGACTAAAAGAAAAATCTCTCCTTTGGAACAACAGTATGATTTAATCATAGTTTGCTCCTCAATAGTGCTTAACAGGGGCTGACTTATTTTTGGGTGAATTGTTGATGTTTGATGTTAAATACTTTTTTCTCTCCAATGTTTGGTTGTAGGCATATGTAACTCAAGATGATACTCTAATTGTAATCTTGAACATGAAGGAGACTATAGCATACTCTACTTGTTTGAGACTCCCTATCAAGATGCCCTGGTCAGAAAAATCAACACTAGTTGAGTCTACACTTGTTGAAATGGGTCTTCAATAATGTGCCAATACTCCCATTGCAAATTGGCACTCCATGGTGGAGAAAAGGGAAGAGTTAGCAATGGCTTGGAAATCCTCATGAGGCCAAGGTTTTTGTTTCTAGATGAACCAACAAGTGGTCTAGACAAGTAAGAATCAGTCACTCTAATTCTTAATTAGTGCCAGATCCTAAATCCAGAATAACATCAGAGAGGGTTTTAATGATTTTTTATTGTTCCTTATAGACTACATAATACTCCATTAATGAGTATATTGTCCTTTGCAGACCACATAATACTAACTGCTAGTGGTTATGACTAATTGGGTAGACTATTGATTATCACTAATTCAAAACTACATGTATTGATATGCGGTGAGTTGTTAATTGTAGCACATCTACATTTTTTATTACCCAAACATTAAGAAGTTTGGCCAAGAATGAGCGTACTATTATAGCTTTAGTTCATCAACCAAGTAGCAAGGTATTTTAACTCTTTGATAGTCTCTACTTGCTCTTTGGATTAAAAACTGTTTACTTTGGCAAGGCATCTCAGGCATGCAAGGTAATCTTGCTTTGCTATAATGGTTGGTTGCCATATTTAATAATACTAGAGTTATTGTCACCAGGCTTAGTTAGATGGTAGGTTGATGCATTTAAGAATATTTGAGTTATTTCTACCACTCTAGGAACAAGATTTTTTGAAGTTGTAGAGGAGTTAAAGTTGGATTAGAGCGTAGTTGAAGAATAAGTTGACATAAGTCTTTCTATCACAAATGAATTGTTTGGAAATTTCTATTGACAATTGAGGTCGTTGGTAGATACATTTAATGAATATTGAACATTTCTCTATCGCTAAAACTACAAGGCCCACTGTGCATTGTACAATGGCTTCCCTCATTTATTAAATTATATTTCCTTTCCACCTAAAAATGACAAGATGAATGTCAATTTTGTAGACTATTTGAAATGAACTCGAACAATCTAACAATATTATCAATGATGGTTAGAAGTCATATTAATAAGACTGTTCTTTATATACATACTTATGTTACATAAGTAAATACTCTTAATATTATCTAAAAAATATTTGTATTATATAAATTAAAAATACTTATCATTTATGAAATAATAGAACACATATTAACAAGGAAAAAACATCCGGAGAACACTCAAACCTATAGAGTTGTGACCCAAGTTATGAGCATAAAAAATAGAAACAAATACAATAGCTTTAGACATCTAAAACTATTATTTTTAAATATATATATTTCCCTAGATGGAATGTGCTTATTTAATACCCTTCATATGAAATTCCCCATTAAAAAAATTTCTACATTGAGTGATGATTTCTGTGGTATTGAATATCGGTCTAAATTGGATTCATGGATTCTTACAAATAAGAATCGTTGTGATGTTTGTAGTCTTTTGAGCAATTAGGATTTCCTTTCCCACCTTTTTGGAAGCCATTTGATCACTTTTTGAGACGCATTAACTCAGATTTTGATAAAGTGAAAGCTACACTAAAAGAATCAATGAGAATGTGGGTACTTTCTACATCTTCGATCTTAATTTGATGTTGTGAATCTTACAATTGATTGAAAGGTGTTTGTTTCATGAAGATTAAGCTTTTGTTCATGTGATTACATCGATAGATCAGATGATCTTTTCGACAAAATCAAAACAAGCCAAGCTACCCAAACACTCGTGGAAAAGTACCAACACTCTAAGAATCGTCAGGCAGTATAGGCCAAAGTACACGAACTATCACAAATTGCAAGATCCCTTGTTTTGAATCTTACTATTTTGATATTAAAGGAAATGAATTTGTAGAAGCATGTTGTGCTTTGAGGTTTTGATTTTTAGAGAGGAATAGTGTTGAATTCAGGGGGCACCTAAGCTAGTTTCTTGATGTAGTGTTACATTTTAATGCATGGGTCATTTATTAATATGACCAGAGATGCCGTGTATTATTGGATCAAGCTTTTCATCTACATCTTTCTCAAAATTTTTATTAGAACCATCTACTTGAATGTTGGTACATGCTATAATTCCATAGTGGTAAGACTTCATTTTGATGTCACCTGTGAGATTTTTATGGACATATTTTTTGTGCTACTCAAATTTTTCACTTAAATATGTTGTATAGCACGTGTTCAAGCCAGAGGAGCTAGTGCTTCCTTCATTTTTTGGCTTTATTACTTTCATGTCTATTGGAGGCTTCCCATATTTTGTTGAATTCATGTGCTAAAGATTGAAGCTTTGATGTTTTCATCTCTTGGCTGAACTAAATGGAATTGTCTTTAGCCAAGTCATTATGGATTGTGGAAATTTCATGATTCTAAATGAAATTGTTACTTTTATTGTGTGATGTAGGTATTTTAGTGAGAAAGGATTAATGGGCATTATGGAGTTGTGGCTTTCATGATGGGCAATACTCTATCATGGTTGCCATATTTTCTTATGATTTCAATAATATTAGGGATAGTTTGTTATTACATCATTAGGCTACATCTTGGTTTTAGTCACTATACCTTTTCTATGCTACTCCTTTATGCAAGTGTTACAATGGTGGAAAGTCTCATTATGGGCATAGCTAGTGTTGTGCCTAAATTCTTGATGAGTATTATCATTGGTGCTAGCATTTAGGTAATTACTTTCTATTCTTTCTTTCTATATTTTTTTTGTTCTTGAGAAAAATTCCTTAGAAAAATATGAAGGAAATAAGATCAAAAGATCTGGGTAAAAGCACAAACCTGTGTCACCTTTTTGTAAAGAAAAGTGATATCAGAATGTGACAGTTCAACATTAATGACAAAAAAAATGGTATTTGCGTTTAAAATATGAAGATGATGTAAACTGATGAAATGTGTAGAATTGTATGAATTTTATGCCTATAATTTTTATTATTTTTTTGACTAAGAATTTATTCATTTTATTTTATTTTGAAGTCCTTTTTTTAATTGTAAAAAATATAGGATGTAGTTCCCGTCAAACAAGTATGTGCAAATCATCTTTTTTTGTTATGATTTGAAAATATTTTATAGATGACATGTATAGCTAGTGCACAAAAAAAGAAATAATTATTTTTGATGTATATTTTCTTTGTTATAAGTACTCAAGTTTGACCTTGTCAGAATCCAACAGTTTTTTCCTCCCGTCAAAACTTCCCTATCAAATCTATACCTTCTTGAAAAAAAATTACATATTCATGAAGAGGATTCTCTCCTCTAGTGATAAATATATTTTTAAAATTTTTTTGATATGATTTACTATTTTTTTTCATTTTTTGAGAGAGCATCTTCTGAAATGTTGAAATATCGACTTATAATATTTTTAGATTATAGCATATTATAACTAATCAAAAAACTCAAAAATTTATATAATGATGATATTGAATCTGAAATCTATAAAAGGGTATTTTTAGTTTTTTTTTAAAATTGAGTTTTGATAGAGAAATGAGATTTGATCAAAACAGGTTTTTGTATCACAAACGGTGACACAGATCTATGCTTTTACCCATCTTCTATTATAAAGTTGGATAAGACTAAACTAATATGGAATTTAATTTTTGGATTCAATTGTGCATGTTTTTTTTATATTGTTTTACATCATATTCTATGGTGCATCAGTAGGAAAGAGAAGGATAGTAGAGAAAGAAAGATATGTTTCAAAACTTGAGATAAAATTCAACTAAACAACTGATACCCATGGCCTAACCTCACATATTTGGGTTATATCACTATTAGCCATTAGAAATATTCATTCTGTGGTGTCTACATATTCATCTTTATCATCTTTATGTTCATGCTAAGGATTGGATAATCTTGACTATTTTGTGATGATCAAGATTTTAAGTGCATTTCAAGAATATTAAGATAAAAAAAATTGAAGAACCAATTTTAGGAAGTTTATTATTCTCCAAATCTAATGGCCCTTTTTAGATCCTCTAAATCTTTGAGGCAAGATATATACTACCTTTCGCTTGATTCTAAAACTATAAAAAGATTAATAAAATATTACTAATTTTCAAAAAAAAATCCTACCTATTAATCTGGGAAAAATTGTACATGTGAAGATCATAAAAAATGAGAGAGAGAGAGAGAGAGAGAGAGAGTTTGTAGAGAGTATTCATGAACCAAGAGTATCATGATTTCTAAATATAGATATGATAAGTAGATTACCTAGAAGACGAATAATTATGTCTATTTTCATTCCTCTATTGGTGCCACCTCCTTTCTACAAAAGTTATCAAAAATGCCAATTAAAGAATACTTGATCAATACCAAAAATTGAAGGATCTTCAAAGAAGATCCTGTACACACATCTTTTATGAGATAATTATTGGTGTTGGTATACCAATAAATAGTACTCTACATACCCTTTTAAAAAATGGCGATGGATTTTCATGGATTGAAGGCATATTTAGTGGAACTTTGATGGGAATGGCCTCTGTCTATCGAATTTGGGGGATTCGAAGATGGGGTATGTCCATCGACTTGCGCACTGTGAGGAGAACTTGTCTTTGATGGATTGTTGTACTTGTATAGATGCATCTATACAAAGGCTCATGGATGTTTGTGGAAATGCTGTTGTTGGTTAGGTTTATTTGAGCAAGTACTATGCGCGGTACTCGCAAGACACATTTTTAATTAAAAATTCTTCATTTGGTGAAGTAGAAGATTGAAATTGTTTGCTATATTTTTTAATGTTTGCATTTTTGTATTTAAGGGATAGTGAATCATGCTCTATTCTTGAAGGATCAAAATAATTTTTCTTATTTTTTGATTGAGTGTTTGTTTGGTTTTTGTAGATTAGATTTGAAGTAGTGCCTCAAAGAACTGGGATAAAGAAAATAGAGAAGGCGGTGGCTACAATGCTACGGGAGTAATATATTAATACAAAAAAGAAGAAGAAACCCTACCTTTTAAAATAGAAGAAACCCTACACATGAACTTTCATTCACAAAAAGATAATTCTCATACCAGCAAAGGCGAAGTGGCATGATGGACAAATCAGGCATAGATATTTTATTGTCAATTTGATGCTCATTCACGTTCTTCTCTATGCTATTTGCTCGATATTCTAGACTACCAGGTTAAGGCCAAAAATATGTTCAACTGTTCTCAATGCTATTTGCTCGATATTCTAGACTACCAGGTTAAGCTTTTGCAAGAGGATGTTTAAGGAAACATTCACTCCAATAAACCCTACATAGGCAGTAACCTACCAATCAAAGTTAGGGAAACTTTCACTGCAGTTACCTAACTATAGATAGGAGGAAACAGTTAAACGGACTCAACATGCGTTCAATATTTGCTATGGTTAGGGATGTCACAAAAGATGATATCGAGAAAAGTGGAGGTGTCGCATTAGAGCATTCGACATCCCATGACCACTGCGAAGTAATTGTGTCATGTATGGAATAAAAGTAGTGGTAAGTACTTGTGTTATGGATGGTATGTAACACTTAGGCATGGACGATTTTTTTGGAGGATAGCTAGTCCCGTCATTTCCACCTTACCTACCATTATTTCATTTTTAACCATCTATTTTTTTATAGTTATCATGTTTGTGGTTGACCTACCATTGCAATACTGACCTTGAATTATAAATTATTCCCATATATTTTTAGTTTCAAGCTTTAGATCATTGGAGCAATTATTAGGAACACATTTTAGGGGTAGTTTGAGAAGAAATTGATAATGCGATGAGTCAATAGCAAACTTCCTAAATATTTAAGAAGTGTAATGTAAATTATCATTCATTAGACAATGTAATAAAATGTAATATTGTCTAGGGATAAGGCCAAAATAAAATTATAGGATCACAACTATATTGAAATAGATATAAATTGGTCCTTTGATAGAGCAAAGATCCAACACAAATTTCAAGAAACTTCATTGTTAGGGAGATAGTGATTTTTAAAATAAACATCAACTGATTTAGAGTCTTCTAAATTTGATCTTGTATGAATTTTACTGTAAAGATTATTGTAAATTCAAGATCTTCTTTTTCAACTTTATCATAGTCATATAACTACATGTTCAAATTATCTTTGTAATACCTTCTTGAGAAGTTGGTAATCACGATTATGAGAGTAAATAATTAACACTATGTTTTTGCTGCAAGACTAAGTAAACTTTGCACCACTTTAGTTAATTGAGTATTCAAAATCTTATTGTTCTATTCATATTAGCTTATAGTTTGTTTGATTCATTAATAATTCTCAATCATGTTTTCTTCATTCCAAATTACACATTCTCATAATATATATCATTACTTTCTAATGTATTTTTACCCCACATTATTATAGAATTTAATCTTTATATACTCTTAATAAATATATTTTAAACATAATTTATCTTCTTCATCACAATAGGTAGGCAGGGACGCTTGCTCCCACAGAACACTTGTTTATTCTTAGGCTCACTAAACTAAAATTGACATCAATGTTTCAGGAATTTCCATTGTAAAGAAAAATAAAATGAAAAAATGACATGTAATTAAGAGTTAATAAACAAGAAGACAATTAAAGAACCCTATAATGTATACCATAGAAAATATAAAAATATAAAATGTTTCCAACACATCGAGAAAATCTTGAAACTTGACATCCATGATTATCATCTGTCCATTTTAGTTCGCACTTGCAGTACCTATCAAATACTGACCATGCTTTTGCAGTTCTTACCTTTGAAAAACCTAAGCGGGCTTCAAGAGTGAAAAATGACAACTTAAAATAATAGTGGAGGTTTTATCATGTTGTCATGTAAAAATTGAAGAGTTTTTTTTCTTAACTACCCACATGATGTTTAATGCGTGCTAAAGAAACTGATTTTAGATTTTATTTTTAACTTCAGGCATCTTTCAATTTTTGTTAGCTGCATTTTTTCCCGTTTGTTTGGCGTAACTTCATCCATAGCCCAACACGCTATGGGCGGTTGTAGTTGCAACTGTTTACCGCAGTCGACCACATACAACTATTAAACTTAATTTGTTGTCACCAAATCGAAACAGAAAACATTTAAATTAGCTTGAAACCACACATATTTATCCCTTTATCATTTCAGTGACGATTCTTAATCTAGATATCGCCCATTGCAGACATTGCAGACTCTGTTTTGGGTGATTCTGTGGTTATTCATATAAAAATTAAGATGAGAACATTGATTTTTAAAAAGTTTTATTTTAGAAAACATGAAGCAAACAGGCCTACGTTTTTATTCACATGGAATGAATGATTAGAATATATGAAAAGAAGACAAATAAATCAAAGTGAAGTGGATTGGAAAGCATCCACTTCCGTAAATGAAATTATGGAAGATGGGTGATAAATTGGGAACTAAACTAACATTATTATGTTTAAATCTTTATGGGAATATGTTTAAAGATATTTATCTGTGGAAATAGAAATATGGGAATATGAATTGTTATTTTGGAATAGAAAATAGGGACACATATTTCTATTAGAGAATTTGATGGGGAATTCGCAAATCTAAAAATTTATGTTTTCTAAAATAAAGAAAATAGGAATAGGAATATGTATTGCAAATGCTCATTTTTGGTTCAAAATTGGAGTACGTATACCTATTATATTCCTATTTGAAATTCCAATTTGGTGCACCCAAATATAAAATTAATTTTTTTACAAATTTATATATACATATTCCATATTCCACTCATATTACGACTGTTATTCCTTCATCTCTTTCAAGAAAAGTCGGTTCTTGTTGGAGAGCACACTTAAAAAGTTAGATACCCACCAAATGCTAAAGATTAAAGACGGATATAAAAGGTGAAGTAAATCAACGAAAATGGTAAAAAGAAGATGATGGAGGAATAATATAAATTGAGAGAGAGGGGAAGAGGAGGAATGACATAAACTGAAGATGGTGAGGGAATAAAAAAAATTGACGAGGAATACAGTAAAGAGAAAAGATGCCTAGAATTAAAAGAAACTAGACTGACGAGGAATAGAATAAAGAAAAAGATTATGTGGAAATAGAAGAAATCCTTGGATTGAGGGTGACTAGAAAGAACAAAAATAACAAAAGAGGGTGTATGTAGGAGGTGGATGGAGTGGATAAAAGACAAACACAAATTCAATGATAAACATGCAAATCAATAAGCAAAACACAAAGACTTATCAAACTGTGCTTTAAATGCCCATTAACATAACTAAAATCTATTACAAATTCTTTGAATATTACAGCATTCTATGCACTCATGATCCACAATGATCAAATAAACATCTGATTCCTAAATCCTTACATAATGCCTCTATATATAGAAGGATTAGAACAATCTAGATAGTAAATTATTACAGTCAAATAACATGTGAAATATATGGCAGTGAACAGTTTATTGAACGGTGCTAGAAACTTCCTTATTAAATATGGTAGTTGGGAATCTGCATGGTAGGCGGTGGCCGATAGAAAACAACTTTTATTGTTTTTAATACAGTATGATTGCCAATAGTTTTGTGGTAGAAATTATGATCTACCAATAGTGTAGTGTAGTAGTAGAAATTATGATCTACCAACAATGTAGTGTAGCAGATTGAGATTTTGTGAGAAATATTAAAACAAATTTAAAACTCACAACCCTAAAAATTTGCACGGCACAAACTATTACCGAGTGCCAAAAATTTTCTCGGCACATAAGAAATCGAGTGGTAGGAGAGGTTACCAAGTGAGCTCGGTAAATGAAGAGCAAGCAACTTAGTAGCCAAAGGATGCCGAGTGAGCTCGGTAGAAGAGCAACTCGGTAGATGAAGAAACAACTCAGTAAATGAAGAACTCAGTAATAATTTGTGCCATGCAAATTTTTAGGGTTGTGAGTTTTAAATTTGTTTTAATATTTCTCACATGGTATCAAAGCTTTGAGGCCCCACATCCACAGTGAGTTAAGGCATTTATTTTCTGGGATATTTATCATGGCAGGAGATGCAGGAAAGATATGGCAGCAGCCACCACTATTCAATGGACAAAATTATGATACATGGGCAAAGAAAATGAAGACCATTATGGTTGCTAATGATTTGTGAGATTTTATATTTAGTGGGTTCAATGATGTGATAGACCCAACTCAGTATGCTACCCTCACAAATGCACAAAAGACTCATTTGAAAGAGTCAAGGAGAAAGGATGCAAAGGCATTAAGTCTTATTGAAGCAGCAATGACAGAGATTTTTTTTCTCAAGATTGCAGCAGCAAATTATGCAAAGGAAGCATGGGATATCCTTGAGACAAACTTCAAAGGGACTGATAAAGTCCGCATAGTAAAGCTACAGAATATAAGAAGGGAGTTTGAGAACCTTCAGATGAAGAAAAATGAATTAGTTGCAGACTTCAGTTCAAGGACCTCCAATGTGATTAACCAATTGAAGTCAAATGGAGAAGACTATCAAGAGCAAAGGATAGTGGAAAAGATATAGAGGATTTTACCACATAAATATGACAATTTGGTCATGACCATAGAAGAGGCAAAAGACCTCACTGTTTTGACAATGGATGAGTTAATGGGTACACTTCAAACCCATGAGCATAGGATCAATAGATCTACATCTTCTAATTCCCAAGAGCAAGCATTCAAAGCTCAGTCAAATCCAAGAGGAAGAAGTAGAGGAAGAAATGGCTCAGGCAGAAACTCCAGAGGCAGAGGCCGAGGTAATGGAGGACAAAGAAATGCTATAGTAGAAAGCTTAGGAAGAGCAGATGGAGCAAGTAGCTCACAAAATACTTCAAGAGGAGGTAAGAAAAACTACAACTCAAATAAGAGTAATGTAGAATGCTACTACTGTCATAAATATGGGCATTATGCAAATGAATGCTGGAAGAAGCAAAATGATCAATCAGGACAAGAAAATGTGGCTGATGTGAATATGGGAAGTGGAAATAATGCCACTGCTTTCATCATGTGTAATGTTGGTGAAGAAGGAAGTCCTGAGGTTTGGTACCTCGACAGTGGATGTAGCAACCACATGAGTGGTAATGAAACCTTGTTTTCATTCATTGACAAGAGTTTCAAATCAGAAATTAAGATGGGCAACAATGGAACCCTACCAGTTGTGGGTAAAGGATCTATTATGGTCCGCACCAAGAAAGGTGAAAAGAAAGAAATACAAAATGTGTATTTTGCCCCTGGTATGAAGCACAATTTGATGAGCATTGGTCAGCTCATTCAAAATGGATACAAAGTGCTGATGAGAATGACATGTGTGTCATTCAAGAAAAGGATGGGAGCAAAAACTTACTTGCAACAGTTCAAATGACAAAGAACAAAATATTTCCCTTGAAGATAGAGACATGTTTCTCATCTCAAGTTGGTGCTGCACCTCCCACACAATCAGCTCTAAGGAGTGTGATTGAAGACCCCTCACAGCTATGGCACCTTAGGTATGGTCATCTTGGCTATGCTGGTTTAAATTTGTTATCAAATAAAAGAATGGTAGAAGGTTTGCCACATATAGGAAATTCATGTGACAAGTGTGAGGCTTGTATTTTGGGTAAGCAACATAGGCTTCCCTTTAATTCTGAAAATTCTAGGAGGGCTAGATATCCATTAGAGTTAGTGCATATTGACCTAGTCAGTCCTATGCAAGTTACTTCCATTGGGGGGAGTACTTATTTCATGACATTCATTAATGATTTCAGTCGTAGAACATGAGTGTATTTCTTAAAGAATAAATCTGAAGCATTTGATAAATTTGTAGAATTTAAAACCCAGACTGAAAGAGAATGTGGACACTATATCAAGATCCTAAGATCAGATAGAGGAGGGGAGTATACCTCCAATCCTTTTGTAAATTTTTGCAAGAAACATGGCATAAAGAAAGAGCTCACAGCTAGCTATACACCACAACAGAATGGAGTGGCTGAAAGAAAGAATAGGACCATTGTTGAAATGGAAAGGAGCATGATGAAAGAGAAAGGTCTCCCAACTGAATTTTGGGGAGAGGTATGGCAACAGTAGTTTACCTAATTAATAGGTGTCCTACAAAGGCAGACCGTGATAGAATTCCAATGGAAGCATGGTCACGAAGAAGATGGATAGTTGAACACCTGAGGGTGTTTGGATGTGTAGCATATGCGCATGTGCCTAAAGAGCAAAGGCAAAAATTTGATGACAAAGGTGTGAAATGCATTTTCACAGGGTACAGCCCAGAATCAAAGGCATACAGATTGTATGACCCATTGAACAACAAGATGATGCTTTCAAGAGATGTGGAATTTTTTGAAAATTAGTCTTGGTATGGACAAATTGATGAGTCACCAAGTACTTCAAGTAAAGTGCCATTTATGAATGAAGAGGATGCTGATGAACAACAAGAAGGAGTAGATAGAAGAAAAGGCAAGTAACCTCATTCATTACCGAGCTCCTCTAAGCATGACCAAGTGTTAATGCCAAGCAACAGTAGTGAAGATTTTGATCCCACACTCTCCTCCCTGTTACCAAGAAAGACCAAGAGTCTTAGGGAGATATACCAAGATGAAAGGTATGAAGATTATGATGAGAGTGTTAATTTTGCATTAGTTTTTCATAGTGATCCAATATATTTTGAAGAAGCTATTAAGGAGAAGAAATGGTGTAAGGCCATGGACGAGGAGATAGATGCTATAGAAAGGAATGAGACATGGGAGCTAACTGAATTGCCTCCCAAGAAGCAAGTGATTGGAGTGAAATGGGTCTACAAGACCAAATACAATACTGGAGGGAAGATTGATAGGCATAAGGCAAGGCTGGTAGTCAAGGGCTACAAACAATAGTATAGCAGAGATTATGATGAGACCTATGCCCCGGTTGCAAGAATGGAAACCGTGCATGCTATCATAGCAATTGCAGCTCAGCACAAATGAAAGGTATTTCAAATGGATGTGAAGTTCGCCTTCTTAAATGGTGTATTGAAAGAAGTATATGTGGAGTAGCCACCTGGTTATGAAGTTGCAGGTGAAGAGAACAAAGTATATAGATTGAAAAGGGCTCTTTATGGGCTCAAGCAAGCTCCAAGGGCATGGTACAACAGGATTGACTCATATTTGATGAGCAATAGCTTTAGCAAAAGCAATGGTGAGCCCACTCTCTACATCAAGGTAACAAACGTAAATGTGTTAATTATTGTCTTGTATGTAGATGATTTAATTTTTACTAATAATGATAAGACTCTAATTGGTGAGTTCAAAGAGGTCATGAAAAGTGAATTTGAAATGACAGACCTAGGTCTCTTGAAATACTTTCTAGGCATAGAAGTAAAACAAATGCATGATGGCATCTTCATCTCTCAAGAAAAATATGCAAGGCAGATCTTGGAGAGATTTAAAATGCATAATAGTAAGGTAGCCCCCACACCAACAACAATAGGTCTGAAATTGAGCAAGGAAGACTCTAACAAGAGAGTGAATCCAACACTATATAAGAGTATGGTTGGAAGTTTAATGTATTTGACTACAAATCGGCCAGACCTAATGCATGCAGTAAATTTAATTTTTAGATTTATGGAAACACCAAAGGATTCCCATTGGCAAGCGGGAAAGAGGATCCTAAAGTATATGAAAGGTACCAAGGGATTTGAAATTTTGTATACTGCAAATTATGATTTCAAATTGGTGGGATACACAGATAGTGATTGGGCTGGAAGTATAGATGATAGGAAGAATACTTTTGGATATGTATTCCATATGGGATCGGATGCAATTTCATGGGCACTCAAGAAGCAACCTATTGTTGCTGAATCTACAGCAGAGGCTGAATACATAGCAGCAAATGCAGCAGCATGTCAAGCAATTTGGCTAAGGAGGATCTTGACAGATTTAAATGAAAGGAAAGAGGATGGAACCACAATTTATTGTGACAACATCTCATCTATTGCATTGTCCAAGAATCCAGTCTTCCATGGAAGAAGCAAGCATATTGAAATCAGATATCACTTCATCAGAGAGTTGGTGGAGAATGAGGATATCAAAATAGAATTTTGTAAGTCTGAGCAGCAGCTAGCAGACATTTTTACCAAGCCATCAAGGATTGAAATTTTTGTACACCTAAGAGAATAGCATGTGAGAAATATTAAAACAAAATCATTCATAACTCATAACTCTAAACCTAAAATTCACCACCCTAAAAATTGCTTGGCAACAACTATTACTGAGTGACAGTATTTTCTCGGTAACCAAAGAAACCAAGTGGTAGGAGTGTTTATCGAGTGATCTCGATAAATGAAGAGAAAATAACTCGGTAGCCAAAGGATGCCAAGTGAGCTCAATAGTGTGATTACCAAGTGAACTTAGTAGCCACAAGAGGGTGGAGCTCGGTAGAAGAAAGCACCGAGTGAGGTCGATAGAAGAGCAACTCAGTAGCCATAGGAGGGTGGAGCTCGGTAGAAGAAAGACACCGAGTGAACTTGGTAGCCACTGCAGAGAATGATTTCTACCAAAGACAATATTGAGTGCAGACTTATGACATAAATATTTTCACCATTAAAACCAGAGACCCAAAGCTTGAAATACTCAACAATAAACTTATCAAATGCAATGAACAAGCAAAAAGCAATAGATTCAAGTATGCCTGCTTGCTTTCTATTTAACTTTGATTCAAACTAATACAAGATCTAGAAGCATCCAGCTTCAACCAGAAAACTCTAAAATAACCCTAAACTTTAAACTGATAAAACTTCAAACTTGCAGCTCTAATAGCTGCATACAATAACACCTGGAGCAATCACTACTTCAACAGGTTGAAACCAATAAACTACAAACTTACAAAATGACAGGAAGAAGCACGTGCAACTGCAAGCACGACAACGATTCCTTCTGTCTCTGCAACAACTGATCTGCTAATTACCTTTTTCTTTCTTTCTCTGCTCTACAACTTCTAAGCTCTTCCTGCAACTTCAACTTCTTCTATTGGTTGAATAGAATAAAACATTCCTTTTGTCTTCTACCAAAAATGTTTTCCCCCTTATTTGTGAATTTGAAAACTCACTTGCCCGTAATAAATTTTTTGAACGTTCAAGGGTGGTAGGTGGGCGTTTGGATCCAGGGACAAACAACAACCACATTAAATATTCCAACAGATTTGATGTTGTACAAAGAAGTATATCATGGCAGAAACACAGGTAGTATTTAGTAAGGTTGTTATTTCTCTACAGTTGTGTCTTGCATTTTGGCAGGTCATCAAGTTCACTATTTTAGCAGCCATCATAAAAGCTTTGGTGAGCCGGTGCATGAGCCTTCTACCTTTCTCTCACCTCCTCTCTCCCTATTCTCAAGTAGAAAGATTGAAAAATACCTTCTTCATAATTAAGAAAGGCCAATGCCTTGTGACGAAGGAAGCAGATGAAGGTAGTCCATGCCTTGTGACAGAGGAAGTAGATGAAGGTAGTGTGGCGAGACAAATACCTACTGAAACTACAATTGAAATAAACTATTTAGGAAATAAGTTTTATCTAGAGCGAATGGAAGCACACACGTTATATGTTAATGGAAATATGGCATATTATATCACAGATGTAATCTGGCAGTCTCTACTTGACTTGAAAAACGTGGACAGTGAAACTGTGTTTCTCAAAGATCATACAAAATTAACTCTTGCAGGTCCATATGCAGGCGGTGTGATGGATTTATCTGAAGTATTAGACTGTTTAGTACTTAGAAATCACATGATTAAGCCATTATCACACGGTGGCGATGATACATTCCTCCCTATCAATTTGTCTGTTTCAGAAGAGAAAATACTAAAAGGTCTAAATATAGTAGGGTTGTCCTTCCAAACAAAGAAGGACATATATTGGCTTGTTCCTACATTGTTCAGCTTTACATCAGCAATGCTGGAATTCTGCTCACCATTGAGGGTGTGGATTTATAACACCATGAATCGCACTTTCTGCTGGGCAATGCATCCTCTGTGTGACCATCTTCCTCTACTGTGGAGGTTTTGTATATATTCTTTCCTTTTTGGGTGGGTGGAGAATTTGACGCCATCTAATGATGTGGAGTGGCGAATAGTGAGTGGCGTGAACAGTGCAGTGATCGGTGGAGGAGCAAAAGCTTGCTTGGAAACTGCATCTTTGCTTCACTCCCCCACTCAACTAGAGGAGTTTTCTAGTGAAGGGGAGTATCCATTGCGGGTGGAATTAACATATGATGAAAATGGAAGACAAGTCAGCATAAGAGTGAATTCCAAGGGGTATTACTTGGTTTACACAGTGGATTGTGAGAGGGATAAGCATGTACACCTGAGGACGTTCATTGAGCGGCTGGTGAGAAATTGGTTTGGTTCATTGGAATCATATGACCGCAAGGGAAGGGTGTGCAAGGTTCGTCGCTTTGAGGAGTCGATCTTATGCTATATCAAAAATGGGTGCCCACCAGTGTACGAACTGAATTTGGAGAATGCAATTGTCAAGTAGAGGCTGGAAAATCATCCGAGTTTTCAAAAGTTTGCCCTCAGCTACATCTAGGCCCTGTTTGGTTGCTGGAAGATGAGGGCCAAAACCGGGTTATCAAGGGCAAAACTAGGTTTTGCAAAAAAATTTTGTTGTTTGGTTGGTTAAAATAATAACCCGGTTTTCAATTTCATCTTCCAATTTTGGTCAAAAATTGGAAGAAGTTTCTTCCAGTAAAAAGGTGGAATTCGAAATTAAAATCAGGTTTTGAATTTTATGACAGTTTTTTTAATAATATTGTGGGGTCCACAATATATTCATCTTCCGTGTCAACCAAACGGACCATTGGCTTTCCAAACCACAAAACCAGGTTTTCGAAAACCTGGTTATAAGATAACCTGGTTATGTCAAAAATTCATCTTCCCCAACCAAACGGGGCCCTAATGCATTCAAAAAGAGCTTGCAAAGGAATGTTAAAGTTATGGTAAGAATCTGTAATGAAGATGTTTTATTATAATTATTTGTTCTTAAAACTAATTGATTAGGTTCTACTCTATTATATATTATATATTTTTGTTTGCAAAATTACTTTTTGTGAGTGAGAAGACAACCTGATTAAGAAGATGAAGTTAAACATAAAGTAGCGTTATGTAATTATACTCATATAACTAATTTTGAAAGAAGCCCATAGTAAACAGGTGTACATTTGGGGGTTAACATAGATTACCATATTGATTAAAAATAATAAAAATGATGCAAGACCATCTTAATTAGGTGCACTGTTGAATAAGAAAACTATTTGTGTTTAATGTTCTTTCTTTTCTTTAAGTTAGCAAAGTGTCATATTCATCATAAGTAAGGCACCACTTTCTTTCTTTTATTTAAGTTGGAAAAGTGTCATATTCACCATAAATAAGGCATCACTTTCTTTCTTTTCTTCAAGTTAGCAAAGTGTCATATTCTCCATAATTAAGACATCACTTCCTAGTACTAGAAATTTAATTTTAGCTTTCTTAAACAAATAAAAATAAGAGCAACATTGTGGAAGAGGATATGTGGTAGAAAAGGAGCATCATACCTCAGACTATGAAGAGATTTTTAGTAGAGATTTTACATGAAATTAATTTAAAAATTTGGAGGTTTCCTTGATTGTGCACTACTCAAGAAGATGTCAAAATATATTCTCCAACATAGGAGTGAGAAGTAGTTTAGTTGTAGTTGTGTTGAAGGAAAAAAAAGGCTAAACATAATGAAGAAGGGGGCTTAATATAATAAAAGGAAGCTTAAAAAAAAGAATTGTTGAAAAATAACATAAGCTAAATGAGGAATAAGTGCCACATAGTAGCATGTACTTGCCAGAAAATGTATCGTAATAGAAATAATAATTAAATATTATAATAATTTATCAATAGAGTAAATGTATTATAAAAAGATAGATGTATGATAAAATCATTATTGAAATAAGTATTTCAAATCAACTAATCTAATTTCAATATTAAAATTTAGTTAAATAAATAACAATTTTATAAATAAACTCATCAAAATCCTCACTTTTAATTTGTGGAAGTTAAAACTAAACAATAACCTAGTAATAAGTTCAAAATTACCTTGAAAGTCAATGGAATTAATGAAGTTGTAGTACATTTCCCAACAAACTCCTAGCATCATTGAATTATATCTACTTCCTAATCAATGCTAGTAGAAAGCTTATCTCATTTGATAAAGACAGTGGACTATGGAATTGCTAATAAATTTGAATTGTTAGAAGATTCTATTAATTTTTAAATACAAAATAGGTGATCTTAATTTTCCTCTATTTCATTTGAGTTTAAGTTTATTTGTTTCCTTCAATATATATTATTCTATTTTAGTTTTAGAACTTCAAAAGTCTAAAAAAAAAACCTATTTCAATGTAGAATTGTAAATTTATATGTAAATTAACTTTACATATATTTTCCAATCAAACAACTTAAGAAAGAACTAGATCTGAAATCTTACTTATAGATGAAATATATGATTAATTCCACTTTTACTTGAAAATAGCTTTTATTCTTTCTTAAAAATATCAAAATCTAAAGATTTATTTAAAAATATTACTTTTCATTTAATAATTTGTAATAATAAGATTTCTAAATTTGGATAGCAAAAATATTTTAGGTAAATATATAAAATACAATATAAAAATATTTAAGTAGGTTTCAAATTCAAGGTGGATAAATGTTAAACAAAAAATCAAATGTGTCTAAAATTAAATTTAAAAGATTATGATTGCATTCGTAAAAACTAACTGAATAATTTTTTTAAAAAAAAAATTTAATATTTTTGTCAACATAATATAGTTTATTAATTTATTCCTCAAATCTTGCCGATAAAAATGAGTAATGGAGCTATCTTCGAAGAAAGGGGTCTTATAAGACAAAATCAAAACAACCAATCACAGTGGTGAAAATGAATGTTTAAAATATATAAAATTCATCAATAAATTAAAAAACTTTAGAAATATGTTAGTTACATAAAAATTGTCATTCGTGATTGGTGCAAATTAATTGAAAAATCAAATGAACTAAATGCAATAGTATATTGCCTATGATAAGTACAATAAGCGTATGTTTAAGCATATGATAAAATTAATTTGAGGCATTTGTGACAAGGCTCTTTATATCTAGATCATAGAGATATTTCAGGGTTCCTTATATCTAGCTTGTATAAAAATTTTCCCATCAGCTCAATAGTTTCATGTTGGATCTAAAAAACTACATTCTCTTGTGTATGCAATTTTCCATGTACATGTCGATGATAGTTCGAGCAATCCAATTAGTTGCACATTTGGATTTGTGGCCACTCATATTTTTAGATGACCTAGTGATTGGATGACAAGAAGCCATACATGTTGACCATGTCATGAGAAAAATAGGAATAATGTCGACATAAATGTACACTTTCTTATTTTTAATATGACATCTCTTCCTTCCCTTGTAACCGCATTGACTTCTTTCACATTTACTTGTTTTAATTGAGTCTGACATTTTTATGCATTTGAGCATTGAATGGTACAAAATCTCTCTTATCTTACTATACACCATCCCCGAAATTATGTGCTTATTTTCTATTGCTCTTTGCTATAGGCACCAAAACATATTTTGCTCCAATCTATATTTCGTAAGTCTTTTAAGAAATAAATGATTGAAAATATTGAATTAAAAATAATCTATCCTTCTCTTAATGATGGTCATTGCAAATATATTTTTGTTTAAATATTTTCTTGTTTATCATTCTCCTACAACATGTTCTTCCATATTCATCATTTTGTTCCTCTGCTTCAAAGTTGTGTTGATTACTAAGGTTGTTAGTTTTTCTTAGCTACAAAATTTGGTTTCTCATCATAATTTTTTTAATACAATTCATAGTCTAGTATTGTTTCCAATATTGTGTCGATCAACATTGCTCCTCTAGGATTGGAGATAGATGAGAATGATTGACTCCAGCCTCACAACACTTGATTTTGATCTTATAATGGTCAATGCTAGTCTCACAATGGTTTACCTTTTCCTATTTTGACAAATCATTAAGAGTTCTCCACTTTGAATAATCTTCATAAAATGTGATGCGTCTAGCCAATGGTTGGTCATCATTGGTTTGGGTGTGAGAAGACATCATGGTATTTTGTTTCCAATGCTTGCCATCATCTTTAAATTATAAATGTCCCAAACTTTCCCAATCTCATAGGTTGTTGTCCTAGCAAGAGAATCCCCTACTTTCATGGTTGTTCAACAAATCAAGAGTACGGAGGTAATAATTTTAGGCTTAGTGAAAACCTTCATTCCTACATGCACTCTCCTCACTTTAGGGCCTACCTTTCTAAGCCAAACCTTGTCCCTTGGTTCCTTTTCCTTTGTATCTCCTTCTCCATACACCTTTTTGGTGCAGGAGCACCTAAAGTACAATAACATGAGAAGGTTAAGATTCCTCATTTGAGATATTTAAATCCATTTGAGTCATTTATGTTGTATTTGGGTCAAGATGTAAAGGCTATGAAACCATTTGTAACAAGTTGTCAAAATTGTAAAAGGAGGTCTTAATATGATCAATAATGTCAAAATATTTATTTAAAAGTTGAATGGATCTATTGGAATCCATCTAAAGTCATTTGCATCATAATTTTGGTCTAGGTTGGGTTTATATGAAAGTTGTTATGCAAAAATTTATAAAGTGCATAAAATATTGTCAAAAATGCAATAGGGTTAAAAGAATATAATGAGTTGGTTTAAAGGGTGGTTTGGAAGTTATAACCAACCAAAAAAGCTATAAAAATGGATGTCTAGTCAAATCAAAGAATTAATGAAAGGAAGAGATACATTTTGAAACAAATTTGGTAATATTTTCAGTTGTTATTTTGATTGGTTTTTCAGTTTTAGTGTTGGTTCTAGGTCTTGTACAGCCATTTATAGTCTGGAAATCATGTAAAATTTGTATATGTGGATAGATTAGTGAATAAAATTTATTTTGGCTTTGGTTTGGATTTATTTCATGTAGAAATGAAGAAGTTATGCAAGTTTTGGCAAAGCTTATAAAATGCAGATTTGAGGAGGCCTAACTACAGTCAAATTGAAATGTTTGGAATGGACACATTTTAATGAAACAAGAACTTTATTTATACATAATGGAAATATACATGAACTATCTTTCATTTTCAATTGGTTTGAATTTTTTTCATTTAGATTTGTGTAAGTTATGGATATTTGAGTGCAGATTGGTTTTAAAGGATTTCTATTGAAGGTGCAGACAAAGATTTGATCTTATAAAATGATTTATGTATTGGATAAATTAATGGCTTATAGAGTATGAAACTTTATTTATATAGGATCAATCCTAAATTGTTTTTTTTTCATTTGGAGTCATTTTGAGAAATTTATTTGATGCCCTAGGAAGAGTTACCAATTTTATTTCTAGTGTACGATAGAGAAAATGGGTCTAAGTACAGAGACTATAACTTGCAATGGATTTTTTTTTTTGGCTCATCTTTGTAATTTTTTAGTATTCCTAATTTGGAAAAATTTCACCAAAGGGTGTGGCAAGAAACATTAAGGATTAAAAGTTATGAATAATGTACTTGGGTATAGAAATCAGGATATTTAAATGGAGAAGGGTTGATGTTTTTGTATTAAAACATGTTGTGTTTTATCTCTTAAGATACCTCTACGTTATGAAATTATTGAATTGATGATGAAAGGACCAGAAAAGATGCTATTATTTGTTTGGTTTTTAGGATTCTCTGCATCAAATTGTTATCAGAGCTTGAAGATCTTGAGTGTGTGGGTAGAGTGCCAAAGGAGGAAATCCACACCAACACCTTGAAGATTTGGTTTTGATTTGTTGATGAGTTTTTGGTTGTAGGTGCCCATCCATCTTGTTGAAAAAAGGAAGATGTTGTGTTGTTGTATTGACAGAGATGGAAGTTCTATCAAGGGCCATGAGAAGGTCAATGGGTGCCAAGAGACTAGGGAGAGAGGCAAAGTGAAGGACTCCTAGGTGAGTCACATGGAGAGTTGGTTTTGGTGAGTTTGAAGCAGCATTGTAAAGGTGGATCTTTGATTGATAAGGCATTGTGGAAGTTGCAACTATCAATGCTCCACTGATAGGAGTATTTGAGAAGGTAATTTTGAGGGCAATCCTATGTCCTTAAAGGAAGATATGATGGTGATAGAGGTATAAAGAGGAAAATCAATTGAGTGAAGAAAAATGTGAAGATTTTTGGTCTATTTTTTTTTTTGCAGGTTATTGGTTCCATGTTTCCAAGAGACTTCAAAAATTTTCAAGATTGGGAGTATGGTGCAAGAGAATCTTAAGTACAATAACATGAGAAGGTTAAGATTCCTCATTTGAGATATTTAAATTCATTTGAGTCATTTATGTTGTATTTGGGCCAAGATCTAAAGGCTATGAAACCATTTGTAACAAGTTGTCAAAATTGTAAAAGGAGGTCTTAATATGATCAATAATGTCAAAATATTTATTTAAAAGTTGAATGGATCTATTGGTATCCATATAAATTCATTTGAGTCATAATTTTCATATAGGTTGGGTTTATATGAAACTCATTATGCAAAAATGTATAAAGTGCATAAAATATTGTCAAAAATGCAAAAGGGTTAAAATAATGTAATGGGTTGGTTTAAAGGGTGGTTTAGAAGTTATAACTAACCAAAAAAGCTATAAAAATTTATGTATGATTGAATCAAAGAATTAATGAAAGGAAGAGATACATTTTGAAACAAATTTGGTAATATTCTCAGTTGTTATTTTGATTGGTTTTTCCATTTTAGTGTTGGTTCTAGGTCTTGTATGACCATGTATGTCCTAGAAACCATATAAAATTTATATATGTGGATAGAGTAGCAAATAAAATTTATTTTGGCTTTGTTTTGGATTTATTTTATGTAGAAATGAAGAAGTTATGCAAGTTTTTGTAAATCTTATAATTGCAGAGTTGAGGATGCCCAACTACAGTTGGATTGAAACGTTTGGAACATACACATTTTAAAGAAAAAAGAACTTTATTTATATTAAATAGAAATATATATGAACTATCTTTCATTTCCAATTGGTTTGAATCATTTTCATTTAGATTTGTGTAAGTTATGGATATTTGAGTGAAGATTGGTTTTTAAGGATTTCTATTGAAAGTGCGGACGAAGATTTGATCTTATAAAATGATTTATGTATTGGATAAATTAATATCTTATAGGGTATGAATAAATTTATATAGGATCAATCCTAAATTGGTTTTTTTTTTTTCATTTGGAGTCATTTTGAGAAATTTATTTGATGCCCTAGGAAGAGTTATTGGTTTTATTTCTAGTTTACGATAGAGAAAATGGGTCTAAGTACAGAGACTATAACTTGCAATAGATTTTTTTCTTTTGGCTCATCTTTGTAATTTTTTAGTATTCCTAATTTGGAAAAATTTCACCCAAGGGTGTGGCAAGAAACATTAAGGATTAAAAGTTATGAATAATGTACTCAGGTATAGAAATCAGGATATCTAAATGGAGAAGGGTTGATGTTTTTGTATTAAAACATGTGTTTTACCTCGTAAGCTACCTCTACATTATGAAATTATTGAATTGATGATGAAAGGACCATAAAGGATCCTATTATTTGTTTGGTTTATAGGATTCTCTACATCAAATTGGTATTAGAGCTTGAAGATCTTGAGTGTGTGGGTAGAGTGCCAAAGGAGGCAATCCACACCAAGACCTTGAAGATTTGGTTTTGATTTGTTGATGAGGTTTTGGTTGAAGGTGCTCATCTATCTTGTTGCAAAAGGAAGATGTTGTGTTGTTTTCTTGACAAAGATGGAAGTTTTGTCAAGGGCCATGAGAATGTCAGTGGGTGCCAAGAGATTAGGGAGAGAAGCAAAGTGAAGGACTCCTAGTTTAGGCACATGGATAGTTGGTTTTGGTGAGTTTGAAGCAACACTATAAAAGTGGATCTCTGATTGATAAGGCACTATAAAATTTGTAGTCATCAATGCTCCACTGATAGGAGTATTTGAGAAGGTGATTTTGAGGGCAGTCCAATGTCCTTAAAGGAAGATATGATAGTGATAGAGGTATGAAGAGGAAAATAAGTTGAGTGAAGAAAAATGTGAATATTTTTGGTTTGATTATTTTTTTTGCAGGTTATTGGTTCCATGTTTCCAAGAGACTTTGAAAATTTTCAAGTTTGGGTGTATGGTGTAGGAGCACCTAAAGTGAAATAACATAAGAAGGTTAAGATACCTCATTTGAGATATTTAAATCCATTTGAGTCATTTATGTTGTATTTGGGTCAAGATGTAAAGGCTATGAAACCATTTGTAACAAGTTGTCAACATTGTAAAAGGAAGTGTTAATATGATTCATAATGTCAAAATATTTATTTAATAGTTGAATGGACCTATTGGTATCCATCTAAAGTCATTTGAGTTATAATTTTGGTCTAGGTTGGGTTTATATGAGAGTTGTAATGCAAACATGTATAAAGTGGATAAAATATTATCAAAAATGCAAAAGGGTTAAAAGAATGCAATCAGTTGGTTTAAAGGGTGGTTTGGAAGTTATAACTAAGAAAAAAATCTATAAAAATGGATGTATGGTCGAATCAAAGAATTAATGAAAGGAAGAGATACATTTTGAAATAAATTTGGTAATATTCTGAGTTGTTATTTTGATCGGTTTTTCAATTTTAGTGTTGGTTCCAGGTCTTCTACGACCATGTACAGCTTGGAAACCATGTAAAATTTGTAATGTGGATAGAGTAGTGAATAAAATTTATTTGATCTTTGGTTTGGATTTATTTCATGTAGAAATGAAGAAGTTATGCAAGTTTTGGAAAAGCTTGTAAATTGCAGATTTGAGGATGCTCAACTATAGTCAAATTGAAATGTTTGGAATGGATAAATTTGAATGAAATGATAACTATATTTATATTCAATGGAAATATATATGAACTAGCTTTCATTTTAAATAGGTTTGAATCATTTTCATTCAGATTTGTGTAAGTTATGGATATTTGAGTGAAGGCTGGTTTTTAAGGATTTCTATTGAAGGTGTAGATAAAGATTTGATCTTATAAAAAGATTATGTATTGGATAAATTAATGGCTTATAGAATATGAAACTAGAGTTGTATATGATCAATCCTAAATTTATTTGGTTTCATTTGGAGTCATTTTGAGCAAGTTATTTGATACCCAAGGAAGACTTACCAATTTTATTTCTAGTTTACGACAAAGAAAATGGGTCTAAGTACAAAGACTATAACTTACAATGGATTTATTTTTTTTGGCTCATATTTGGATATGTTTTGGTATTCCTAATTGAAAAATTTCACCAAAGGGCATGGCAGAAACATTAAGGATTAAAATTTATTAATAATGTACTCTGGTATAGAAATTAGGATATCTAAATGGAGAAGGGTTAATGTTTTTGTATTAAAACATATTGTGTTTTACCTTATACTATGCCTCTACATTATAAAATTATTGAATTGATGATGAAAGGATTAGAAAGAATCTTATTATTTGTTTGGTTTATAGGGTTCTCTGCATCAAATTGGTATCATAGCTTGAAGATCTTGAGAGTGTGGGTAAAGCGCCAAAGGAGGCAATCTGCACCAGGACCTTGAAGATTTGGTTTTGATTTGTTGATGAGTTTTTGGTTGTAGGTGCTCATCCATGTTATTGCAAAAGGAAGATGTTGTGTTGTTGTGTTGATAGAGATGAAAGTTCTATCAAGGGCCATGATAAGGTCAGTGGGTGCCAAGAGACTAAGGAGAGAGGCAAAGTGAAGGACTCCTAGGTGAGGCACATGGAGAGTTGGTTTTGGTGAGTTTGAAGTAGCACTGTAAAGGTGGATCTATGATTGATAAAGCACTATAGAAGTTGCAGCCATTAATGCTCCACTTATAGGAGTATTTGAGAAAGTGATTTTGAGGGAAATCCTACGTCCTTAAAGGAATATATGGTGGTGATAGAGGTATGAAGAGGAAAATGAGTTGAGTGAAGAAAAATGTGAAGAATTTTGGTTTGATTTTTTTTTTTTGGTAGGTTATTGGTTCCATGTTTCCAAGAGACTTGGAAACTTTTCGAGGTTGGGAGTATGGTGTAGGAGCACCTAAATTACAATAACATGAGAATGTTAAGATTCCTCATTTGAGATATTTAAATCCATTTGAGTCATTTATTTTGTATTTGGGTCAAGATGTAAAGGCTATGAAACCATTTGTAACATGTTGTCAAAATTTTAAAAGGAGGTCTTAATATGATCAATAATGTCAAAATATTTATTTAATAGTTGAATGGATCTATTTGTATCCATCTAAATTCATTTGAGTCATAATTTTGGTCTAGGTTGGGTTTATATGAAAGTTGTAATGCAAAAATGTATAAAGTGCTTAAAAAGTTGTCAAAAATGCAAAAGGGTTAAAAGAATGTAATGGGTTGGTTTAAATGGTGGTTTGGAAGTTATAACCAACCAAAAAGCTATAAAAATGGATGTATGGTTGAATTAAATCATCAATGAAAGGAAGAGATACATTTTGAAATAAATTTGGTAATATTCAGAGTTGTTAGTTTTGATTGGTTTTTCAATTTTAGTGTTGGTTCTAGGTATTGTACAGCCATGTATAGCCTGAAAACCATGTAAAATTTGTATATGTAAATATAGTAGTAGATAAAATTTCTTTTGGCTTTGGTTTGGATTTATTTCATGTATAAATGAAGAAGTTATGCAAGTTTTGACAAAGCTTGTAAATTGCAGATTTGAGGATCCCCAACTATAGTCAGATTGAAATGTTTGGAATGGACACATTTGAATGAAACAGGAACCATATTTATATTCATTGGAAAGATACTTGAACTAGATCTCATTTCTATTTTTTTGAATCAGTTTCATTTCGAGTTGTGTAAGTTATGGATATTTGAGTGAAGATTGGTTTTAAATGATTTCTATTGAAGGTGCAGAGAAAGATTTGATCTTATAAAATTATTTGTGTATTGGATAAATTAGTGGCTTATAGAGTATGAAACTAGATTTATATAGGATCAATCCTAAATTTTTTTGGTTTCATTTGGAGTCATTTTGAGCAAGTTATTTGATGCCCTAGGAAGGGTTACTTGTTTTGATTCTGGTTTACAATAGAGAGAATGGGTCTAAGTAAAGAGACTATAACTTGCAAAGTATATATATTTTTTTGGCTCATCTTTGGATATATTTTATTATTCCTAATTATGAATAGTTTCACCAAATGGTTTGGCAAGAAACATTAAGGATTAAAAGTTATGAATAATGTACTTAGGTATAGAAATTAGGATATGTAAATGGAGAAGAATTGATGTTTTTGTGGTGTAAAATACTTTATTTTGCCTCACGATATGCCTCTATATAATGAAATTATTTCATATATTTTGAAGGGATCAGAATGTATCCCAATGATTGATTTATTTTTAAGATGCTCTGCATCACTTTCCGAATACTATTCCCATTTGTTCTCCTTTTGCAGCAATCCCTCCCAATGACATCCCCATAAGTTATGTCCATTTCTCTTGATCTCATCTACCTTTTTATCCATGTGCATGCTTTATTCAAATGTTCCTCCTTGTTCTTTCATTTTTAACAAGAAGAGTCAAGGTCGTGTTGGCCAATCTAGGGATCATTAGAAGTAGAATAAGAAGAAATCAAGAGAAAAGAGAAACAAATTAATCTTTAATCATGTGAGTTTCCCTACTTAGTAGTTTCAACATAATAGAAATGCTCCTTGTTCTCAGCCACTCTATTGGGAAGCAATCTTAAATCACAAGTTTTAGAGGTTAGAAATAGAGCATAAAATTTTAATTTTTATGAAAAATTGGACATGTAATCTTTCCAATCTCAAGCTTTTGTGTAATAAATCTTGACCTAGTGTAAATAAGGTTTTCCATATTAATAATGGGCAAAACTATTTCATTGCAATTTTTTCTATTTGGATGGATAGAGATCATGTACCCAAAAATGAGCCCTAGTTCATTTTTGGCTTTGGGATGCATACCCAACTTGGTCCCTCTTTTAAAACCTTAGCTAGTCCTATTTTCCTTGCTATGTCTTGGTTATCCCAATATTTAACCCCTTTGGAATTTAGAGACTTGGAGCTGAATGAAACTTTGGCCTTGATCAAATAGGTATATTTTCAGAACATGACTTGAGGCCATACAAACAACTTGGTCTCAATATTAGTTATGTGCTTTGATATATTGAAGAAAATATCTTCCTAAGAAACTGTCAATTTCTACGTACATATGGTGTATAAAATCAACAAATAGTGATGGAAGACCATATCTCTATCCACATTAAAATTAATATTTCAAGTAGCTTTACTTTAGAATTCCATGGATGGGCATATGCACCAAGATGGTGTGCAAAAAGTGGATATCATAAAATAAAGTCAAAAGGACACAACACAATGATCAAATTTCAAAATGAGCCTTGGCTTAGTATCAAGCCAAGGAAAAAATATTAAAATTTTTAGCTTAGTAAATTGAACTCTATTTGAAAGTTTTGTTTTTGAGTGCATGTGCACTGAAGACCTTCTGTCACTACTTGGACTACTTATATATGGTGGATATTTTTCATCATCATCTTTTGACATAGGCTCACATGCATATCTTACTTATTTCCTTTGTTGCTTTCCCCTTTCTAGCTCTTTAAGTCATTATCTGTAACTTCTATCATGTGTCCAAGAAGCTCTTCCCACTTTTGTCTATTAACTAGGTGGGTGTTATTTCTTAATACCTAGTAATTGGTTAATGGTTTCATTCTTAACAAAATTCATAATCAAATTCTCCATATCTAGTTTTCTTCTTGACCACTGCAATATTTTCTCCTCAATTGAATATTTTGTAAGTAGTTGATATATAGTCATCATTTTCTCTTGGCCAATCCTTTAGGCACATGATTGAGCCTTTAGATCCACAAAAGAGTTGAAATCTAGAACTGGTAGAAGAATAGTATCAGATCTCCAATTTTAAAACTTCATTACCCAGTAAATTTTCAAGTTTGGATGACACCATTTGACAGTTTTCGTTGGCACCAAGAACTTCTAAAATGATAAGCATTTTAAAGTAGACATCCTCCATCATTCTCATAAGATAAAGTCTTGAACTTCTTTCTAGTTGTTCTTTATCCAATGATTTTGAAGGGAATAACACTTTTACTAGAAAATTTAGTTGCCAAGCACATCTTTTCCTTTTGGTTATGTGGATCAGATTTTAGTATCAAAATCCTCTTGATTTCTTTTTTCCAATGTACATGGGAATGCACAACCACTATAACATGATCTATCTTATCATCTTTAGTTTTAGAGTGTACATAACTACAAAGGGTTTATTGACTTGACAAGCTATAGACTACAAAATACATCTAACAATTTAATGCCTTCTATCCATTGATAATTTGCAATTTTTTTTTTGACAAACCTTCTCTTATTGAAAGCTATGCAAATCAATGAAAGTTGAAACAAACACCTCCTATTTCTCTACTAATTGTGATTGTTTTCAAGCTCCAAGAGTCTCATACATTGGCAGGCTATGATGATCCCTTAGATTGTTAAGACTACAAAGACCTAGTTAAAATTTATATTGGGGCAAGTTCACCAACTTGTGGTGCCAAAAACATGACACACAAAAGTATTTTTTTCAATTTTCCAAAGATAGCATGCATGCGCTATGGTGTGTACATGCTTTGGAAAATTGAATTTTTTTATATATGGGTTGCAAACCTGTGGCCCATTTTATTGTTTTTGGTTTTCACATTGTTTCTGCTCAACAACACGCACACAGATTGGAAACATTGAAGAATTTTGTCACCCACCTCTTCAAAATACCTCCCCGTCACTGAAGATCAAGATCGAGATCACGTAGTATGTTTTCTACTCTTGTTTTTGCATTTTTTTTGTAAGTTTTTACATTTTTTTGTAGGTTTTTTTAGTTTTTTAAAAAATTTGTTTATTTATTTAGATTGCAATTGGTTTCTTATCAGGAAATGTGAAGAATGAATCGCCAAATCCCTAGCTGGGTCAACAAAATCAAAATGAAAACCCTCCACAAGATCCAAATCAAAACCCTCCACAAGATGAAAAATCAAAACCCTCCACAAGAAGAGTAAGAAATTTTGCAACCTCTACCGATTAGAAGACCTCCTCCTAGCACCCAAGACAACATAATGAATAAAATAGAAAGAGGGAAAAATGAATTAGAAGCACTCATTGGTAGGTTGAAATCTTGTGGACAAACCAATCCGATGAGAGTACAATTGACATCCTCCCTTGAGTCCATTATGACCCATGTAGCTTGTATTAGTGCTGAGTTGGATATTTGGCATGTTAAGAGGGATGAAGAAAGAAGATATTATGCAAACAAATTATCATATCAAGATATGAAAAAAAAGGAAATAGAAAAAGGTAGCATTTGTGCATTGTTTAAAAAGCTTGGAGAACAAGAAACTGTTAAAAATACAACTAAAAGGTTCCCCATCCATTGGTGCATATATGATGGTATTAAAAATAACTTTTGGGATAGATGGTGGATGGTCTCTGATGCCCCTCCCTACAATAATCATGAGGTTCCAATGTATTTCTTAAAGAAATTGTATTGTGAATTTGTCTTTCAGGAGATCCCCAATTATTTTGATATATTAGAATCTTAAGGTAGAGGTGGGGGGTGATCATTGGAGAGGCTAGGGGCATGTTGTGACCCTAATGTAGTTAGGGCGACTATTGCCAAGCTACAAGGTGAGCATGTGAGTATTCCTTCAGTTATGAAGGAACATATAGAGACCAACACTCTAGGGACTATCAATGCTTTGACGAAGACCCTCATTCATTGCACCCATGCATTAGTTGAGGAGGAATCTTCTATGCATCATGGTCACATGTGCACATCATGTGTATCCTAATGCATATTTGATAGTCATGCTAAAGATAGTATGGATAATGGGCTAGTCACTGATGAGTTCTTGAGTGACACATTTGGCATTGACATATAGGTAAATTACAATTACAATAAACTAATTTGATCACATTTCATATGTATAGTGAATGACTAATTAATTACCATGTATTGACATTGTTCAAAATTCAGGGTAAGAGTGTTGCTAACCCTAGTACACATTCCCCAGCTCCATTTTTTGTCGTGTCAATGAGTCAAGGGGTATGTATCTATTTAATCATTTAAATTAATACATATATATTTATTAAGTAATCATATGGAGAATTGACAAAAAATATTTATGCATGTGCATCAATTCTCTACTAGACCATCAACATTCACAAGGGACTTTGAGACTAGGCATGATACGAGCTTAATAGAGGTAAAAAAAATTTCATGTTAATTTAATTCATTTGATTATATTTTTTTCATATTTCATGTTATATGTAAATTTTATTATATGACATACAACTGTTGACATCTGAGACTCCTTCTCATCTTTCCTAGTCCATCGATCGTGGAGTTGCTGCAGTGATGGCTAGTTCAAAGCCATTAATCGAGGTATGAAATAATTTTCTTGGTTTTAGTTGTTGTTTATAATAGCTAGTTTTGAAATTTAAAATGTTATTTATAAGTGATTATATTGATTGAATTGTTGTAGGGCCTTATTACACCCGATCATCCACAAGTCTTTGAGGTGGACGTATAAATTGATGATTTGATGATGGTAAGAAAATAATTAATTTTGTGTGTACATATATTTGATTTCAATGTATAACAATTATTGATTCATATCTACTTTCTTTGTATTAGCTTGAGCTAGAGAAGAGCCTAAACAAGAGGATGAGCAAGCATGTGAGGAAGACCCCATTATCTCCCTCCACACGACAACCGAAGACCTCTAGGGATTTGTTTCCTTCCCCTTGTGGGAAGGAGAAGATATAGTTGATAGACATACATGTATAGGCACTAGTGGACATATATGCTAGATTTTATGTTAGTGGACATATTCGATATACATTTGATGTATGTATGACATTTTATATTTGATGTATGACATATATTTGATGCATGACATTATTAGACTTATGAAATTATTGGTTAATATATGATATGTTTGTTCATGTATGACATTATTGGTTATCATAATATATTATATGTTTGTTAATGTATGACATTATTGGTTATCATAATATATTATATGTTCATTCATGTATGACATTATTGGTTATCATAATATATTATATGTTTGTTCATGTATGACATTATTGGTTATCATAATATATATCTTGTTTTTCTTGTTTACATTTTTAATAAATTGAACATGTATTTCATTTTAATGTAATTTGCATCCAAAATGATCCAGAGTGCTCACACCAAAAGCTAATGGATTCCCAGCAAGAACATTTTTAAGGAAAACTACCTTTCCCACATTCCCAAGTGTCTTCAAAGAATCTTTCCAACTTGGTTACAACATTGAAAAAACTTCTACCCAATTTCAAAAAACTACTTGATCACTTTCCCTATTCAAGAGTTGGGAAGCAATAAGGGAAAAATGAGAAAATTTGAGAAATGGATCATAATCAACTTCTTGTTTCAAACTAACACATTAGACACTTCAAGGAACACCTAATAACTATCTCACAAACTTTAGTCTATCATCTATGCCATTCTTCCAAGAGATTCTTCAACATCCTATGAGTGAAAAAAATCTTCCAACATCAAATGACTGTATTTTCTTTGCAACAACATGTAATCTGCTAATTTTCAGACAACTCTTCACAAAGGGAAGTGATTATGTTTCAATCCCATGAAATAGCTATTAAGACAACCAAGAAGATCCTTAACATCTTCCACTAACTCCATTCAGTGATAACATGCAGCTAAAGTGGTGTTTCATTCTGACAAAGTATGAGTTTACTGTTCCAAATAGGAAGTAATGATATTTGACAATAACTCAATGACCCTATACACAGTTTAACATCAACAACGATTCCTTGCCATATAATTTTTTTTTAATAATCACCAACACCTTATGCCTCCTCTAAGTTCATAGAGGGTATTTTCATCATTTGACATTCATTACAACTGATTACTAGTTGGTTTGATTGGTTACAAGGTTAATTTCAACATTTTCCAAAAAAATGCTAAAATTGTCAAAAAGTTGTCAGCAACATTTATTGGAAAATGCATTTTTTGCACTAATTCTTCCTAGAACTTAACCACGTGGTCTTTGGTAACACATAGGACCTATATAAGGTGTAATGGCTCTCAAAACACTTATTAAGTCAACATATTAACAAAAATAAATAAATAAATAATTAGGACTAAGGCAACTTGGGTTTATAGGTGACCTCAATTTCTTTGACCTTACAAAAAAGAATTACCTTATTACCATAAAAAAATAACATATTCAAAATGAGGTGTATGTTCACCCCTTTAACTTCTATCATGAGTCTCCATCATTGGATGAGATGACATATCCAGTTGCCATCGTCAAAGATCACTGCCCTATGGCATTTAGTGACTCTTAATGATGATTTGGTTCAGCATGCCCGAGAATGTTCAAGCGATCAACAAGATGGGAGGAGCTCAGGGCTAGTGTTTACCCAACCACTCAAAGCTAGTAGAAAATACACTTTTATCCCACAATGAAAGGTGAGATTGATTCGGCAGTTGGTAACTTTGTAATGGCCAACACTACAAGTTTTAGCATCACCTGAGATGGGGTCACAAAATCAAAATGGAATAAGATCTCCAAAATGTGAGAGATATTATTGTAGGTTTCCACAACATGGTCCTATAACACCTAGAATCACATCCATACCTTGCACAAGCTCCAAGATATGCTTTGTCAAAGATCACTGCCCTATGGCCTTTAGTCACTCTTAGGGACAATTCGGTTCGATGTTCCTAAGAAAATTTGAGTGCTCAACAGGATGAGATGAGCTTAGGGCTAGGTTTACCTAGCCATCTAAAGCTAATAAAATAGACAGTTCAATCCCACGAGGAATGGTGAGGGAGATTCGATAGTTGGAAACTTTGTACTGGCTAACACTACAAGTTTTAGCATCACTCGAGATGGGGTCGCAAAATTGAAAATAGAATAAGATCTCCAAAAAGAGAGATAGGTTATTGTAGGTCTCTGCAACATGGTCCTCTAGCACCTAGAATTGCATCCATACCTCACACGAGCACTGAGATATACCCTGTTAAAGATTTTTGCCCTATGACATTTAGTGACTCTTAGGGATGATTCGGTTTGGCATGCTTGAGAATATTTGAGCACTTAAAAATATGGGAGGATCTTGGGGCTAGGGTTTTCCTAGCCATCTAGAGTTAACAAAATAGATAGTTTGATCCCACGAGGAACAATGAGGGAGATTCGATAGTTGGAAACTTTGTACTGGCTAACACTACAAGTTTTAGCATCATTCGAGATGGGGTTGCAAAATCAAAATGAAATAAGATCTCCAAAAAAGAGAGAGAGGTTATTGTAGGTCTCTGCAACATGGTCCTATAGCACCTAGAATTGCATCCATACCTCGCACAAGCTCTAAGATATGCCTTATCAAAGATCACTACCCTATGGCATTTAGTGACTCTTAGGTACAATTTGGTTTGGTGTGCCCAAGAATGTTTGAGTGCTCAATGGGTCAAGAGGAGCTTGGGGCTAAGGTTTACTTGGTCACCTAGAGCTAATAAAATATATAGTTTGATCCTACAAGGAACGGTGATGGAGATTCGATAGTTGGCAACTTTGTACTGGCCAACACTATAAGTTTTAACATCACCCAAGATGGGGTCACAAAATCAAAATGAAATAAGACATCCAAAAAGAGAGAGAAATTATTGTAGGTATCCATAACACAATCTTATAGTACCTAGAATTGCATCCATACCTCACACAAGCTTTGAGATATGCCCTATCAATGATCATTTCCCTATGGCATTTAGTGACTCTTAGGGACGATTCGGTTCAGCTTGCCGAAGAATGTTCAAGTGTTCAATGGGATAGGAGGATCTTAGGGTTAGGGTTTATTTGGCCACTTGGAGCTAACAAAATAAGCAATTTGATCCCATGAAAAATGGTGAGGGAGATTCGGCAATTGGCAACTTTGTATTGGCCAATACTACAAGTTTCAGCATTACTCGAGATGGGGTCCCAAAATCAAAATCGAATAAGATATCCAAAAAATGAGAGAGGTTATCGTAGGTCTCCACAACATGGTACTATAGCACCTAGAATCACATCCATACCTCACATGAGCTTTGAGATATGCCCTGTCAAAGATCGCTACCCTATAGCATTTAGTGACTCTTAGGGATGATTCAGTTTAGCGTGCTCGAGAACGTTTGATCGCTCAATAGGATGGGAGGAGCTAGGGGCTAGGCTTTACCTTGCCACCTAGAGCTAACAAAATAGAAAATTTGATCCCACTATGCATGGTGAGAGAGATATGAGCAAGATATGTATGCCTAGGCCTCTTTGTGCAAGATATGAGAAAAAGTTACTAATTAGGAAAAGTTAGGTCTTTTTGATTTTTTGGTCAAGATAGCCTATGATTAGGTGTTTTTAGTTGTTTTTTAATAGTTTGAAACCTTTTTCAAGTCCTACAAGTGAAATCTAGTGACTACCTTTTAATACAGTGACCAACAGTTGGCCTAACTCCCAATGCCTACTCATTCTTATGGAGGAAAGCTTAATATAAAAAGGAAGATATAGAGAGGAATTATAGCTACATATATTAAGTATATAGAGGAAGGTAAAAAAAACCTACTTAATAGAGAGATTAATCTAAGAGAAAAAGACATTTCAGAAGAAAATGGTTATCTTGGTTCCATCCATAGTATGCCAATTACTTACGATGAAGAGACAAAACCTACAGCTATTGGGAAAGAGTGCACATGTACACAGACACAAAATTTTCAGATAGAGAAGTAACAAGTGCTATAGAATTATCCACAGAGCAATGTGAAGTGAAGCCTCAAATTGGCTCATTAATAGGAAAAGAATTTGGTCACATACTTCATTCCAGCACCACAAATATTTCAATTAGAAATGCCTATTCATCAATGGCCTTGCATTTACAAGACTTGGAAAGCTAGGATACTCAAGATGGGTATGTGATGGGGAAGCTTGGGATAGACTAGCTAGTCTATGCTCCTGATCCTCAGGTGGTTCTAAGTGTTCTTCTGACACCACTAATGGTCTCTGGAATTCCTTCACACTCAAGGATCCCCTAACCTACCCAAACCTACCCACCAAGTCAAGAATTCAAACTCCTTAGCATTGCAAGTTTTCTCTCTAGCAACCAACTCTCTACAAGCTTATATGGGTCATTTATGGTTTTTCACCAAAACAAGATCTAACAGGGATTGTGAGGAGTTTTACAAAGGTCTTACAACCTATTACACATGATCAAAGTGATAGTCAAGTTGGGTTGATACCTAATTGAATAGTTCCTTCATAAATAGGGCTACTAGAGGAGCCTCAATTTGGCCTCCTTGTGGATTTCTAGGGCTTTTACCAACTTTTCCTTAAGGTTTCATAAAATCTAGAAATAAGAACAATTTTTTCCAATGACCAACCCCAAATGATTTTTGGGGTCTTGATCCACCAAAAAGCCATACAACAATTATGCTAAAATTAAGGGTTTTTGAGGGTTCCTTGCTATCATCACTTTTTAAACACCTTCCCAAGATTATCAAAACTTCTCCTTCACAAAATAAGACCTTCTAATACTCCTTTTGAATCCTTCCAAAGGGCTTAGCTTAAAACCCACTCCTCTACATTCTATAGCCAATTTTCTATTGTCCAATCCTAGCTGGATACTGTTGTATTCACCTAAAGAAAGCTCAAAAAAAATGTTGCATGTGCATTCAAGGGCCCTGCACTTTTGTACAAACAAAATTGGGTTTTCAGTTAAAGATTCTAAGGTTCCATGGTTTTTCCATGGTGGAAACCAAAGATACAACCCCTAATTTACATGGTATGACAAAACTGGCAGCACACTGTATAGTTTGAAAATGATTTTATAAAACACTACTAAAATTATAAGAATCTAAACTAATGCACAAAAATGAAGCCTAAGAAATCTTAAACAATAATGCATTGAAAATTTACACAAAACTCCACTCTATTCACAAGAAAGCAGTCATGAAAGTGATTGTTCCTCAAAGATTGTTGCATACAGTCTAATGTTATGAATTTTAGCCATACAATGACTTTCACCAACTCTTGGTTTAGGGTTTCTCATCACCTTTATATTCTTACCATAGGTATTTGTGTTTGGTTAGGGCTTTTTATCTTCTTAGTAAAGTTGGAAAAAAAAAAAAGTCGCTAAGTAACTTTTAAAAAGTTGCTAGCAACTTTTTAACAACTTTTGTTACTTGAGCAACTTTTGCTCATACATTGCCAATGACCATTGTAGGTCCTCCTAAAGCACAAATGTGCTTAAAATCAAACCAAACACCTATCCTTAAGCTTATTACCAATCAATTAACTCCTTATGAATTCAGCAACATATATTAATGATCTTAACAAAACAACAAAAAGCTCATTGCCACCTTTAAATGGAGACTTGAGTTTAAATGGCAATTGTTAGTTCCAAAACATGTCTTAGTCAAGTAGATGACCAAGATGTTGTATGAGTAAAGGGGATACTAGTTTATTAAGGTATATTTATGATTCAACTTGCATTCAGTTACTATTTTTTGAGCAGCTAGCTAGCTGCTTCAGTGTGGGATTTCTGTAATATATAATGTCCTCATACAAGTACGTGCCATTTTTTGTAAACATTTTCTATTGTAAAGGATTAGTGAGCAATATTTGTAATGTCCATTTTTGAGACTAAAGAATATAACTATTAAAATCTCAAATCTTCCATGAGTTATTATAATGGAGATTATGTGCAATATCATTTTGCTAATTCTCATTTGGTCAATAATACTATAAACATATGTAAGAATAATCTGGTTCATATATATATTTGGTTCTTAATTGTCTTGTTAGAATTCCTTAGAATAACTAAGAGGGGGGGTGAATAGTTATTCAAGGTCCAAATGCCCTATTAATACCTTTTTACTACTTTTAATGGATCCATACCCTTTTCATCTATTCAAACTTAAATCAATCATATAAGCAAGTTATAGTAAATCAATATGCAAAGATAAAACATTCAAAATCAACACATGACACAATGATTTACGTGGAAAACCAATTTGGGAAAAACCACCAGTAACATGCTACTTGATTCTCACTCTTCTGAAGTGATGCCCTATTAAAAGCCTACCCTGTTAAAGGCTTACAACACACTATTAAATGTGACCTTGTTAGAGGATTTCACCAAACTGTTAGGAATGGGCCTAGTTAAAGGTCTTTAGAACATTCACTCAGAATGTCACCCTGTTAAAGGATTTATCTTATGGCTATTAAACCAACCTAAGTCCATAGGATTTAAAATTACTGTTACAATTGCTAGAAAGTAACGATAATGGTCTTTTGATCTGATATAACTTACAACATACTTTGCAGATTTCAGATCACACTTTCAATTCAATCCTTATGCTTGGCTTCAATCATTTTAGCTCTAACTACTTGTCTTCCTCTCAAGCTTCGTCTCCTTGAGTCTTCTTACTCATTCTACCAATGCAATCATCCTTGTGGTCATCTATCCAAATAGAGTTCCTGTGCTTTCTTCTCCTTAGCACATTCTTCAGCACTTCATGCTTTTATGCTTGACCACCTCTCTTTCTTTATTCCCCTCTCGCTCACTTTCTTCATTAACTTATGTATTCTTATATAGAAGTCTGATTTGCCTTTGCCACTCAATTTTCCCTCTCCAATTTTAGGGCTTCAAAATGGATTAGGTAGGATACAATGTATCTACCCCATATCTTGTTTTCTTTTAGAAACTTTTCCAGTTGTATCTTTAAAAACATTCTACATGGTGTTCTGTGCCACCATCTCATCATTCTTAACTTTCTTTTAATTCACAGATTTCTAGATAACAACCTTGTCAGCTTAGATCTGGTGAATCTTCGATTTCCAAAATAATGCAGCAACTCAGCATTTTTGATTTACTGGTGCTCGGCACCTCTGTGTTACTCGACACCTATACCTGCTCGACACTTGGTTCTGGTCGACACTTGATTTTGCTCGGCACTTGGTTCTGCTCGGCACTTGGTTCTACTCGGTACTTGGTTCTACTTGGCACTTGATAAACTCTATGTTACTCAGCATCTGAACTTGCTCAGCATCTGAAGTTTACTCGACATTAACTAGGAATTTGCTCGGCTCTTACTAGCTTGCTCGGCTCCTTCTCTCTAATGAACTTAGTTTGAACTTTACATAAGACTTAGCTAAAATTTTAAATCTTTGATATGTTTCACTGTGCCCATTCTTTGTAGTATGTCATCAAATACACTTTTTCATCAATGGCTTAGCTGATCCTTGTACTTCATTACAACATCATAACTTCAACCTTTCTCTAGGTTTTCTAGTTACATCTTATTGATTGCCTCCATCTTGACAATCAACTAATTGATAGTATTTGGATCACTAAAGCAATTGTCATTCCTGCAAGTAGAAAGTTTGACATCAATGACAAAACAATGATTGAGGAAATTCTTTACCAGTTCCATATATTATTCCAACAATCTCCCTCAACTTTACTTATGATTATTTCAATCATTTCCAACATGTTTGACTATTATGAATGACTTATTTTCTTTGGTTTGGAAAAATCTTTGTTGTATGCAATACTCAATATTGGTGTTCCTTATTATTTTTATTGGGTAATGTTCATATATGCATATAGATCCTTCAATGATGTTCCTTTTCTTTATTGGATGCACTTGCTTCAGATTCTCAGAATGACTATTTATTACCTATTGGCAAGTTGTGTCTCTTTGGCTTAGATCTCTCTCTCTCTCTCTCTCTCTCTCTCTCTCCCTCTCTCTCCCTCTCTCTCTCTCTCTCTCTCTCTCTATTCAATGTAATGAACCAACTAGATCTACTCTACATTTTAATGTCTCAAGTATTTCCTTGTGGTTTGACTCGTGAACTTTCCAAAGAGTCTTATTATGTGGTTTTCCACCATATTTTATCAAGCGAACATTTGATGTAAAAACAAGGTTCGAATAATGAAGAATCTTCCCCTTTGTTTTCTAGTCGTTGAATAACCACAAGTTATGGTTCTTAATAGAATATTGTCTAAGCCATGTGCCAGTTACAACCACTACACCAATATGGCACACGAAACCTTCACCATCTATAATTGAGTGATCCAATTTTTGTTTGGCTTGAACACAACGACACAAATAATAATATGTCCCTTCTTCATTTTCTTTAGGTGCAATAACAAAAAAATCATGGCCTACAGTGATAAATGTACAAAATGCCAATGTGCTTGTGGGGGATGATAGGTGCCAATTAGGTCCAAAACCCGTATATCCCATTTGTCCATCCATTCAATCGACTCAAACTCATCCCAATTTTCCTCTGCACATGATGGACAATAGCATGCCATTTTTTATGTATAGATACTCCACAAACTTGCATTAGAGCTTCTAAAAGTGTGCAACTCACTTGATCCTATTACTATACAACAATCCTCATATGGTGAAATGTTAGTATTATCTATCAACCAAAAAAATCTACAAACCATAGATTCACCTTCCTTACCTGGACCCATTGTAGTGTTACACCACTGGATGATGGATTTTTCATTTGTCAATATTGCTTCATCTTTGTACTTTAGTTCTTCATGAGCTAAAGCTCTTTTGATGCATGCGTCTGCACCATCATGCTCTCCCTTTCCATGACCAACTTTTGTGAAATTCCACATATATTGACTTCTAGACAACCTGTGCATCCTGCTCAACCAATAAAACATCTCTGCATTCTTGAATTGAGATGTGCAATTGTCTGACTAAATAATGTGTTGGCTATATGGTATGCTCCTATTAGCCAAATATCCATAAAATAGTTTAAAAAAACCATGTACAAACTCTGTAGAATGTGATTGATCATTGCTGATGTAAAAATGGTACTCCCTCAAAATCTTCCTATCATCCTCTATACTTGTAGGTGAATGCATGAATGTTATGTGAACAAATATGGAAACCTGTTGAGAAGTATAATACTTTGCTTGCACCTCATTTTGTGGTTGTAGTGTGTTTCTCTACGAAGTCTACAACCGAAACAATGGTATCCAGTGGAAATGTATCCTTGCACAACTTGAATTGCAAATCCAACCATGCTCTATGTGTATGCTTTGCATACTCGTAAATAATCTTTTCATGAAAAATATTCATGAACTCATACAGTAGAATCTTTTAAATGACTAAATCACATCTTTTACCATGTTTCCCATCTTTTAAAGCATATATCACTGTCTTATATTTTTTTGTAATCTATTACTTCATTTCCAATTGCATGTGTACTATCCATATGTTCACAAGTTGATAAAAGTTCTAAAGAACTACAAAATAAGCATGTACCATCTAAGCATGATGTCTTGTAAAATTGTTGGCCATCCCCTATTTCATATAAAATGTTGGATATGAATTTTCTTGAAGATCTAGGTGGCTCATTCATGTCACAATCTTGCAAAACAAACTTAGAATGCAAAAACACATATATATGCCTAAAAATATCAAAATGGTTAGAAAATTCAATATGTATCCTACAACAACAAGTTGTGCATGTGTGATTTATCTTCACATAAAAAGGTTTACCCATCTTAAAAAATATTTGACTTATTCAAATTTGAGGATACATACCAATAAATTTTGCAAAAAATTGTGTCTGAGTTGAGTCCAAAAAATGTTTCGCATGTGGGTCACAATTTTGGCTACCAATCCTCCTTCTTACAACATCTCTTTGATTAGGGGAAACATGTGTCTTATTTTTCCAAAAATCTTCAATTAACAATTTCAAAGCTTCACTAATTTCTCTATCTTTTCGAAGTAGTCTATCACTAAATGTCCATAACTCATTTTTTGTTGGATCTTCTAATCTCTCACGCCTTAGCATGGCTCTCCTTAGAGTACCTCTACTGATTTTCAATGTTTTACTTTTCTTTCTAGTGAGTTGAACTTTCTTCATTTGAGTACTTACTATTGTTGATCTAAGTACTCATCTTGTGATAAAACTTCCTTTGGTGCATGATTTAGAACCCACTTTGTCATAAGAACTCATTAAATTATTTACAAATTTTTTTTCATTTGAATCATCCATCGTTTTTAGTCCAAGAATCTTCATGATAGGCCTAAATTTCAAATTCCTTATCATTTTAAAAAATAATTTCCATTGACCTGTAATATTTAATTCTTAAAAGAATAATCTCCATGTATGATTAACTTTTTTTTGAAAAGTACACTTGCTAATCTTGTCAGGCATTGATTTCAAAATGTTAGTATCAATATCAATCAAATATTTTGGTCTTCTAAAATGAATTCTAGAAGGTGCTATAATCTCTTCCATTCCTTCAACATTTTGAATATCAACATAAGGTTGAGTGCTTTGCGTACCTTGAACCAAAAATGATGTGCCTTGGCAATAAGATGCAAAAGATGGAATATCACCTACTTGATATGTTTATGTTGTGCCTTCAACATGACATGATGGAGGGTGTACATCATTGGATGTACACATTAGCATCTCTTCAACATGAGATGATAATATGATTCCAACATTGGAAGATGGTGTAGCTTTACAATTCAATTATCTTCTTAAGCATAACAGTCTCATTCACTCTCTTTGTATTTGTGGTTCTTGTTCCTCTTCGAAAGACAATTCTTCATTATTGCTTTGCAATTTTCTTTGCTCACATAGTAGTTTCATTTTATCTCTTTTAATTACCAAATTTCTCTCCCTCTCTTCCATTGTTTATTTTTTGGTTTCTTCCTTGGCATGATGATGATTTCTATATGTCAAATTATTCAAACATTTGAATTACTTACGATTTGTAAATTATAAATCATTCCAATACATATACAAATTATAATTATTTCAATGAATACACAATATATATTAAACAACTTGTCAAATTTCTAACCATTTCCAAATAAAAATTCATTCAAACATATAAATTTCAATGAATTCACTATATATTAAACAACATGTCAAATTATAATCTAACTTGTCTCTATATAATAACAAAGAATATTTAAAAAGGACTGCACTAACTTTTTCTATAGAAAGAATATTAAAAAACCCTTCAAATAGTGTATCCAATAATTGAATTTGGTGTTTGCTAGCTTCAAATAGAATGAAAGAATGTTCAGAAAGCCTTCAAATAGTGTATCTAATGATTGAACATAGTGTTTACTAACTTCCAACAGCATGAAAGCCACGTTTTCTATCAAAACAAAATAATACACAACAAACAAAAAACAAAATATGGATCAATAGGGAACCAAACTTTCATTATGACTATTTTTTGGTGTTTTCATATAGTGCATATGCACTATAAAGTGTGTGCACACTATGGTGCACATGCACTATGTGAAAAAAATCTCTCCCTATCCCACCATCCCCCATGCCCTACTCTCTCTCTCTCTCTCTCTCTCTCTCTCTCTCTCTCTCCTCTCTCATCCCCTAATCTCTCTCTCTCAGGCTACTCTCTCTCACTCTCTCTTCTCACATATTCCCTACTCTCTCTCTCTCTCTTTCTCTCTCTCCTCTCCCATCTCCTTCTCTCTCTCTCTCTCTCTCTCTCTCTCTCTCTATCTCCCACTCCCACTCCCTCTCCCACTACCTGCTCTCTCTCACTCTCTCTCTCTCTCCCCCATCCCCTACTCTCTCTCTCTCACTCTCCCTCTCCCACTCCCTCTCCCACCACCTACTCTCTCTCTCTCACTCTCTCTTCCATCCTCTACTCTCTCTCTCTCTCTCACACACACACACACACACACACACACTTTCCCTCTCACTCTCCTTCTCCCACCTCCTACTCTCTCTCTATCTCTCTCATTCCCTACTCTCTCTCATTCTCCCACCCCCTACTCTCTCTCTCTCTCTCTCTCAATCTCTCTCTCCCCCATCCCCTACTCTCTCTCTCCTCTCCCATCACCTACTCTCTCTCTCATAGATGTACACTCCCATCCCCCCTCTCTCTCCCTCTCCCTCTCCCACTGCCTACTCTCTCTCCCATCCCCTACTCTCTCTCTCTCTCTTGCACACACTCTCATCCCCCCTCTCTCTCTCACTCTCCCTCTCTCACTCCATCTCCCATTGCCTACTCTCTCTCCCCCATCCCATACTCTCTCTCACACACACACTCTCTCCCATCCCCTACTCTCTCTCTCTTACATACACTCCCATCCCCCCCTCTCTCTCTCCCTTTCTCCCTTTCTCACTCCCTTTTCCACTGCCTACTCTCTCTCTCCTCTCCCATCCCCTACTCTCTCTCTCACTCTCCCTCTCCCACTCCCTCTCCCACCACCTACTCTCTCTCATTGTCGAGACCTCTCCCATCCCATAATCTCTCTCAGAGGTTACTCTCTCTCTCCTCTTCCATCCCCTACTCTCTCTCCTCTCCCATCCCCTACTTTCTCTCTCTTTCTCCCTCCTCTCCCATCCCCTAATCTCTCTCTCCCCTCTCTCTCTTTCTTAGGCTACTCTCTCTCTTACTATTTCTATTGCTCTCACTCTCTTTCTCTCCCAATCCCCTACTATCACTCTCTCTCTCTCGCATCCCATACTCTCTCTACTACCCCGTACTCTCTCTTTCTCTCTCTCTCTCTCTCTCACACACACACACACACACACACACACACCCTCTCCCATCCCCTACCCTCTCTCTCTTACACACACACTCCCATCCCCCTTCTCTCTCTCTCTCTCTCTCCCTCTCCCACTTCCTCTCCCACCACCTACTCTCTCTCTCTCTCAATATCTCTCTCCCATCTCCCACTCTCTCTGTCACACACACACACTCTCCCATCCCCTACTCTCTCTCTTCCACACACTCCCATCCCCTCTATCTCTCTCTCTCTCTCCCTCTCCCACTCCCTCTCCCATCACCTACTCTCTCTCACACTCTATCTCCTACTCTCTCTCTCTCTCCTCTCTAATCCCCTACTCTCTCACTCTCTTCCTTTCCAACTTCCTCTCCCACTGCCTACTTTCTCTCATTGTTTGGACCTCCCCCATCCCCTAATCTCTCTCTCTCAGGCTACTCTCTCTCCTCTCCCATCCCCTACTCTCCCTCTTTCTCTCTCCTCTCCCACCCCCACTTTCTCTCTACTCTCCCATCCCCTACTCTTTCTCTCTCTCCCATACCCTACTCTCTCTCTTGCTCCCTCTCCCACTCCTCCCACCGCCTACTCTCTCTCACTTGCTCTCCCTCTCCCACTCCCTCTCCCATTGCCTACTCTCTCTCACTCTCTCTCTCTCTCTCCCCCATTCCCTACTCTCTCTCTTACACACACTCCCATCCCCCCATCTCTCTCCCTCTCTCCAACTTCCACTCCCTCTCCCAACGCCTACTCTCTCTCACACACTCTCTCTCCCTCACACACACTCCCATCCCCTCCTCTCTCTCTTTCTCTCCCTCTCATAGTACCTACTCTCTCTCTCACTCTCTCTCTCCCAACCCATACTCTCTATCTCATCCCCTACTCTCTCTCTGCCACCTCCTACTCTCTCTCACACTCCCTCTCTCTCCCATCCCATACTCTCTCTTTCTCTCTCTCTCCTCACCCATCCCCTACTCTCTCTCTCTCTCACTCCCATCCCTCCTCCTCTCTCTCTCTCTCCCAGTCCCTCTCCTACCACCTACTCTCTCTCACTCTCTCTCCCCCATCCCCTACTCTCTCTCTCTCATTCTCCAACCCCCTACTCTCTCTCTCTCCCACCTTCTACTCTCTCTCTCACTCTCACTCTCTCTCCCATCCCCTCTCTCTTGCTCTAAACCTCTCCCACTACCTACTCTCTCTCTCTCTCACATCCCCTACTTTATCTCCCTCACTCTCTCTCTACCATCTCGTAGTCTCTCTCTCTATCTCTCTCTCCCCCATCCCCCCCGTCTCTCACTCGGTCTCCCTCTCCCACTCCCTCTCCCATTTCCTAATCTCTCTCTCTCTCTCTCTCTCTCTCTCTCTCTCTCTCTCTCTCTCTCTCTCTCTCTCTCTCTCTCTCTCTCCCCCACTCCCTCTCCCACTGCCTACTCTCTGTCTCTCTCTCTCACTTTCTCTCGCTCTCTATTCTCTCTCTCCCATCCCCTACTCTCATTATCTCTCTCCCATCTCCTACTCTTTCTCTCTCTCTGCCACCCCTACTCTCTCTCTCTCTCTCTCACTCTCTCTCTCTCTCCCATCCCCTACTCTCTCTGCCACCCCCTACATTCTCTCTCACACACTCTCTATCCCATCCCCTACTCTCTCTCTCACAGTTCTATCCCTCTCTCTCTATCTCCCTACTCTCTCTCTTTCTCTTCCACCCCCTAATCTCTCTCTCTCTCTCCCATCCTCTACTCTATCTTTCTCTCTCTCCATCCCTCTCTCCCTATCCCACCTTCTCCAATCCCCTACTCTCTCTCTCTCTCTCTCTCTCTCTCTCTCTCTCTCTATTTCTCCCTCCCTCCCTCTCTCCCTATCCCACCTCCTACTCTCTTCCCATCTTCTAATCTCTCTCATTCTCTACCCTCCCTATCTCTCTCCTTCCCTCTCTATTGAAATTTAGGTCTTAATAGTGTGTGCGCACTAAAGTGTGTATGCACTGTTAAGACACAAATTAAAAAAATCTTTAACTAATGCATGTGTGCTATAGTGCACACATGCTATTCAAAGCTTTGCATTCTACCAAGCCTAAGACTTGGTTTTTCCTTGGAGATCTAACCTAAAGGTTTGGAGTCTCTAAACTGGTCTGAGACGTGTTTTGCTGCAAACATACAAAAAATGATTGATTTTTCTTGTGTGCTCTCCTTCAAGTTTCCTCGTGGTTGAGCATCAATAAGATTAGGTTACATGACATTGTAGGTCTTTGTGTTAACTATACAACCATATAATTTATTTTTTATTTGAACTATTTCAAGCCTTTCAATATAATTTCTTTTGAATGTATGTCCATTTTTTTTGTCAAAAACCAACATGTACTAATTGATCTGTATATTTTAGCTCATTCATCAAATTTTGCAACAACTTAGATTTTAGAAACTAGACTCCATTCTACACACTTTGAAAAAAAGAAGTTTTGATTTTAGATTAGTTTTCAATCATTTCTAGGGGGAGCACATAGATATTCCACATTTTTGGGATGTGTCCAATTAAAAAAATCCATTAAAAAAATACACATTATAGGATTACCAGAAAAAATTGGGATAAACTACACAGTTTTACGTAACTTTTGAACAGAGCAATTAAAGAATTTCAAAAAAAAAAGTCAAAATTTTAGGGGGGCCACACTTTGTACCGTGTTATTATTTTTCTGAATAAATAGTACCACTTTTTGTGGCCCTCTTTTTTGAGGACCTAAAACTAAACCATTTTGAAAAAAAAATTAGTAGTTTAGAAACTAGATTCAAAGAACTACTACTTTTATTTTTGTCATATCTTAAAATTTTGAGCATAACTATCTTCAAATTCTTATTGAAGTTCAAAAATTGCTGCTTTCAGAAAAAAGGTGTCCACTTATACCACCCTTTTGGCACCATAACTTGGTGGACTTACCCATTGGTTGCAATTAAAAAATGATATGCATGTGAGCCCATATGTCAAATGATGATGATGAATACTTACCATCTACTAGTAGCTCAAGTAGTAATAGAAGGTCTTCAATGCACATATACTTAGAAACAATATTTCAATGGGTCTTATGGGATCTTATGGGATCATAATTTCTCTTTCAACACACTATGACCTCATGACCCCTTTCGACACATTAGACCCAACCATTTTGTTCTTGTTCTTTCTCTTTCCACTTTGAAGAATTTTGTCAATTAGGATTCAATGGTTTTATAGAAGCTTCATGGGAAATAAAAAAGAAATATTTATTTCATGGAAATTAAAATATTTATCCCATATGAGTTGCATTTCCATGCCTTCCAAATCTTCTAGTGGTGGCATATATTGACATGCTATGATGATTCCTAAAATTATTGAGACTAGGAAGACCCAGTTAACATTCATCTTGGTTGCACTTAACACAATATATGTGTGTAATGCTATGTTTGATTATGATGATGAATACTCACCATCTACTAGTAGCTCAAGTAGTGACTGAAGGTATTTAGTGCACATTTCCTTAGAAATAATATTTTAAGGGATCTTATGATGATTCCTGAGATTGTTGAGACTGGGAAGACCTAGTTAATATTCACCTTGGTTGTACTTAACACATGATATACATGTGAGATTATGTTAGATGATGATGATGAAGACTCACCATCTACTACTAGCTTAGGTAGTGAAAAATACCTAATACCTGTGGTAATATATGCAATTTGGATTCCAAGGATTTCCCAACTTCATAAAATAAGAAAGAAAACCTCCCACCATAGAAGTTGCATACAGACCTATCTAGTGATCATATTGTGCTGAAGATGGAGCTCATGATGTGAGATGATGATGATGAATGCTCACCATCTACTAGTAGCTCAAGTAGTGAGACAAGTTATTTAGTGCACATGTGCTGAAAAAGTAAATTTTGAGAGATCTTATGGGATCTTAAGGGGTCCTAATGTCTCTTTTGACACACTAGGAACCCTCATGACCCCCTTTGATACATTAGAGCCAACAAGTCTCTAGAAGAACTTATATTTGATAATAGAGATACACCCATTAGATTTACAATAATCTTAGATATCTCACCTTAATTGATGTTGTGTCAGTTTTGAAGATTTCTCTCAACTAGACCTCCTTGTCCTTTTATAGTATGTACATGAAAATAGAAATATGAAGTTCAGTGATAAGATCTATAGATACCATGAAAAAGAAGGTGCGCTCAAGCACAATGTAACATGATCATATAAAAATATATTGGAGGGATGACAAAAAATAAGACATTCTAGTTGTGAGAAACCATATCAAACCTTGCTTGACTAAAAAATGTTATTGTTATCTTGAGTTGATATTTCTATCCATCTCTACAATTCTATTCTTGTTCTTGCTCTTGTCACTCTAAATAATTTTTTGAATTAGGATTCAATGGTTATAGATAAGCTTCATGAGAATTCCAAAATTTCAATATTTATTTCTCAAAAATAACAATATTTAACCCATACTATATATAACATTAACACGTAGTTATAGCTACATATTTAAACCCAAATATTTATACAAACATTTGTTACAATGGAAACAAGCTCATGTTTATAAGTGACAAAATAATTGAAACATATAAAGTTGAGTGTACTGCATATGGTAATGATGGTTGCATTTCCATGCCCTCCAAGTATGGGAAGACCTAGTTAACATTCACCTTTGTTGCACTTAACACATGACATACATGTAAGCCTATGTTAGGTGATGATGATGATGAATATTGACCATCTACTAATAGCTCAAGTAGTGATAGAAGGTCTTTAGTGCACATGTACTTAGAAAACTTGTGATGAAGATGAAACTTGAAACTACTTGACTGTCATGGAAAACTTGTGCTAAAGATGACATCTATAACTATTGGACTTTCATGAAAAACTTGTAATGAAGATGCAACCTCTAACTACTAGTATATCATGGAAAAATTGTGATGTGATGGCATCTACAACTATTGGACTATCATGGAAAACTTGTGATGAAGATGACACCTATGACTAACTGGACTATCATGAAAAACTTGTAATGAAGATGACACCTACAAATATTAGATGGTTATGGAAAAATTGTAATGAATATGACACTTGTAACTACTAGATTTTCATGAAAAACTTGTGATGAGGATGACACCTTAAACTTCTAGAATGTCATAGAAAATTTTATCTCTCTTGGAGGGAGAGAGAGAGAGAGAGAGAGAGAGAGAGAGAGAGAGAGAGAGAGAGAGAGAGAGAGAGAGAGAGAGAGAGAGAGAGAGAGAGAGAGAGAGAGACCAATTGGGGCACCTCCATAATTATATCCATACATTCCCCAGAATGCTTATCAACATTTTCATTGTTTCAAGATCTACACTAAATTGGCTGTCAACGTTGAGCATCAATTTTTCTTTCATCTTAGTAAGAGCTCCAATAATTTCTTTGGCCATTCAAGAAGGTATATTTATGTGGGTTTCCTTGTTTGTCATGGCGATTCACCCTTGGCTTGATTTCAAGCACTTCTTCCTATTTTTGACATACACACAAAAACCCATTACTAATTTTTCCTACATGATAAAAATAAAAGAGAAGTTGTGTAAAATGAATTGATGTACCTCAACTCCTTCATGGGAAGTCTTTGTCATTTCTTTATAAGATTATTTTATCTTTTGGTTCAACCATGAGAATATCTCTCGTATATCTTGACCTTACATTGTATTGTTGCATTGCAATTAAGTCTTCCTTGTAAGGGTCACCATTTGGGTGAAGAAAAAGTTGAATGATTCCAAGACCCATAGTTTGAGTTGTAGAAGCTAAATTTTCCTCGATAGAATTGGCATCTGAATATTTGTATAAAACCCATTGTGCAACATCCCTCCACCACACTCTTTATTTTTTAAAAACCACTATGCATCGTCTCTCCAATCATTTATTTGATGAAATTAATCCATTTTAGTTAGTTGCTTCATTAATTGGAGCTAATTAGGCATATTAGCCCTTTGAATAATTGACTATACTTTTACATAGACATAACACAATAGCATTATGTCTAGACATGAGCGCATTATATCTAGTATGATAGTTTAGTCATACGAAGAACAATGCTATCACATTATGTTAACAAAAAAAAGTGACCATCTTTAGGCTTGGTAATAGATTTGTTTAACTATCCAAAGGCTTGGATTGATGTTTTCCCTTCATTTTTCATTGGTTTAGATGCTTTTTCAACTTATAAGATCAATTCTCATCTTTGACTTCATCAAGTTTGCAAATGGCAAATCGGGTATATCTAAAATCACCACCATATTCTCACACGTTTTCTTACATTTCTAACTATATATATATTTTAATTTCTAGACAAGATTAGCATTATGAAGTTGATTTTTTTATATCCATCTCTTGACAATCCTCTTATACATATTTCTAGCATTCTTTTAATAACTTTTTATCTATTTAACTGAATAGAAAATAAATTACATATTATTGTTCTACACTTGATTCTAGATACAGTATTAAGAATTTTTTTATATTTTAGATTATTTTGATGCAAGTTATGTTCCGTATATAAACATGTACCAAAATTTTAGGATGGAGTCACTTCAAAAAATCATAGAAAAAACTACCCCATAGAGAATTATTAAAAAAATGCAACTTCTAGATTTCACTCCTACCTATCATCCTACAAAAGAGTTTTTAAAAATACTAAATATAACTATATGTTTTGTTGAGTACCCAAAAATAACTATGTTATTTTTTTCAACAAAAAATAGGAACAATTTTTCGTGCATGTCGGGTTTGACCCTCTTAATCTTATCCATTTTTTGAAAACACTAGTAGTATAAAAAAAAAGATTTAGAGTACTACAATTTTTTTGTTTTAAAAATTTTCTCATTTTGAGTGCATGACCCTCAAATGGATCTTCCAAGGTCACTTTTACCTAATTTTAGAAAAAAGGTGTTCACTTAGACCCCTTTTTGCACACCATTTTGGTGCACTCGCTGGGATCTTTTTTTCCAAAAATTGAAATATGTAAATAATTTGTTATTAGAGTGTCTCTTAACCCAATTACTATTGAAAATGAACTTATAAATTTTAGTAAATTTTTATTTTTCCCATAAAAAAAACTCCCAACTACTAAGCCAATTAATCCTTTCAACTATTAGATTCACCAAGTTATAGGACCCCTAAGGGAAAACTTGATGGTGACCCCTTAGGGCACACTTGATAGTTATAATGTGTAAAAAGGGACCATAAGGGGTTCTAGAAATTTTTGAAAGGAACATTGCCTAACCCCTTAGGACATATGACAACCATTAAGTATGCCTTAAGGGGCCTTATGACCCTTAGGGCACATTTGAAGGATCTAATCATATTCTTCCCACTGATCTAGATTTCAACTATTTTGTGTATTTATATGCTCAATCATGATCTAAAAGTATTGACTAAGAGAAAACTATGATTGTATATCATCTGGTTAAAAAAATTTCATTTGAGGAGAAATATTATACCGATCAAGAAGAAAACTAGCTATGGAGAATCTAGTTATGAATCCTATTAAGAATGAAAATATTAACAAATTAGCTAGGATTAAGAGAGAAAGTCCACCATGTTAACGAGAAAGAGTGGGAAGAGCTTCTTGGACCCATGATAGATGTTACAAATAAGTGTTGAAAAGATATCAATTGATATAAGTATTAGAATGTGTTTCAATCATTACTTTGTCACTGATGTCAAACCTACTACTTGCTGTTAAGATAACGATGTAGTTGATTTGAGTACTATCATTTTGTTTGATTGATGAAGAGGATTTGATCAAATGAGATAAAAAAATCACCTAGAGAAAAGGTTGAGTTATGGTAAGTAAAAGGAGTGCAAATATCAGTTATGATAGTGATGATATAGTGCATTAATTATCTACTTAAGGTTGCAAAGGTTGGATACACTGACTAAGTCTTGAAGAGAAAGTAAGAAGAATTGAGTCTGGCAAGCTTGACCAAGTGGATAGTAGGTACCAATAAAAGTTAGTGCAAGCTAAGCAGAAAATCAATTAGAGCCAAGTAAAGTGAAGATTTAGTGTATCCAGAGTGATACACTATAAGCCAAGTAAAGTTTAGTTGATGCTGAGGACCAATAAAATTTAGTTTTTGCCAATTTATCTAGTGGATGATGAGTGGAATAACAATATGGAAGATGAGTGACAACATATTGATGTTGGGTGCCAGTATTCAAGTGAAATCGAAGATTTGATGAATCTAAGCCAACTATTTTATTTTCTTGAATTTTGTAAAGCATGTGGAAGATAACTATGATGAGTTGGTGGCATAGAATCCATGGTAAACCATTTTGAGGAGAATTCAATGTGGATTCAAGAATAAGTTTCTAGAAGGGAGTAAAATGAAAAGATAGGTAGACTCATTGAATCCTACCTAATCCTACCTAACCCTAAAATGGACAAAAGAGACTGAACAACAAAAAATCTTAATTTTCTATTTATAGAGATGGATGGTCAGAAGAAAAGTCAGAAGCTAGGTTGGTCATGTTTGAGAACCTAAGTTAGACAAGAGGTCTAAGGTATAACTTCATTAAGTGACCAAACAGAAGAGACTGGTATTGAAAGCAAAGCAATAAGGCTTACAAGTATGAATTCTTGGAGGGTGAACAAGCTATTAGAGATGAAGTATGTGAAAGCCAAGTAGAATAGAGGACTGAAATAGAGATCTGTAATCTTCAAGTGAGTTGTAATTTGTTATCAAATCAAGCCTTATTGTTACTTTCTAATCATTGTATCAGTCTAGGGTAAATCCTTTGGATTAAGGTTGACCTTACAGTCATTTGTAAATCCTTTAATTAGGTGACATTCCAAATGAACGGTTTAAAGTCCTCTAACAAGGCTCACTCCTAATAGAGTGATTGAAATCCTCTAACCAAGTCACATTTAATAGTGTGTATTGTAACCTTTAATAGGGTTGGTCTTTCATGGGGCATCACTTCAAAAGAGTGAGAATTAGTTGCATGTTACTAGTAATTTTTCCCAAATTGGGTTTCCATGTAACGTCCTAGTGTCAAGTGTGTTATTGAATATGTTATGTTCCATGTTTACATTTTTGCAAAGATGTTTTGACCTAGAAAAGTAATCTACAAGTTTAAGTGATTGTATGATCTAATGAATGCATGCATGAATATGTTTTATGGATATGGGTTCACTAAGTTGTGAAAATTTGTATTTGTACATCTAGACCTTGGATAATTGATTCACCCCCCTCTCAGTTATTCTAAATAATTCCCACAATTGGTATTAAAGACATATGCTTAAGATGACTACTTTGAAGATACTAGAAGCAAAAGATCAAGATGTCAAAGAGAGAGGTACCCAATCTTAATAAGGAAAATTTTTTGCATGGAAAAGTCTAATGAAGCTACACCTAAGAGGTCTTGGAGACCATGCCCAATCTACTATCACTAACGAGCACGTTGACCCTATTGGACCCCTAGCTATCAAAGATCTAAAAAAGAAGAAAGAGCACAATCAGGCAACATTGGAGATTGCCTCTGCCTCGAGTTATGCCAAGTTCAATGACATCAAGGATTGTGACAATGCAAAGAATATGCCGGATGCTCTTTGTACCATTTATGGAGGAGATACAAATGTTTTAAGAGCCAAATTTGAAAGTCTTAGAGGTAATTTTTATGATATGAAAATAAAAGAAGGTGAGAATGTTGCTCAATACTGCTCTAGAATAAAAGATGTTGTTAATGCTATAAGAAGAGCTACTGGTACTATAAATGATGATATTGTATTAATCAAAGTTTTGAGAACACTACTGCCCATTTATGCTATTAGAGTTTCTGCAATACAAGAACTGGAATGTATACCAGGTTCTAATCTAACTTTTGAAGCTCTAGTAGGTAGGCTCATTTCTTTTGAGCTGTCAAATTTTGACAACTTCAAATCTAACAATGTGGAATCTACTTTCAAAGCTAAGCTATCATTGAAGGAACCTAGTGAGAAGAAGAAGAAGAAAAATGTAAAATATGTTTCCAGTGACAATGACACAGATGTGGAGGATGTAGAATAGCTTCAAGCATTTCTTGTGAGGAGATTTCATAGAGGTAAAGGAAAATTCGAAGGTAAGTTAACTATCATGTATTTTAATTACAATGAGGTTGGTCATATTGCTGCTAGATGTCCAGAGAAGAAGAATTATAAAGGTGGAGATAAAAACAAAAGTAAAAGAGATGAGTATAACAAAGATTACATAGACAAAGGCAAGAAGTCTTGCTACATTGTAGAAGAGGAAACCAAAAATGGATCTAACAATCATGATGATGAAGTGGTGTATGTTGCAATAAACGATGAGGCAACTACACTAGTGTCTTGTGTGAACAAGAATGACAGATGGATCATTGACAGTAGGTTTTCACATCACATGACTGGAGATAAAAGTAAGTTCACTACCTTGAATTATTATGATGGAAATAGTGTAAATTTTGGTAATGATGCACCCTATCTAATAAAATCAAAAGGATCTGTCAAACTCACAGAAAATATTTTATGTGACAATGCTTATTGTGTTGAAAGACTTAACTATAATTTGTTGAGTGTGTCACAACTAAATAGTTTAGGTTGTAAAATTGAGTTTGAGAACAAGATAGCTAAGATATATGATATTGATGGGAAACTAATTGGTAAAAGGTGATCAAACTAAAGGTAATCTATTGTACCTTGATATGAATGATGCTACTTATCTAGTTGTAGAATTTGATGATGTGTGGTTATGTCACAAGAGGTTATGTCATGTTAATTTTGATAATTTGGTTAGTATTGGTAACATGAGAAGAGTCAGAGGTTTGCCTAAATTGAAGAAACCTAAAAATATAATTTGTAAACAATGTTAGTTAAGAAAAATGACAAAGTCTAGTTTTAAGAGTAAGACTCACACCTCTAAAGGAATTTTAGAGATTGTTCATAGTGATTTGTGTGGACCAATTGATGTGTAAAGCTACAAAGGTGATAAGTACATTATGCTATTTGTTGATGACTATTCTAGGATGATGATAGTTATGTTTCTAAAATAGAAATCTGATGCTTTCCAAATGTTTAAGTGGTACTTAGCAAGAGTTGAGAAGGAAACAAGTAAAAGCTTGAAATGTATGAGGTTTGATAGAGGAGGAGAATTTAAATAAAATGAGTTTGAGATATTTTGTAATGACAAAGGAATCAAAAGAATACATCTACTCTTAGGACCCCTCCATAAAATGGAATTGTTGAAAGGAGGAACAAATTTGTAATAGACTATACTAAGACACTCATGATAGAGAAGAATGTTGCTTTGAAATACTAGAGAGAGGTTGTAAGTACAATTGTCTCTTATAAGCTAGAGTTTCCATTGCATCAAAAGATAAACCTGTTAATGCCTGATACAACCACTAGACTTATAGAATATTAGAGGTAGTTAAGCCATGTCACAAATCCTGAAGGGGAATATTGGTAGTTAGTACCCAAGGAGATTCAAACCTAAGACCAGGCTCTAATACCACTTGTTACAAGCCAGAGTTGCCATTGCACCAAAAGATTGACCTATCAATACCCAATACAACCACTAGAATTATAGAACAAGGAGGTGGTTAAGCCATGTCATGAATGCTGAAGGGGAACATTGGTGGTTAGTCCAACACTATCTATACATTAAACCATGTGCAAGTCAAGAAAAGTACTCATTCAACACCTTTTGAACTATGGTATGGATACTCAAAAAATGTAAAATATTTGGAGGTATTTGGAAGAAAGTGTTATATTCTCAAAGATTTTAGGAATGATAAATTAGATGAAAAAAGTGAAGAAGGTATATTCTTTGAGTATTCCACAAGAAGTAAAGATTATAAGTGTTTAAATACTAATACCCAAAAAGTTGTGGAAAGTGCAAATGTGAAATTTGATGAATACATAGAGGTACATGAGGCTGAACCTATGAAGGAACCAAAGAAATATAAATCTTTTGTATAATTTTATGAAGGTATGCCTGCTAATGAAGATGATGTAAAGTGAGTTACAAAACAACAATAAGTTTCAGTGACTGTCGAGTCACATACAATGAATGTCGAGTTTTATTTAGGAACTGAGTTATAGTTAGGTGTCGAGTTGCAGACTAAAGCTGAGGCACATTCTAATTCTGAGATTAGTGTACATGAAAGAGATGTTGAGTTACTTGATAGAGAAGTACATAGTGACTCAAAATTTGATAGAACAAATGAGGAAAATAGAGAAGAGCTAAGATTTTCAAAGTATGTCAAAAACCATCACCCTACTACACAAATTATTGGAGATAAAGATGCAAGACCAATGACAAGAAATAAGTTGAGGAGTGATACATATTTTCTTAGCATGCATGAACCTAAAACAATGAAAGATGCCTTAGAAGATGTGGACTAGAGTAAACCCATAAAAGAAGAGATTGAACATATTGAGAAGAATAAGACATGGACTCTAGTTCCTAGACTAAAAAATAAAAATGTGATTGGTACCAAGTGGGTGTACAAAAATAAGTTAGATGAAAATGGTGAAGTCAAAAGGAATAAGGCAAGATTAATTTACAAGGGGTATGTAAAAAACAAAGGGATAGACTATGGAGAAACAATTTCCCATATTGTTATATTGGAGGGAGTAAGAACTCTGCTTACTTTGCATAACAAGGTTTCAAAGTTTATAAAATGGATGTTAAATATGAATTTCTAAATGACATATTGGAAGAAGAGGTTTATATAAAATAATCAGAAGGATTTGTTGATGCTAACAACAAAAACATGGTATGTAGACTACACAAAGCTTTATATGGTTTAAAGAAAACACCAAGAACATGGTATAAAATGCTAGACAATTATCTTGCGAAGATTAGATTTGAGAGGATTGATGATAACAACAATTTGTACTTGAAGACAAAAAAAGGAAAAGGTATTTTATTATCTGAAATTTTTGTTGATGATATCATATTTAGAAGTCAAGATACTTTATGTAAAGCTTTTGCAGATGAAATGAAGAAAGAATTTGAGATGTCAATGAAGAGATCAAGTTCTTTATGGGTTTGCAAGTACATTAGATAAAATATAGTATATACATCACTCAGTCTAAGTATGTAAAGGAGATACTAATTTTTTTTGGATTGGAAGATTCCAAACTAGTAAGCACACCTATGGTGATAGGACACAAATTATCAAAGAATGATGATTTAGTTGAGGTGAATCAAACATTGTATAGGTCTATGATTGACAAATTGAAATATGCATTGCATAATTGATGTAGAGCCCTCTGTATTTATCTTCAAGGAATCTTAGTTCAACTCAAGGGATTCACAATAGGCTGGTACACCCTCAAGGAACCAAGAAAATCTCAAAGATTACAACAAAGAACCTTGACATTATACACCGATAAAGACAAAATCTTCACCCACACAATCAGATTACTATGTCTGATTACATTGTTCATAACTTCAGTTCTAAAAATCTTTTTGAAAAACAATTTGGAGTAATTGTTCCCAATTAGTAATTCTAAAACATATCCAAAGATGAGACCAATCTAATAAGCAGATTATAAATTATGTACTCTGAACCAAGACCCATATTTTCTGTCATAAACCAGAAACAAAACTGGTAACCCTGCCTAGGGCATCAGATATCTTCCTCAAAATAAATTAAAATAAACCCAAACCAATTCCAAATCATCCATTTGTGAGTATAGTTTCCAAATCTGTAAGCCATTAATTTATCCAATACATAAATCAATGTATAAGCACAAATCTTTTCTTGCAACACCATTGAAGGCATTTAAAAACATGTTTTCACTCAAATGCTCATAACTTTCACAAATATATATAAAAATGATTCAAACCAGTTGGAAATTAAATTTAGTTCACATATCTTTCCAATGAATATAATTAGAGATCTTGAGTCTCCAAAATATGTCCGCATCACACGCTGCAACATGACTATATTCAGCGAATCTCAAATCTGCAAACATCCACTTTCACCAAAATACCCATAACTTATTCATTTCTTCATAAAATTGAACCAAACCAAAAGCATGAGAAGAAAGATTCATCATACTATATATCCATTACTATATTATATGGTTTCCAGGCTTTAAATGGCTGTAAAAGGCCTGGAAACTACTCTAAAACTAAAAAAAACCAATCAAAACCACAACAATAAAATGCACCAAAAATGTATCAAAGTATTTCCTCTTCTCCAAATTGATTTGGTTCGACCATAAAATGGTTTTTATATCCATTTGATATTTATAAACCTTCCTAACTACCCCCAAGACCAACCATATACCTTTTTACATCATTTTTCTATTATTAACAACTTTCTCAAAGTTGCATTTTACAACTTTTTTACGCAACTTTTACATTTTTGACAAAAAATGGCTTCATAGCCTTTACAACTTGACCCAAATACAATACAAATGACTCAAATGACTTTAGATGGATGTCAATAGATCCATTCACCAATTAAATTAACATTTTTACATTATTTATCATATTAAGACCTCCTTTGACAACTTATTACAAATGGCTTCTCTAGCTTTTATATCTTTGTCTTCTTGAGATTTAATGTGCTCCTGCACCATACTCCCAAACTTGAAAAGTTTCCAAGTCCCTTGGAAACATGGAATCAATAACCTGCAAGAAAAAATATTAGATCAAAATCCTCATCTTTTCCTTTGCCTCTTCATGCCTTTATCACCATCATCTTTTCCCTTAAGGACACAGGACTGTCCTCAAAATCATATTCTCAAATACTCCTTTTAGTGGAGCATTAATGGCTGCAACTTCCACGGTGCCTTATTAGTAAGAAATCCATCTTTACCATTGTTGCTTCAAACTCACCACAAACAACTCTCCCCTATGCCTCACCTAGGAGTCCTCCTCTTTGCCTCTCTCCCTAGTCTCTTGGCAATCAACTAGACCAATCCATGGCCCTTGACCATTCATCTTACCCAACAGTAGATCCTGGAAGATGCCTCACCTTCTTTGTGCCATGCACCTTCTACCCAGCTTTATCTCCATTGGAGAATGGTTATGATAGACCTTCTCTTGTCTACCCATACATCCCAACCTTCATGTGCAGCAAGATGGATAAGAACCTACAACCAAAACTCATTAACAAAACAAATACAAATTCTTCAAGGTCCTGGTGTGGATTGCCTCCCTCGGCGCTCTACCCACACACTCAAGATCTTCAAGCTATGATACCAATCTGATGTAGAGCCCTCTATATTTATCTTCAAGGAATCTTAGTTCAACTCAAGGGATTCAAAATAGGCTGGTACACCCTCAAGGAACCAAGAACATCTCAAAGATTACAACAAAGAACCCTGACATTATACACCGATAAAGACAAAATCTTCACTCACACAATCAGATTACTATGTCTGATTACATTGTTCATAACTTCAGTTCTAAACATCTTTTTGAAAAAAAATTTGGATTAATTGTTCCCAATTAGTAATTATAAAACATATCCAAAGATGAGACCAATCCAATAAGCAGATTATAAATTATGTACTCTGAACCAAGACCCATATTTTCTGTCATAAACCAGAAACAAAACTGGTAACCCTGCCTAGGGCATCAGATATCTTCCTCAAAATAAATTAAAATAAACCCAAAAAAATTCCAAATCATCCATTTGTGAGCATAGTTTCCAAATCTGTAAGCCATTAATTTATCCAATACATAAATCAATGTATAAGCACAAATCTTTGCCTGCAACACCATTGAAGGCATTTAAAAACTAGTTTTCACTCAAATGCCCATAACTTTCACAAATCTATATAAAAATGATTCACACCAGTTGGAAATGAAAGGTAGTTCACATATTTTTCCAATGAATATAATTAGAGATCTTGAGTCTCCAAAATATGTCCGCATCACACGCTGCAACATGACTGTATTCAGCGAATCTCAAATCTGCAAACATCCACTTTCACCAAAATACCCATAACTTATTCATTTCTTCATAAAATTGAACCAAACCAAAAGCATGAGAAGAAGGATTCATCATACTATATATCCATTACTATATTACATGATTTCCAGGCTTTACATGGCTGTAAAAGGCCTAGAAACTACTTTAAAACTAAAAAAAACCAATCAAAACCACAACAATAAAATGCACCAAAAATGTATCAAAGTATTTCCTCTTCTCCAAATTTATTTGGTTCGACCATTAAATAGTTTTTATATCCATTTTATAGTTATAAACCTTCCTAACTACCCCCAAGACCAACCATATACCTTTTTACATCATTTTTCTATTATTAACAACTTTCTCAAAGTTGCATTTTACAACTTTTTTACGCAACTTTTACATTTTTGACAAAAAATGGCTTCATAGCCTTTACAACTTGACCCAAATACAATACAAATGACTCAAATGACTTTAGATGGATGCCAATAGATCCATTCACCAATTAAATAAACATTTTTACATTATTCATCATATTAAGACCTCCTTTGACAACTTATTACAAATGGCTTCTCTAGCTTTTATATCTTTGTCTTCTTGAAATTTAATGTGCTCCTGCACCAATAATAGATCTAATATTGCATTATCTATTGGGATAGTTGCAAGATTCTCTATTAACCCTAGGGAGAATCATTTGATGACAATTAAGAGAATAATGAGATATCTAAAAGGAACAAAAGATTATGGTATATACTACAAGAAAAATGAAAAGTTTGAGTCGAGAGCCTACAATGATGTTGATTGGGTTGGAAATACTGATGACAGAAAGAGCACTAGTGGAGGAGCATCTTTCTTAGGAAAGAGACTAGTGACATGGACTAGTAAGAAAAAAAAATTCATATCTGAGTCTACTCCTGAAGCTAAATATGTTGTTGCTATAATAATTTATACAAACATTGTATGGATCAAACAACTACTCAAAGTTATGAAGGAAGAAATCATTGAACCTGTGATACTTTATTGTGATAATATATTTGCTATAAATATATCAAAGAACCTTGTGATGCATACAAAGACTAAACACATTACAATCAAGTATCATTACTTGAGAGATTTAGTTCAAGACAAAGAGGTGAAGATGGAATATGTAAATACAAAAGAGAAGATAGCTGATATATTCACAAAAGCATTACCTAATGATGCTCATGAGTATCTAAGAGGTAAACTAGGGGTGGTACCCCTATCCAAGGCTATTTAAGAAGCATAAGTTGTTCCCTACATCAACTAGAGTTGAATGTTGTATCTTACACATTGATGTAGTGAATCTTACTTTAGGAGTTGCCTAAAGTAATAAAAGAGCTTGAACTATAGATCAATCACAAGCTAGGTTATAAAGGGAGAAACTAAAAAATGTTCATATCTACATTTTATGATGATAAGTCTTTGACATTGTTTCCAAAGAGGGGGAAATATAGAAAGAGAGGAATAGATAAATAAGAGAAAGGGAGAATTACAAAATACCAAACATAGTGAGAACAAGGGAGAAAGAAAGACATACATCTACCTAGTAAGAGGGAGATATTGTTGAGGGAGATATAAGAAAAGAATAGTACATAGATACCTGAATATTAGAAAGAGGGAGTGATCAAGATAGAGTCGTAAGGATATGTTTCTTGTCTTTTGATCATAACAGAATTTTGTAAGCCTATACAAAAGTTGAAAGCTACTGATAGAGGGAGAGATTTCAATACAAGGAATTATTTTATTTTTGGTATTGTTGTTGGTATGGTTTTCCATCAACACCAAAGATGGAGATTGTTGAAAAAAGATTGACATAAGTATGAGAATGTGTTTCAATCATTTTTGTGTTACTGATGTCAAAACTACTACTTGCTAGTAAGAAAACTGTCTAGTTGATTTGAGTACTATCATTTTGTTTGATTGATGAAGAGGATTTTAATCAAATGAGATAACAAAAGAACCTTGAAGAAAGGTTGAGTTATGGTAAGTAAAAGAAAAAGAAAGATTAGTTATGAAAATGATGATATAGTGCACTAATTATCTACTTAAGGCTACAAAGGTTGGATATATTGACTAAGTCTAGAAGAACAAGTAAGAAGAGTTGAGTCCGTCAAGCTTGACCGAGTAGTAGGTGCCAAGAAATGCTAGTTCAAGTTGAGCCAAAAATTAGTTAGAGCCGAGCAAAGTGAAGATTTAGTGGATGCTTAGTGATATAGTGTAAGATGAGTAAAATTTAGTAGATGTCAAGCACTAGTAAACTTTAGTGTTTGCCAAGTTATCTAGTGGCTGACGAGTGGAAGAACATGGAAGCTGAATGACAACATATTGATGCCAAGTGCCAGTATTCATGTTAATTTGAAGATTTGATGAATCTGAGCTGACTATTTTGTTTTCTTGAATTTTGTGAAGCATGTGGAAGATAACTATGATGAGTTGGTGGCACAAAATTCATGGTAAACCATTTTGAGGAAAATTCAAAGTTGATTGAAGAGGAAGTTTCTAGAAGGGACTAAAATGAAAAGATGGGTAGATTTATTGAATCCTACCTAATCCTACCTAACCTTAAAATGGATGAAATAAGTTAACAAAAAAAGATCTTAATTTTCTATTTATAGAGATGGCTAGTTAGAAGCATGGTTTGTTGAGATAATGGGTGTTGCACACATTGCATAATATTGTTATATTTTATTATTTTATTTTATTATGTAATGTTGTGCCTAGATGGATGTACAACATGTAAAAATTTTCATGAAATATTCTTGATGAGTTGTATTGTAACATTATGATAATATTTCATGTAATTATTTAATATTGGGGAAAAGAATTAAATGTCCAATATTAAATGTGGGGTCAGTGGGTTAAGTAGCACATGGTTTTAGCACATGGTTTATGTAATACCACTTGGTAGTTTTGTGAGACTTGCTACTATATAAGTAGCCACAAAGGTAGTTGTTGTAGAGTGAGAGTGAAAAAAAAGGAAAGAGTCGACTGGGACAAGGCTTGACAGGTTAGCCAAGGGAGCATTTGTGAAGGTTCGAAGCATGGCATGGGATGTGTGAGTTCATGCTTGTTCACATAGTTTACTCAGTTGTGGCTATGGCCATGAAGGCTTTCATGGTTGTATGGAAATGGTATTTTTGCTGAATAATATATGGTGATGGATGCTTTTGAAAGCTAGGTTTTTCCTTCAATGAGGGTTTCCCAGGGTATATCTTGTGTCACAATTTTGTGGGTATGTTGTTTATTCTCTTGCATGTGGATTTTAATTCTATATTTATTTCAAATCTATTATGAGTTATGTGGAAATGGTTATATTCTTTATTACCAAGTTTCTTTACAAGTGGTATCAGAGCTATGGTTTTATTATTGTAACCCTAGATTAAATCCATTAGAATGCATGAGAGGATAAAAGAAAGGGCAAGATATATGAGTTGTTTATTGCAAATCTGAGGGTTTTGGATTTTCTGTTATGATGGGATGTTCAAATATTTGGGCATGGGAAATTTTTGGACAAAATGATTTTTTGGATGTTTCATTTAAAATGAGGGTTTTAGGGGGGAGCTTGTAGAAATGACCTCTTGGGTAAAAATAGACTTTGCCATTGGATCCGGGTCGACATTTTCATAAATTTTGATATATAATATGTTGTGGTTTGGCCATGTTCAGAGGAAATGAAAGAATTTTTTAGTTTCAGCCCATGATGGCTATCAAATTTAATCTCATTAGAATTTTCGTCACAGAAAAAAGAAGTGAAAAATCTCACTGAAAATCGTAAAAAGACTGTCTTAGTAAAATGGCCATAACTTTCTCTCAGAATATCAGATTTCAGAGTTCTTATATGCGTTGGAAAGCTAATTCAGAGCACTACAACATGGTATAGGTTTGGTTCTATGATTTTGATATTTTTTTAGTTTTTAAGAGCTCTAAATTTAGATGTTGTTTATTTTGAGCACAAATTAGGGCATAACTTGGGCATACGAAGTCAAATTTTGGACTTCGAGTAGTCAACAGAAAGCTCTTGAAGAGCTCTACACATTGGTTTAGATTTGGTATAGGTTTAGCATAATTTATTTGTTGATATATTTATTTGAATAATTTATGGTATAATTTGACTATGGTAACATTGTGAGTTTATGGCATTAGAGATTAAGATTTGATATCATTGTATACTCAGTTCATATTTTAGATTGGTCTCATGATGATATGGTTATCAAAGTTTGGTTTGAATATGTATGATGACTTGTTGGATCTACAAGTTGTGCAATGTTGTAAGTAGTCTATACTTACAAGTTGCATTTATAGCTTGGTTATGGGTTGTCTTTTTCCATTGATCTTTCATTATTGATGCATATTCAAATTGGTGGCTTAGATTTGGGTTGTCTATGCCCTAAGTCACATGACTTTCTATTTTTCCTTCATGTAGAAGGGATGAGATGTTGTTACCAGGTATAGTCATGGTGGCGAATTGTGGTTGACTATTTTATGCTGATAGGGTAGACATATTAAGAGCCAAATGCTCAGTTCATGGATGTGATCATGGTGCTATGAATTTTGGAATGACATGATTGGTTATACAGGTACATCCTTAATGTTCATTAGCTTAGATTTCTGATTTAGTTATGGTGGTATATCTTCTTGGTTGAGGATCATGGTTATTTGGTTTCTTTTGAGGAGCTCATGATGTGCACTTTGAGTTCTTTGATGGTTTGATGCCTTGGTTGATTCTCATGGTTAGAGGATAGTTTTTCATCATGATGTCATGGATAGCTTGGATACATGGTTTAGTGGGAGCTTGTGATAGTGATGGGGTGACAGTGCAGGATTAGTTCCTAGATCTTTAAGTAGGAGATGAATTTTGTGATGCCATAGGTGACTTGGTACCACGGTTGAGTGGGAGTTTTTGGCATTGATATATTTATTGAGTGTTTGCAGATGTTGGAGGTTTGTCCTAGATCCTGCTGTGTAAAAGTATCTTTGACATTTGCATGGTGCACTTGTTATCTTCATGATCTATGAAGATGGATAGATCTTGAGGACTCATGGAGTTCTTGGTTATCTTCATGATGTGTGGAGATGGTTCTTCATAGTATGCGGAGATAGTTTTCTTCATGGTGTGTGGAGATGGTTGCATCTTGAGGACTTATAGGGTTCTTGGCAAAGGTGTGGTTTATGCTTTTATTTGGCATGTTATCCTTGGTATGAGGATGGTTTCATTATTATGTCATGGTATAATCTTGATACACATTTAGAGTTGTGACATGTTATAGTATGTTCATGTGGAGCATGTTATCTCTTTGGTTGAGATGGTTTAGATCATGTTGTCATGTTTATATTCCTGAGGCCATGGTTGGAACTTTGACATTGATCTTGGTTTAGTTTCTTAGTATTGAGTACACTGATCATAAGCTGGATACTTCATGATATTGCTATGTTGCATTTGGAGTTGGCATGGATTAATTAGTTACAGGTGCTCATGGATACTTAGAGACAGTGGTGATGCTAATTTCTCTTAGATTGGAGAAGTATTTGTTGGGACTATTGATGGTTTCGGCAAGAAGTCCGAGGGGTAGTCACTTGATATGGACTTGAGAGGAGATTTTTCTTAGATGAGTCTTGGTTGGAGACTTAGGTATCTTGATGAACATTCTCATTCCCCACTTTTGGTCTACTTGACAGTTTGCTACTTGAGAGGTATAGCCCATTGTTTCTCTCAGTTGCATTATATTTATGCTTGTCTTTCATGGATATGGATCTTGAGCTATGGTACATGAGTTAGTTCTGGAGGGTTCATTTGAGAGATGGTTTAGCATTAGTTATCTCCATGTGCATATGTTGTTATGCTGGTTGATTTTTGAAAATGGTTTTATATTGGGCATATTCCTTGGTTTAGGAATGGTTTATGAGTTTGATCTTCTTGTGAGAGGCTTACATCTATGATTAGTTATAAGGTATGGTTTGGTGTTATTGAGGCTTCTTGTTGGGGTTTAATGGAGGAGATTATACTTGCATAGTTTGCATCTAGAGGTGTGTGTAGAAGGACATGATACAAGTTATGATTTTCATAGTTTCTCTAGTTTTGGATGTTTAGTTTTGCTTACATTGGATTTGAGATTCGTTGGAGATTGTGATCACTGGTTTGTGCTCATGTATGTCATGTGAGAGATGATATGGTTATTCCTTTATCTCTTTCCTTTTTTGGTTGTGGATAATTTGGGAGACTGTTGGAGACTTGTTATGAGAGTTGTTCTTGTAGGATATTAGTTTATGTATTGTGGATGTCTTTGATATTACATGGAATCACTTTTTTGAGATGTTGTGAGTGGATTGGTTATAGATTTGACATTATCTTTTGCAGTGGGAGCTTCTTGGTATATATGTGGCAGGTATTTCTCTTGAAGCTTGTGATTGTAGGTTATAGATTGGATATGTTGATGATATGAGATTCACTTGGCATACCTTTGGAGGTATGGATAGTTGGATGGGTTTGACACTTGCTATGGGTGCTATTTCAGCTATGGATATTTTGACAACTATGGATACATGTGATTACCTTTTGATCAAGTTATTTGTGCTTGAAATTTTAGTTGGTACAGGATTTTATGATCTACCAATGCGATAGGTTGAGTAGCTTTCTTTTTGGATGGCTTCTATGTATGTCCAGTGGCAGTGGCATAATAAGAGGTGAGATCATTCATGTTTGAGATGCTGGATACTTTGATTTTGTTGCAAGTACTAGGATGGAGCACTTGGTGTATTTTGATCCATGATGGTGGATGTGTTGGGAGGGATTGTTCCATTGTTCATTTATGTGGCTATAGATTGACCCTATGCAATGTATACAACAAGTGGGAGATTGTTGAGATAATGGGTGTTGCACACATTGCATAATATTGTTATATTTTATTATTTTATTTTATTATTTAATGTTGTGCCTAGATGGGCATGCAACATATAAAAATTTTCATGGAATATTCTTGATGAGTTGTATTGTAACATTGTGATAATATTTCATGTAATTATTTAATATTGGGGAAAAGAATTAAATGCCCAATATTAAATGTGGGGTTAGTGGGTTAGGTAGCATATGGTTTTAGCACATGGTTTATGTAATACCACTTGGTGGTTTTGTGGGACTTGCTACTATATAAGCAGCCACAAGGGTAGTTGTTGTAGAGTGAGTGAAAAAAAAGGCAAGAGTCGACTGAGACAAGGCTTGACAGGTTAGCCAAAGGAGCATTTGTGAAGGTTGGAAGGATGGCATGGGATGTGTAGATTCATGCTTGTTCACATAGTTTTCTCAGTTGTGGCTATGGCCATGAAGGCTTCCATGGTTGTATGGCAATGGTATTTTTGCTTAATAATATATGGTGATGGATGCTTTTGGAGGCTGGGTTTTTCCTTCAATGAGGGTTTCCCAGGGTATATCTTGTGTCACAATTTTGTGGGTATGTTGTCTATTCTCTTGCATGTGGATTTTAATTCTATATTTATTTCAGATCTATTATGGGTTATGTGGAAAAAGTTATATTCTTTATTGCCAAGTTTCTTTACATGGTTGGTCATGTTTGAGTACTTAAGTTAGAAAAGAGGTCTAAGGTATTGCTTCATTCAATGATCGAACAAAAGAGACTGCAATTGGAAAGCAAAGCAAGAAGGCTTATGAGTATGAATGCTTCAAGGGTGAACAAGCTATTAAAAACGGAGTGTATGAAAACCAAGTACTATGGAGGACTGAAACAAAGATTTGTAAACTAAAAGTGAGTTATAATTTTTTATTAGATCAAGCCTTACTATTACTTTCTAATCATTGTATCAGCCTAGGGTAAATCATTTGGATTAAGGTTGACCTAACAGTCATTTTAAAATCTTTTAACTGGGTGAAATTCTAAGTGAATGGTCTAAAGTCCTCTAACAAGGCTCACTCCTAATAGGGTGATTGAAATACTCTAACTAGGTCACATTTAGCAATGTGTATTGTAACCTTTAATAGGGTTGGTCTTTCATAGGGCATCACTTTAGAAGAGTGAGAATTAGTAGCATGTTGGAAACATAAGAGGAGTAATTGAGAGGGGAGGGGTAAATTAGTTACCATTAAAATAAATTTTTAATCCCTTATATGTCAATAAAAATCAAAATATAAAGTCTTATTAAACTGTATTCTATTGTTACTCGGCAAACACACAGGCACTCTGTTAACACTATCAAATATTGTAACTTGGTGAATATTGAAATAGTAGTAGTAACTTGGCAAATAAAAATCTTAAGATATTTTTTGAAATTAGCCTTATTTAAGTTAGTTTCATACAGATAAAAGTAATAGCATGAACACAAGTGACACTAAGATTTAAGGTGGAAACCCAATTTGGGAAAAACCAACAATTGCAACTAGTTACCAATTTTCACTCTTCTAAAGTGAGCCCTATTAGGAGCCAACCTTGTTAAAGGTTACAAAACACTCTATTAGGTGTGACCCTATTAAAGGATTTAATCACCATGTTAGGAGTGGCCTTGTTAGAGGTCTTTAAACACTTCAATCTAGAAATGCCACCTTGTTAAAAGATTTACAAATAATTGCTAAGCCAACTCTATTAAGAGATTTTAGATCATTGTTACAATGGTTAGAGAGTAACAATGAGATGACCTAATTTCTAATGCAACTAAATTTCTGATTAAAAATCTCAATTCTGGCTTGTATACTTAATCTTTTCTGATCGAAAGTATCTTTGCAGCTTAACAAGGATATTATGCTTATCCTTCTAATTTTCTTCCTCTAAGAATCTTCAAATATTCTATTACTTGCACACATTCAATCCACAACTTGACCTTATATTTATATTTTACACATTGTCAAGTTGGCTCAAATACAACTTTAGAATACTTAATATTCATCTCCTCAATCGGCTAGAACCAATAAAAAAACCAATTGAACTCAATATGTGAAAACAAGAAAATCCCTCATTAGTCGACCTTTCTCGGTAGACACTAACTCATAAATGATTTTCTTGTGTTAAACAAGCGAGCTCAATTAACACTACATATTTAAAAAGTTCCTTTCATAATAGAGTGAGCTCGGTTAACACTAGTTCCATCCAACATTTCCTTCATTAACTGAGTGAGCTCAGTTAACACTCAACTTCTACTAATTTTCCTTTGACGCTTGAGTGAACTCGATAAACATAGTCATATAAACTTTGCAAAATCTAGAATGCTTAGTAGACACAAGAAACTATCTTCAATACCCAAGTGAGCTCGACATACACTAACTGGCAATGATATGCCATTTTGTGTAACATTAAAGATAATACACAATTAACCAATTGTTTTCAACACATGTTACTAGTGGTTTTCCCAAATTGGGTTTCTATATAAAATCCTAGTGTCAAATGTGTTATTGAATCTATTATGTTTGACATGTTTACATTTCTACAAAGATGTTTTGACCTAGAACAATAATCTACAAGTTTAAGTGATTGTATGATCTAATGGATGCATGCATGAATATGTTTTATGGATATGGGTTCGCCAAGTTGTGAAAAGTTTTATTTGTACATATGGACCTTGGATAATTGATTCACCCCCCATTTAGTTATTCTAAAGAATTCCAACAATAAGGACCTAGAGAGCTAGGAAGGGGAAAAAATAAAAAGAAAGAAGTAAGATACCCAAGTGAGCCTATATCAGATGATGATGATGATGAATACTTACCATCTACTAGCATATCAAGTACTAACAAAAGGTTTTTAGTGTACATTTACTTAGAAATAAGATTTTAAAATATAGAAGTGATGAGTGCTTCTAGTTTTGCATAACCTATGTTGTGTAATAATCAATAGAGAAATGTGAACTCTATCATTCCCCCCTTCTCTCTCTCTCTCTCTCTCTCTCTCTCTCTCTCTCTCTCTCTCTCTCTCTCTCTCTCTCTCTCTCCTCCCTTTATCTCCTTCCCCTTCCTCTATCTCTCTATATCTCACTCAATCTCTCTCATTGCTTTGGTTTTGCATAATTCAATGGGGTTATGGAGAACTAGATGTAATGCTTTTAGTTCTTCATAACATGATCATGTTTTATTAGGCATAACATGATCACATTATGACTAAGATCAAAGTTTTTATTGTAATTTTCTTGGATCATTAATGATCCAAGCTCCTTTTTGAAATTTGATGAAAAGTACACATAACATGATTGTGTTATGTGTAGTTTTGAATATTTTTCATGATGTCCACTTTTTAACACACCATTTTGGTGTGTATGCCCCCAAATATCATGATATACTCAAATAATGCATATATAAAAGTACTACATCATCACATATAACTGAAGAGCTAACATGGACATGAAAAGATGTCTGAAAGACTTTGACAACATAAGTTGTAATAAAAGAAAAGGCATGGGGTATTACATCAAGAACCAAAAAATGTCTTACTTGGATGTTGTTGCAATTGAAAGGGAAGAAAAAACATTAAATAACGTGTTTGGTGAAAATAACCCTCCTATCCATTTCCAAAAATAAAAATACTTCTCAAGAATGTGACCCCATATGGAACATGATTCTATTCCATATGAGGTCATGTTCCATAAATTAAGCTCAATCTCCCATAGTAAATAAAAACTCATTCCAAGTTTAGACTTGGGGCCTTGAGCCAATTTGTGACTCTATTCTATTCTTGTGGAACCCCATTTCGTCAAAAATATTCTTTAAAAAATGAAAAAGAGTAAAAGTTCCCTAATAAATGAACTCAACCTCTTGCACTTACCCTGATAGCTCCAAAATATGAGCGAATTGCAAAAAAATATTTAGAAGTTTCAAAGTGAATTATGAGCTTCAAAACCTTCTGTGGGATTTGACTAGATTTTAATTGCCTTGATGACCAATATATCAAGCTCACAACCAATCTTCTCTCTTTATTTTCCAACATATATCTAAAGGAAGAGAAAAAGCCAATAAGTAAATATAGAAATTACAAGAAAAACAAAAAGGTATTTTTTAAACCTTTATCAAACATTAACATGATTTTGATAGCCAATTGAAAAGTCATTTGTTTGTTTCAAAGCATTTATTAGAGTGTCGAACCTAGGTGGTAATAAACCCCAAGTGATTTTAAAGAAGAGGTAATAAGAATCATATCATTTCTCAAAGCAATAGAAAGGATAATTGTGGAAGATTTTGAGGGAAAAGAACTAGGGTTTTACAATAGATAAATTGACTACAATAAAGTAAGATTACACTTAGAAAGGTTTTCAATAGTAGCAAACTAGAAACATCACTATCTTCCCATTACATAATGTGTTTTCTGAAAGTAACCCTCATACCCATTTTCAAAAATAAAAATACTTCTCAAGAATGTGACCCCATACATGGAACATGATTTTATTCCATATGAGGTCATGTTCCATAAATCAAGCTCGATCTCCCATAGTAAATACGACCTCATTGCAAGTTTAGACTTGGGACCTCAAGCCAATTTGTGACTCTATTATATTCTTGTGGGATCCCATTTTGTTAAACTTTTTTTGGAAAATGAAAAAGAGAAAAAGTTCCCTAAGAAGTGGACTCAACTTCTTTCACTCACCCCTATAGCCCCAAAATATGAGAAAATTAGCAGAAAAATACTTAGAAGTTTCAAAGTATATTATGAGATTCAAAACCTTATGTGGGATTTGACTAGGTCTTAATTGCCTTGAAGGCCAATATATCCAACACACAACCACTTTTCTCCCTAATTTTTTATAGATATATATCAAAAGGAAGAGAAAAAGACAATAAGTAAAAATTAAAAGTACAAGAAAAAAAAAAGGTGTTTTTCAAACCTTTATCAAACCCTAACATTAATTTAATAGCCAATCAAAAAGTCATTTGTTTGTTTCAAAGGCTTGATGCTAAGAACTTCTATTGCCTAGTATTTATTAGAGTGTCAAATCCAAGGGATAATAAATGCCAATTGATTTAAAGGAAGAGGTAATAAGAATCATGTTGTTTCTCAAAGCATTAGCAAGGATTATTTTGGAAGATTTTGAGAGAAAAGAACTAGGGTTCTACAAGAGAGAAATTGACCACAATAAAGTAAGATTACATTAAGAAAGGTTTTCAATAGTAGCAAACTAACAACATCACTATCTTCTCAACTCCATGGTTGCATTTTCTTTTCAAAAAATAACATTTTCCATACAAGTTTGAAGGTGAAGATAGTGTTCCCCTTTCCACTGCATGCTACCAAAATTTGGTCAATATCTAGAAACTTTATCTTGGGCCAATTTTAAATTAAAATGAAGTATAAAATTCTTGACTCCAAGCTATTCTTAGGTTCAACAAGATTACTTCTAAAAATAAAAAAATACCAAGTTAGGGTATGTGAACCTAATGAAACTTTTGAAAAGAGTAGATAAAGAAGATAGGTCTCCTATAACTCAAATAAAGGTATAGTGTAAGGTAGTTAGAGGAAGATACTTTCTCAATAGATATGCAATGCATAAACTAGTTCTAAAATGGATAAATTGAACTATGATCTTACAACTAGCTAAATCTAGTCATCACTCTTGATAGAGAAATTACCAGTGGTTTGTTTCTACTTTCATAAGAGAGGCTTATATTGATTTTTATTTTGCATACTCATGGTCACATTTTAGTGAAAGAGAAGACACTAAAAGAATATAATGATGAAGGAATAGTTTATTTTCCCTAAAAAGAGGAAGTCCTAGTTGCCCAAGTATTTACATAGATCACATGTCTCTATAGAAATCTCAATAATGTTAGTGTTGATGCATAGGAAGGGAAATATAAATTCCCATGGTTTTGAAGAGTAGATGTTTTTCTTTATTGAGATCATCATTAATGGAAAACCTTATTTGGAATAGGTTATCCTTATCAGTGATAGGTTACATCATATAATTTGTGGCTTCCATTTAAATCTTTTTGTCAAATCATTGTTGCAAAGTCATTTAATCATTTCAATTATGATCTTAACTAAGGATCATTTGATCCTTTCTTAACAAGTCTCTAAATAGTGATTATAGACACCAACCCACTTTAAAGACAACTATAAAGAGACAAGGAAAAAAAATTATATGATAAGAAATCTAAAAAAAATCAATTCAATTAGTTTAAGTTCAATTTCTTGAACCAAATTAGAGGGCCTAGCTTGATTGTTGATACCTTCATGTGATAAAGTATGAGGTCAAGAGGTGCAATCTTTTCCCATCCCATGTGGTGCAAGATGAGGTGCATGTTTAAAAAAATATCAAACACATTGTTGTTTATAGTGAGATATTTGATTAACTAAAATTGAACAATTTTTACTATTATATATTGACAACAATCATCTTGCAATACAAATCTATAATGTAATATAACATATTCAATTTACAACTGGGTAAGTGCACCAAGTTGTGGTTTCAAAAAGGTGATGCTTTGTAAAAAGCCAAAATATTATAAATGGGCTACATACCCGCAACCCATTCATTTCTTTCTTATTTTCTAGTCTACCCTCCTCATAGCATGTACGTGGATTGAGAGAATATGGCATTTTTGCCACCCGCCTTGCCAATATGCCTCCTTGTTGTCAAAGTTCAAGATCACGAGCATGTTGTATGTTATCTTACTTTCTTTTTGCATTGTTTGATATGTTTTTTATATTGTTTTGTAGGTTTTTTTCAATTTTTCTTTAAAATTATTTATTTATTTAGATTTCAATTGATTTCTTATTAGGAAATGTCAATAATGAACCGGAAAATCCCCAAGAAGGTTAAAACCAAAACCCTCCACAACAAGAACAACAAATTCTACAACCTGAACCAATTGCAAGACCTCCTCCTAGCACACAAGAAAACATTTTAAATGAAATAGAAAGAGGCAAAACTAAATTAGAAGCACTCATTGGTAGGTTGAAAGCTTATGAACAAACCAATCCAATGAGAGCTCAATTGGCATCCTCCCTCAAGTGACCCAATAAGACCCACATAGCTTCTATTAGTGGTCAATTAGATGTTTGACCGGTTAAGAGGGATGAACAAAAAAGATATTATGCAAATAAATTATCATCTTAAGATTTAAAAAAAAATGATATACGAAAAGGTAGGATTTGTGCATTATTCAAAAAGCCTGGTGAACAAGATACTGTTAGAGAGGGTACTAAATGGTTCCCCATCGATTGGTGCATACATGATGGTATTAGAAATAATTTTTATGATAGATGGTGGATGGTTTTTGATGGCCCTCCTTGCAATAATCACGAGGTCCCAATGTATTTCTTAAGGAAATTGTATTGTGCATTTTTTCTTGGGGAGATCCCCAATTACTTTGATATATTAGACTCTCAAGGTAGAGGTGGGGGGTCATCATTTGAGAGGTTGTGGGCACGTCATGACCCTAATGTAGTTAGGGCACCTGTGGTCAAGCCACAAGGTGAGCATGTGACTATTCCTTCAGTTGTGAAAGAACATGTAGAGGCCAATGCTCTAGGGACTATTAGTGCTTTGACACATACCCTCATTCATTTCATGAATCCATTAGTTGAGGGGGAGCCTTCTGTGTGTCGTGGTCACATGTGCACATCATGCAGATCCTTATGTACATTTAAAAGTCATGTTGGAGATGGTGCAGATGATGGGCTAGTGACTGATCAGTTCTTGAATGAGACATTTTGTCTAATCAATATAACACCCTTTTAGTTGTAGGATTGGACATCCCTTACCACCAAAGTACTATTCTGATTTTCATTAAATGTCAATCCGAGAGCGTGAACTTGAGATGATGTCTGCAAAGTATATGCTCTAGTTTTCACTAAAAGTCACTACTACTTTGAATGCAATAACTATTAAGGAAATCTAGTTTATCCAAAGGAAAGACAACTATAAAATACTTAGAAGAAAATTCTAATTATTTAGCCATATATCTATGCACCTACTGTTGTAGGAACAGTGACTGGTTTTTTTTCCAGTGGTTGCAGGAACAATAGTTTTAACTCTAACTTAGAAAACTGAGTCTAACTTCTACTTACTAAAGTAAAACTCCACCTTCCGCATGGGCCCCCATGGAAGAATGAAGGAAAGACAAACTCAGATAAAAGTGTATAAACTCAGCAAAGGCATGTATTGATCAAATATGCAGTATTACAATAACTTAGGAAAAATGATAAGATTTCTATCAACTCTGTCTGTCTATTCATTACTTAACCTCATAGATACAGATGAGGTCTTGTTTATAGAGAAGAACAACAAACTCCTAAAACTACGACTTCCTCATAAGGAAAGTCAATTACAACTTTAAGACTGTAAACATGCAATTGGAAAGACATTAATTCTCCCTTAAATTCCCCACAAATATAGAGATCATAGAAAATGCTAGATTTGCTCATTTATTTGTCTTCAAATAGCTTTCTAGGAATTTAGGTATCATGCTTTGCATGTTTAACTGATTTCTTTTATGCTTACTTCCTTGCTCGGCCGCTTTATCAGATCCCACTTGGTTATTCATTAAAACAGGTCCCTTCTAACTTTGTCGCCAAGTCTTCTAGTTGCAACGGTGTCATAACGCTTCTCCTTAATGTCATCAATTCTTTAGTGCTATTCCTTCGTAGTTTGTTTAACTCCGCTCTACTTGTATCCTGCGATCAACATTTAAAGCACACAAGACTTCCCGCAAACATTAATTTTCATTTATTAGTTTATAAAGAAAAGGCATTAATTATTCAACTAATAGTTTTTGCAATTTCTTCAGCTATAGGAAGATCTACCCACATCAAACATTCATGAAGAAATATTTTTACCAAAAAATGAACCCCTTTTTAAATATAATTCCGATTATCATTTTATGCCCTATATCCATACTTTATACATCAAAATTTCAAAACATTTATACTAAAGGATGATAAAGTTCAGCATGTTATAGACAAATGTTCACAAAAAGGGCTAATAAAACTTCTATTTCTTCATGTCATCATTTTTGCCCCCAAACGTCCTGAGGTTGGTCCCTTCAGCATTTATAAGTTTTTGATCCTCATCCACAGTCTGAGGTCATTGGCAATTTTCTCTCCTAATTCATGAGCTTTATAATTGAAATATCCATAATTTTGTTTCAATCTTTCCCATTTCTGTTCTTCAGCAGTCATGTTATATTCAACAAATAGATCATGTTTTCCAAGCATAGGATGCAAAAGTATTGGCGGTTGGAAACGAAGAGGTACCCAATAATTTTTTTGATTTCTTCCCAACGTCAGATACCTAGGCATCCTATTGATGGCTAATTCTAGATTTTGGGAAGAGTGCAACTCCCTGGTTTTTAGGTCTTCTGGCAATCAAATCCATCTTTGAAGAGAAGCTTGTATAGCATCAGGGGCATTTTCAGAACAATGCTGCTCCCAATCCAGAAATGCCTGTTCGCGAACGAGGTGGATTTTGACAGCAGCACTTTGATTATTGCTAATGAATAGCCAATTGAAGAATAATCTATAAGTGTTTTGTATTTCTGGCTGAATGTACAATGGTTCAAACATTTCCTTTTCCCTGTAAGGAGTAGCCTGGTTCTCTCAACTAATCTCATTCTACATCCATGACATAATGGCCCTAAACTGTACATCTCCCACATATAATAATGAATTCCAATCTTTATCATCTGGTACAACAAGATTATGAACACATAATTCATAGAGGAGATTCTTCAGAGTCATTGGAACTGAATTGAATGTTGCATAAAATTCCTGAGGAGTATGTAAAGAAGGGTTCAATCCCCGAGTAATTTGAGACAACTACAAATTAATCATTTTCTCTTTTAGGAATAGTGTATAAAGTGAAGATGGGGACCTAAAATTTACAAGCTCTAGAATGAGCTTTGTAATCTTTGTGACACATTGCTGCAGGATCTTAATTTCATTATCCTTTTCTTCAATTTGCTGTGCTTGTTCCCTGATAGTTCTAAGAATTTGTTTCTTCTCTAAATCCCAATTTTCTTTCTCCCATTGAAATTGTTGGTACAGATTAAAGTTGGCTATTAATAGAGTGGAAATTTCCAGTGGTGTATGACGATGGACAATAGGTCTATAATCTTCAAGGAAGTACTTAGGATGATGGTGGTCAGCAGTGCTATCATCCTGAGAATGTTGACAAGTGACAGTGTTATCAAATTTTTTTGAAGGGGAAATGGCTACAGGATAGGTTGCAATAGTCATTTTTTCTTGAAATGTTTCAATAATTTCCTGAACAATTTCTTGTGCAACATATGGATATTCCTCTGGTGCTAGATTATCAGTTTCCTTCGCTAGGTGTCCAACCTCAACCACTATTTCTTCTGAGGATTCTGTGTCACTATCAACATTAATAGGACTATTTGGTTTTGTGAGAATTTCCTCAGGATTATTTTTATGTTCAAGAGTAGGTGCTATGTGCTCTGGTGATTGTGCAGGTGTAGGTACTGGAGTTTCAATATCAATAGGTGGTGCAGGAGGTTCAGCAGGTGGCGCAGGAGGTTCAGGTCTTATATTCACCCTAGACATTCTGGTGACTCACCGTGGGGTAGAAATTGTTTTCTTGCCCTTATCAACAGATTTTCATTTATTTGGGTTAAGTGTAGGTTCTTGTGATACTAGAGGTACTTCTTCTGAACCTTCCTCTGAGGCAACTGTGTGTGATTTTCTCTTCCTAGGAGTTGAGGCTTCTACAATCAAAATTTTCCTCTTTGTAGTTTTAGGCATAGAAGCAGAAGCCGAAGCTTCTTGAGCCATTCTATATACTACTTTTTTGACTCCTACAGTAGTTTTCTCTCTTGTCCCTACTCCTTGCCCTTTGGGTCCACCCCTTCTAGGTCCCTCTGGCCTTAACTTTACAAAATCATCCCATGTTCCCAAATGCTGCCTAGTCAACTCTTTTTCAATTATAGCCCTAATCAAGCAATGGTGGGATACCAATTGGGTTTTGCCTTGCTATACATAGGTAGCTTGCCTTTTGATGATATTATAAAGGAAACTTGGAAGATTTACAGGACAATCCCCATGCCGCAAACCACTCAGAATTTTGAAATGAACAACATGCAAATTGGAATATCTTCCTTCACAGGTAAAATATCTTATGACAAATTCAGCAGGGTGGATAAATTGCAGAGGGAGAGATAACTGTAATGTACCTTTCTTTTTGTTTTCCTCTAGCCGAGGATCTCCTGGTACTGAGAATTGCTCTTTTTCTTATCGTGTATCCATGTCCTCTGTCCAACGTTCTCCAATTGTGGGTAACCCAAAAACTTCTGCCACCACTTCTTTAGTCAATTCTACCCGAATGCCCTTAACAGTTGCATATCCATCCCTCAATGTATTATAAAATTGGAGCACAATTTCTTGATCAAACTACTTCAAACTGAGACAATAAGCCAGCCAACCTCGTTGTTGAAACAAATTACATGTTGTTGGGTCTGCCAGTAAGACTCTATGATCTGCTGGTTCATGCCGTTGAGGTTCTCCACCCATATTTTTGAAAAAAAAAATGCTAATACAGGTGATTTCACTACAAGTGATTTTGAAAGTATGGGCGGTGATAGCTATAGGGGTTTCAACAAAGGGAAATTGCAATACTTCAATACTTTCCAAACATCACACTCTTCAGTACTTCATGATGGCATTTTAATCATCAAAGCATAATAGGAATAAAGGTCGTGCTCAAAAATATATGCCATATTAATGAGGAGGTATGCGAAATCATGATTTAATATTATTTTACACATTTTGGAAGTACAAAGGGTTGCTAGCTCATTACTAAAATGAGCCTTCCCCATACATCCTATATGCTAACTTAAGATTTCCTTGATTTTGCATTCATGATCAATTTCCCCTCCCTCCAACCTAGCAGAGACTGGGTCCCACCAGACCGTAAAGATTGCAAATTCCAAAAATTGAAATAACAAGCTTTTCTAAATAAATAATAAATGAAATAAATAAATGAAAAGGGGTCGAGTGTGACTTACTTGAGGTGCGATAGGAAGGATGAACCGAAAAGTGCCTTTTTAGAGAAAGAAAGTGAGATGGAATGATGATGGAAAGACAAGAAGATGGGATGGAATGAGGTGGAAAAGGAATGAATTTTTAAATGAGCGCAAATTTTTTTTATTATGAAGGCCTTGAAAATAAATTCAAGGGGCTGCAGGCATCTGAGTGGAAGCCTCAGACAAAGTGGTTGCAGGAAGAGATGTTTCTGTTGTTGTGAACTGTTGAAGAAATTCTTCCCTGGTTGCTGGTTTATGATATAACTTCAAGTGATGCCCATTAACCAGGAGTTTGAATTTAACCGGATCATTTTTTGATAGTTGAATTGCTCCATTGTAAAAAATTGTAATGATTTCATAGGGACCAAGCCATCGAGTTTGAAATTTGCCTTGGTGATGTTGATATCATGAATCATATAGGAGTGCACAATCACCAATAGAGAATTCTCTGTCTTTAATGAATTTATCATGCCATTTCTTTCTTTGACTTTGAATTAATTCTGTATTATGAAGAGCTGATTTTTGCCATTCATCCAACTCATTGAGATGCAGAATGCCATGCTATTGTGTTGCAAGAAGGGTAATATCAAGTTCTAAAGCTATCTGCAGAGTTTTATGTTCAAATTCATTAGGCATAACATCTGTCTTTCCATATAGGAGTTGGAAAGGCATAAACCCATTAGTGGACTTCCATGTTGTTCTCTATGCCCATAAGGCTTCAAGAAGTTTTGCTGCCCAATCTTTACGATGCAAAGATACTATTTTTGTGAGAATATATTCCAGCTCTCTATTTGTTACTTCTACTTGTCCATTGGCTTGTGGATGATACAGAGATGATTTTCCATGCCGAATTTATATTCCTCCATGAGTGTTGCTATCAAGTTAGATGTGAACTGAGGCCCTTGATCTGATTGTAATTCTCTTGGAACACCAAATCTGGTAAAGATACATTCTTACAGAAACTTTGCAACATTATTGTCACGGGGATGCTTCATGGGTTTTGCTTCAACCCACTTAGTAACATAATCAGTACAAACCAATATATAACTTTTCCCTTCTGATGGTGGTTCAATAGGACCAACAAAATCAATTCCCCATTTATCAAATGGTTCTACTACTATCTGTGGCTGTAGGGGCATTTCACCTATTTTGGTCGGTCTACCCATTCTTTGACATTTATCACATTTTTTTGTATACTGAGTCACATCTTTGTGAAGTGTAGGCCAATAATAACCTGTATTTAGAATCTTTAATACAATTTGTTTGTTAGCAAAGTGTCCACCACAGGGCTCGTCATGATAGGTACGAAGAACATCATATGTTTCATCTTCTCTGAGACATCGTTGTGTTACCTGATCTGGTCTAGTATAAAACATGAATCCTAAGATCCATGAGAAATTAAAACTCTTTTCTACTAGCAATCATTTTTCTTTTGCAAAAAAATATGAAGGAGTTTTGCCAGTAGTTAGATAATTGGCAATATCAACATACCAAGGATTGTGCATTGATAAAAGGAAGAGATGTTCATCAGGAAAGCTATCTTCTATGGTTGCAGGATCATCAGGTGTTTGAAGATGAGACAAGAAATCAGCCACAACATTTTCTTTACCTCGCTTGTCAATAATGGTGATGTCAAATTCTTGCATTAGTAACAACCATCGAGCCAATCATCCAGAGATTGCTGGCTTGTTCATCAGATTTTTGATAGCAAAGTGATTTGTATGTACAAATATTTGGTATCCTGTAATGTAATGTCTGAATTTGTTCAGAGCATAAATTACAGCAAGCAGTTCTTTTTCTGTCACCGTGTAGTTATACTTAGCTCCTTGAAGATTTTTGCTGATATAGTAAATTGCATGTTCTACTGAATCTGTCTTTTGGACAAGTATCGCTCCAATGGCATGATCTGAAGCGTCTATGTGTATATGAAAAGGTAACTCCCAATTTGGTCCTCGAAGCACTAGTGCTCTTGAGAGGACTTCCTTAAGCTACAGGAAAGCTTTTGTACACTCTGAATCCCATACAAACTCTGCATCTTTTCGAAGCAATTTGTATAAGGGTGCAACAATTTGATTGAAATCTTTGATAAAACACAGATAATATCCCGCATGTCCTAAAAAACTCCTGACTTCTTTCAATTTGGCTAGTACAACTAATGTATGTATGACTTCTATTTTTGCTGGATCTACTTCAATTCCTTTAGAAGAAATAAAGTGTCCCAAAACCACTCCTTCTTGCATCATAATAAAGCACTTTTCACTATTTAAAGACAAATTGTAGTCTTTGCATCTTTGTAAAACCTTGTCCAAGTTTTCCTTGGCTTCTTCAAATATTTGCCCATATGTGGTGAAGTCTTCCATATACACTTCCAAACAATCTGCAGATATGTCAGAAAAAATGCTAATAATAGCTCTTTGGAATGTTGCAGGTGTATTGCATAGATCAAATGGTAGGACAAAATAAGCAAATGTTCCCCATGGACATGTGAATGTTGTCTTGTCTTGATCTTTTGGTGCTATCTGGATTTGATTGTAACCACTAAACCCGTCTAAGAATGAAAAGTATTTCTTTCCTGCAAGATTGTCAAGCACTTGATCGACAAAAGGTAATGGAAAATGATCCTTCTTAGTAGCCGAATTAAGTTCTCTATAATCTATGTAGACTCACCATTTTCCCCCCTTTTTGGGAACAATAACTAATGATGATACCCATTGGCTATCGGAAATAGGATATATGAAGCCAACATTGAGTAACTTTTGCAATTCATTTTTGACAATATCCCTTAATGCTGGGTTTATCCTACGCTGAGGTTGTCTCACAGGTTTATAATCTAGACTGATATAAATTCTATGGGTATAGAGTACAAGATCCAAACCTTTCATATCTGTATACTCCCAAGCAAAAGCATCCTGATGCTTTTGTAACAGCTGCAGGGTATCATGATGTTGTGCCTGAGATAACGACTTGCTTATATTTAATTCTCTTCCTAGAATGATTGTTGTTTTGACTACTTTTTCAGCCATTGAAATTTGCACAATTGGTTATGAATCTATCTCATGTGGCAGGAGTGAATGCAATTCATCAGATAAAGGCAGAATGATTTCTAAGACATACTCTTGTATAGAAGATGCTTCAGGTTGTGTTCCATACTCATTCAGTATAATAGAAGAAATGACATCATCTTCCTCTTTGATGTTTACAAATGAGTCCCGTGAGATCATCATCAATTGTTAAATAGAATCTATGTCCATATCAGAGTCATCCATATTTGGCCAGACAATTTGATCATCCTGCAGCAAAGGCTGAGCAGGAGAATACAAGGTCAAATTTTTAGTGTTTGTTTCATCTGAAATAGTCATTTTCCCTAATCGGCATGCAATATAAGCATCTGCTGTTGCTAACCATGGTCATCCTAAAATGATAGAGTAATCTCCAGTACTTGTTTTTGGAGAAATTACAACAAAATCAACTGGATACTCCCATGAATGTAATATGACAGTGACATCTTCTAGCATACCATTAGGAATGATGGTAGAACTATCTGCTAATTGCAAGATTGTTGGCGTCTGCCTGAGACCAATGATACTTTATTTGGACACCACTTCCTTGGTTATTACATTGATGGATGCTCCTAGGTCTATTAAGACATTCTGTACTTGTACTCCTTGAATGGTGAGGGTTACTACTGGGCTACCAGGGTCTGCATACTTAGGCATTTTGCAGTTATCAAGCATAAGATCAGAAAGTTGTCAAAGGACATGGATAGTCTTTGGATCTTTCTTTTTCCTTCCTAGCTTTTTAACATAGACTTCTTTGATGGCTTTTCAATATATAGGTACTTCCTTGATTGCATCAAGTAAGGGAATTTTTACCATCATTTTCTTGAGTTGCTCGAGAAAATCTAGTGCAGCTTGATTGTCACTTGGCAGTATTTTCTCTGTTAACTTGCTAGGAAATGGTGGTGTTTTGGCTGTAGGAGAAATAGTGGTGGCAAGTTCTTGAACTGACTCGACACTCGTATCATCTATTTCTGTTATAATGGGCTGCTGAGGTTAGACAAGCATTGTTCTAGATCTTAGATGAATATCATTTAGGGTAATGGAATAACTTTGTTGCTGGACTAAATGTTTTGCACTATTAGGGTTAGGTGTAGGTTGTGCAGGTAATTGTGGCTATTTTGGAGGGGCTTTATTGGCTATAGGAGGCATTAAGGCTTGTTTTTGAAGAGGTTGAGTCAAAGCTGGCTGCTGCCAATTTTGGGTTTGCTGCCAACCTTGCTGAGGTTGGTGCCATCCTTGGTTAGGCTGCTGCCACCCTTGGTTGGTCTGCGGCCAACCTTGGTTAGGCTGCTTCCAACCTTGGTAAGGTTGTTGCGAACCTTGGTAAGGTTGCTGCCAACTTTGGTAAGGTTGCTACCAATGATTATAATTACCATGTTGTTGTTACCATTGACTATTACTACCATAATTATGGAGTGGGTCTTGAGGAATACCTGATCTTGGAGCCCATGGCCTCCGTTGAGCAACATAAAAGACTTCCCCATCTTCATGAATTTCCTTGAACTTAGTAGGCGCATGCTATGATTCCACGCTAGCAATAGGCTTACATCGGCAATTGCGTTTCTTTTCTCTGCAATGGGGGCAATATTCTACCAACATACTATCAACATCTTCCTTCTTCCTACGTGCTTGCATGGTATCCAATTATGTAGCAACATAATTAATGATGTCTTGCTTGAAATCCAACAAGAGGATTGACAATTCTGTCTTAGATACTCATATCCCAGGAGTCTTTTGGAGTAAATCCCTCAAACCTCATCCTTTTTTTGTTGTTGCTCTGGAATAGTTTAACCAAATATTCCAGATTTCAGCCCATGTCTTCTATGTAATGTCACCTCCAACCATTAAGTCTAAAGCTTCCATACTCCTGTCATGTACTCCTTTCAGAAAGAGATGCTTTTGAGACTCCTCATTTAGTTGATGTTGTGTGTTGCATTGTAGGGTAAACATGAATTGGGCAACATAGTCCTCCAAAGTCTCATACTCCTTTTGTGTCATTTTAAAAATGTCATCTCCTTTCAAATCATGGCCTCTACAATATTCCTTATATTTATTAAGGAACATATTACTCATAGTTGGCCAATCTGTCACAACATTGGCACCTAAACTCATAAACCATCTCAAAGCAGCTTCTTTGAGAGTTGATGGAAACAATTTTAGCTTATGGGCATCAGTTGTGTAGTCATAACTTCGACAAAGGATGTCGAATTCAAAAAGAAAAGTTTTTGGATCTTCAGTAATAAGGCCATAAAATTTAGGCAGGACAGCTGAGGGTATATTTTTCAAATTTTGATTACCTTGCTAAGGAGGAATTGGAAAGGGAAAGGTAGGCTGAGCCGCTACCATTTGTAGATGTCCTAGTGGTGGCTGATAAATGACTAGAGCTAATGGATTATCTTGATATTCTGGCTCAGCAAAAAGATTATTCAAATGAAAAGATTCTTCAGATGAGGTTGGTGATTGTACTTTTTTTGGTACTTCTGCAAATACATTCTCAAACAGTTCTTCTTCTCTCTCTTCTCTTTCTTCAGAGTCAGGATAAAGAGGATCTTCCTGATTGAAGTTGGGAAGAAATCTTCCAAGGTGATCTTTTCTTCTATGCATGCAAAAATGCAGGAAATGAAACTAAATGACTCAATAGTAAATACTAGACTGACACCATCCCCGATAACGGTGCCAAAAATATGTCTAATCAATATAACACCCTTTTAGTTGTAGGATTGGAAATCCCTTACCACCAAAGTACTATGCTGATTTTCATTAAATGTTAATCCAAGAGCGTGAACTTGAGATGATGTCTGCAAAGTGTATGCTCTAGTTTTCACTAAAAGTCACTACTACTTTGAATGCAATAACTGTTAAGGAAATCTAGTTTATCCAAAGGAAAGATGACTATAAATACTTAGAAGGAAATCCTAATTATTTAGCCATATATCTATGCACCTACTGCTGCAGGAACAGTGATTGGTTCTGTTTCCAGTGGCTGCAGGAACAACAATTTTAACTCTAACTTAGAAAATTGAGTCTAACTTCTACTTACTAAAGTAAAACTCCACCTTCCACGTGGGCCCGCACGGAAGAATGAAGGAAAGAAAAACTCAGATAAAAGTGTAGAAACTCAGCGAAGGCATGTATTCATCAAATATGCAGTATTACAATAACTTAGAAAAAATGGTAAGATGTCTATCAACTCTGTCTGTCTATTCACTACTTAACCTCATAGATATAAATGAGGTCTTATTTATAGAGAAGAATAAAAAACTCCTAAAAATATGACTTCATCATGAAGGAAAGTCAGTTACAACTTCAAGACTATAAACATGCAATTGGAAAGACATTAATTCTCCCTTAAATTCCCCACAAATATAGAGATCATAGCAAATGCTAGATTTTCTCATTTATCTGTCTTCAAATAGCTTTCTAGGAATTCAGGTATCATGCTTTGCATGTTTAACTGATTGCTTTTATGCTTACTTCCTTGCTCAACTGCTTTATCAGGTCCCGCTTGGTTATTCATTAAAACAGGTCCCTTCTGACTTTGCCGCCAAGTCTTCTAGTTGCAACGGTGTCATAACGCTTCTCCTTAATGTCATCAATGCTTTAGCATTATTCCTTCATAGTTTGTTTAACTCCGCTCTACTTGTATCCTGTGATCAACATTTAATACACACAAGACTTCTCGCAAACATTTATTTTCATTTATTAGTTTATAAAGAAAAGGCATTAATTATTCAACTAACAATTTTTGCAATCTCTTCAGTTGCAGGAAGATCTACCCACATCAAAAATTCATGAAGAAAGATTTTTACCACAAAATGAATCCCTTTTTAAATGTAATTCCGATTATCATTTTATGCCCTATATCCATACTTTATACATCAAAAGTTCAAAACATTTATACTAAAGGATGATAAAGTTCAGCATGTTATAGACAAATGTTCACAAAAAGGGCTAATAAAAATTCTATTTCTTCATGTCATCACATTTGGCATTGACATTAGGATAAAGTCCTGGAAAAATCTCAATGTGAGGACTGCTACTATGGGGATTTTTAGGGAAGCTATGAACCCTCAGATCCTGGTGGACAACCTGGAGCAACCTAGGCTCAATGAGCTCATAAACCCAGCTATCCTGGCCATCTCGGACAACACAAGGGAGATTGGAATGAACCTTCTGAATAATGCCTATAGTAGTATGATTGACAACTTCAGATCAATCAAATGGCTCTTCCATGAGCTGGAGGAAGTTAGAGAAAGGGCATCCTAGATGGAAAGTATTAAGAATAAGACAGGTAATGACAACCAGGAGGACCAGGAAAACAGAGAAAGCTTAAGTGAAAGGAGATTAAGAAATCTTGAAAACTACAATCACAACCTAGCAAGTCAGATGATTTCTCTCCTGAGTTCGATGAATGACAACATCCAATCCCTTGCTGGTAAACTTAAGGACAGGGGCTTGCTGGTGGAGGAGGGAGGACAGAACAGGGATAAGGCCAGTTTGGATGATGATAAGGCCACAATCAGTACTCTCACCAGTATGGATCAGGGCATGGAGAAGGTCCAAGATCAAATGGCAAAGGAGCAGCAAAAGATAATCGAGGCAGCTCAGACTATGCAGGAAATTGAGAAGATAACTGAAGACTAGTTTTCTTGTCTTTTGTCTTTTTGTCTTCCTGGCTTTTGGCTTTTCGACAGGCTTTCTATAGTCTATTTTAGTTTGTTTGTTTTTTGGCGTTTCTGTGGGCCTTTGTTTTGGGCTGGGCCTTTGGGCTTTTTTTCAGCTATTGGACCTCTGTTTTGGCTGGGCTTCTTTGGCTTATTATCAACCTTGTTTTTGTAAAACTTATGGGTTTTAGGATCCCTTAAAACCTATTTTTCTTATCAAAAAAATTTGGCATTGACACAAAGGTAAATTACAATTATAATAAACTAATTTGATCACATTTCATATTTATAGTGAATGAGTAATTAATTATCATGTATTTATATTGTTCAAAATTTAGGGTAAGAGTGTTGGCGGCCCTAGTAGTGATCCCCTGACCCTATTTTTTGTCTCATTGATGATTCCAGAGGTATGTATCGATTTAATCATTTAAATGAATACATATATTTATTAAGTAATCATATTAAGGATTGACAAGAAAAATTATGCATGTGCATCAGTTCTCTATAGGACCGTTGACATTCACTACAAACTCAGAGCCTAGACGTGATATGAGCTTTGTAGAGGTACATTTGTTTCGTGTTAATTTAATTCATTTGATTATATTTGTTTAATGTATCATGTTACATGTAACGTGTATTGTATGACATGCAAATTTTTACATCAGAGACTCCTCCTCATCTCCTATAGTTCGTCGATTATGGAGTGGTTGCAACTATGGCTAGTTCATAGCCATTGACTGAGGTATGAAAGAATTTTCTTGGTTTTAGTTGTTGTTTATAATAGTTAGTATTAAAATTTCAAGTGTTATTTATAAGTGATTATATTGATTGAATTGTTGTAGGGTCTTGTTACACCTAATCATCCATGAGCCTTTGAGGTGGACTTGCAGAGCGACTATTTGATGGTGGTAAGAAAATAATTAATTTTGTTCGTACATATATTTGATTTCAATGTATAATAATTATTGATTCATATCTACTTTATTTGTATCATCTCGAGTTAGAGAAGAGCCTCAACAAGAGGACGAGCGAGTGTGTGAGGAAGACCCCATCATCACCACTGTCTCCCTCCACATGACGAACGAAGACCTCTAGAGATTTGTTTCCTTCCCCTTGTGGGAAGGAGAAGATATAGTTGATAGACATGTACATGTATATGCATCAATAGACATATATGTTGGATTTTATGTTAGTGGACATATTCGATATACATTTGATGTATATATGACATTTTATATTTGATGTTTGACATTTATTTGATGCAAGACATTATTAGATTTATGACATTATTGGTTAATATATGATATGTTTATTCATGTATGACATTATTGGTTATCATAATATATTATGTGTTTGTTAATGTACATGACATTATTGGTTATCATTTTATATTATATGTTTGTTCATGTATGACATTAAATTCAATACCTAATCAATTCAAAACTTCTATAGAATATTGATTGACAGTAAACTTTATCACTATTTAAGCATAAGTTTATCATTTCCAATATGTCATCGTCATATGATTTATGATCTTGTTCATGTTTAAAGTTTTCCTTCCCTATCATTTTTTTATCAAGCTTAATTCAATACCTAATCAGTTTGAGTTTTTGATACAATATTGATCAGTGATAAGCTTTATCAATGTTAAATCCAAAAATTTATCATTTTCAATTTATGTCATTGTCATATTGATTTATGATCTTCTTGTTCATGTTTAAAGCCTACCTTCTATGTTATGCATCTAAACATTTATCATAAATTATTATTACAAACATATAATAAATCTAAAACTGAAAACAATACATTACATTAATTCCAAGGTTTAGTTATGATGTAGAGCCTAATAGGATTCTCAAGGTTTCATTAATTCCATATGTTAGACCTACCATCATAGAATACCAATTGTAATGGGCACTCACATTTATTCCAATGCATATATTTCCTTATATGCACAATTGGTCAATGTTGTACCTTATAGAAGATAGAATTTTATAGGTAGAATTACTCAATCTTGTACTACACTAGATAAGATGTTCTCTATTATTCATAATGTTTAGCTTTGGCATTGTTTATAAGAGTGTTTCAAGGTTAGGAACCACTTCAACATCCTTTGCATGGTTTAGAGGTAATTTAATTGTGTCAAAGGCTTATGCAAGGGAATGAGCCTCGTGATTTTAGCATTTACACAAAAGCATAACTTGCTTCTTCAACTCCTTGCGCTCAACTCTTCATTGAAGTTAATCTTATAGTACCGAGAATAGCTGCTACAAATTCCTGGGAGCCAAGGGACCTTGAACCTATGGTCCATTTTCTAGAGACATAGGAGAATTTACTACATGCTTCAATACTTCATAACATTCTGGATCATATTGTGACACCCAAATTAATAACAACAGTAGATACTTGGGATCCTCTCAGGGAGACTATGCCAATACATGCACAGTTACATCCTTGGCTTCCATTTTTTGGCCAGTGTATGGAGCCTTTATATAAACCATTCGTTATAAGTTGGGGAATGTACATGTAGGTTTCTTATGGCTCATTAAGTGCATCACTTCTTGAGATTTTACTTCAACACAAGATCATGTCATCCTTTCCATATTTTTTCTTATTTATGAGTTGGGGATGGGAGTGTCAATAATGTCATAAAGTCCTCCAAAAGTATCCCCAACAAACTTTTAACTAGCTTGGTCTCATTTAATGGCTATCGGTCAACAATTGGAAGCTTGACATGAATCCATTAACCAATCCAAATGAATTTGACCAACTAAATATATATAAGTAACACTTTCTTATGATTATAAAATGATTAAAATTAGACACAAGTATTTTTTTTTAGTTTTGTTCTATTTAGTATTGATACTAACTTTTTGTACATTATTGCCAATGAAACAAATAATAAAGCAATCAATTCAACAATATGTGATTTCTAAAACAACTTCTTAGGATGAAACATTAAAGAAAATAATTCCTTGTTGTTAAAAAACTAATATATAAAATTTATATGGTAGGTCTAGTCATCAATAGTTTTTCATCATTTTTTAAAGAATTGTAAAGTATTTGTATGTGTTGTCAAATGGTAAGAATTACCTTTGAAAAAGTTACCACAATTAAAATGTGCTACAAAATCAATAGAAACAAATGAAATCAATTTTGAACTACTTAAAGGCAAGATAGAGAAATTTAACTTCTAATTTCCTATCTAAATGCAAAGAGCTATTATCATTCATTCATTTTGTTTGGGCATATCAAAATATTATTCTAGAAATAGCAATATGATCCATCCCATAACAACTTGTGGACTCAGACTTGTTGCAATTAAGGAGGAGAAGAACTTTGAGGAGGAATAATTTTATGGCATCATGTTGAGACAATTATGATGCAAATAGTTCCTAGTTCTTTGAATCTAGACTATCTTGGCCTTTCACCTATGCTAAATACAACCCACCTTTAGCGCTAATGTGAGTGGAAAAGATGACATCACATTTTTTATTAGAATTGGACAAACATGGTACCACAAAATTCCCCAACTTCCACCCCAAAATTGGATGAATATTTTTAATGCTACACTTATATTGATCCTAGCACTTTGAAAAAAAGGGTGTACGTAATAGGATTCTCAAGATCTAATGAAACATTAATGAAGCAAAGATCTAACTACTACAAAGGTTTTAAAAAAATTTCATCACACTCACTATTTTTGCCTTGAATATTTTCCTTTGATCTCATTCCTTTGTAATGCCCTTACGTTATGCATTGATTATCATTAATTTTGTCTCTATAGTGATGCATTGATTATTCCTTCGTAAACCCTCATAATGATGCAAAATAGTGATCTCTATCATTCTTTTGATAGTTTTGACACAATCTTATAAACCTATGGTACATTAGAATATGTTCCATATTAAGCCTACCTCTAATAAACCCTTAAGATCGTGCGTTATGATGCAGAGGAAAAGTTATGAGCCCTTTATAATTTTATCCTTCTAAAAATTACACCATGTTTTCTCCATGATATTTTCAATGTCGGGGAGATAAATAGAAACTTATAAACTCTTGTAAGCCCCTTAATGTGTCATTATCTTTGTTAGGGACATTTCAATTTGGCAAGCCTGAGAATGTTCGAGCGCTCAATGGCATGAGAAGAGGTTGGGGTTAGTGTTTACCTAGCCACCCAAAGCTAATGAAATAAATAGTTCAATCCCAGGAGGAAAGGTGAGAGAGATTTGGCAATTGGCAACTTTGTACTGGCCAACACTACAAGTTTTAGCATCACCCGAGATGGCATCACAAAATCAAAATAGAGTATGATCTCCAAAAAGTGAGAGAGGTTATTGTAGGTCTTCACAACAAGGTCCTATAGGAACTAGAATTGCATCCATACCTCTCACAAACTTTGAGATATGCCCCATGAAAGATCACAACACTATGGCATTTAGTGACCCTTAGGGACATTTTGGTTTGGCATGGCCGAGAATGTTTAAGTGTTGAACAAGATGGGACAAGGTTGGGGATAGGGTTTACCTAGCCACCCAAAGCTAATAGAGTAGACAATTTGATCCCAGGATGAAAGGTGAGAGAGATTTGGTAGTTGGCAACTTTGTACTGGCCAACACTTCAAGTTTCAACATCACCCTAGATGGCGTCACAAAATAAAAATGGAGTATGATCTCCAAAAAGTAAGAGAGGTTATTGTAGGTCTTCACAACATGGTCCTATAGGAACTAGAATCACATCCATACCTCACATGAGCTTTGAGATATGCCCCGTCAAAGATTGTAGCCCCATGGCATTTAGTGACCCTTAGGGATGTTCTGGTTCAGCATGACCGAGAATGTTCAAGTGTTGAATGGGATGAGATGAGGTTGGGGATAGTGTTTACCCAACCACCCGGAGCCAACAGAGTAGACAGTTTGATCCCACGATGAAAGGTGAGAGAGATTTGGTGGTTGGCAACTTTGTACTGGCCAATACTACAAGTTTCAACATCAGCCGAGATGGCATTGTAAAATAAAAATAGAGTATGATCTCCAAAAAGTGAGAGAGGTTATTGTAGGTCTCCGCAACATAGCCCTATAGGAACTAGAATCACATCCACACCTCACACAAGCTCCGAGATATGCCCCATCAAAGATTGCAGCCCTATGGCATTTATTGACCCTCAGGGACATTCTGGTTCAGTGTGCCCGAGAACATTTGAGCAATGAACTAGATGGGATGAGGTTGGGAATAAAGTTTACCTAACCACCCAGAGATAACAAAGTAGATAGTTTGATCCCATGATGAAAGGTGAGAGAGATTTGGTAGTTGTCAACTTTATATTGGCCAACACTACAATTTCAGCATCACCCAAGATGGCATCACAAAATTAAAATGAAGTATGATCTACAAAAAGTGAGAGAGATTATTGTAGGTCTCCACAACATGGTCTTATAGGAACTAGAATTGCATCCATACCTCACACAAGCTCTGAGATATGCCTCGTCAAAGATCGCAACCCTATGGCATTTAGTGACCCTTAGGGACGTTTCAGTTTGGCATGCCCAAGAATGTTTGAGCACTGAACAAGATGAAAAAGGGTAGGGATAGAGTTTACCTACCCACCGAGAGCTAACAAAATAGACAGTTTGATCCCACGACCCTTTTTCCACTAAGTTGCAAATTTGAGCAACTTTTACAACTTTCAACAATGCAACTTTGCACAAAAAGTGCAATTTTTACATTTTTCACTTGATTCAAATTCTACGACTTGGAAAAGGTTTAGAAATAGTAAAATAACTTATTTCCAAATGCTCAACCCTTCACCAATTTCCAAACTCCTGCAAAGTTGTTAGCCATTTTGCAATTTTGCTTTGACAACTTTTGCAATTTTTTTGCAATTTTTGACATCTTAACTCCTACACACCTGAAACATAACCTAATGACCCTAAGGACCTTTATAACCTTATAAGAAACATTAAAAAAAAAATTCCTTGAAAATCACCTATATTGCTCATTTTTATGCCTAAAAAGTGGTCCATAGTGCAACAGTAGAGACTTGGTCCAAAACAACCATACCTCATCTTTTGATATGTTATAGAGGAGAAAAATGGGTATCCTAATCTTCAATTTATTTTCTTGATGTTATGGAAAAATGTTGAGAAAAATGAAAGAGGACAACATTTTATGGAAGAGGGCAACATTTTATGCATTTTTTCTCTTTTTACATCATCACAAATGGAAGAAATGAGGAATGAGCCTAATGTTCAAGTATAATAATATATCTTTTGTTAGCTAGTGTTTTTCATGAGTTCAAGTATAATAATCTATCTTTTGTTATGATTGAGTTCAATATTTTAGTGTTCTTTTTTATTAGTGTTGAAAATAATTTGGGATTTGAGTTAGTGATGATATGAATGCTCTAAATGGTATTCATGCTTCTTCTTTTTGTTTGGTGTAGAGGCACAAAGTGGACACATGAAACTATAAGGCACACTAGGACCTATGATGCAGAGCCCTCCATTATCACCTTATGTAGGCTAACTCAACTCAAGGATTCAACAAGAAACTTGGAATCAACTCAAAGAATCATTCGTGCTCAAAGGTCAAACAGAGTTCTCTAACTTTTTAAATCACTTCCACAACCATACCAATCAAGTTCACCTTCCCACTTCCTTATTCCAAACTCTTAAGTAGTAATACCATTCTAGTCCACCTAGTGTACCTAGTGCCTCCAACATACCAAAACTCAATCTTGACCTCATACACTGATCTTAACACCTTAGACCATCTTAGCATAGTATATTTTCTATGTTACAACTCCCCATAAACTTCCATCCTCTCATCTTTCATCATTCTTCTATTACAACCTTTCTAGACCTGCCTAGTAGCCCTTCTCAACTTGAAATCAACATTTAATTCCCAAAATTCCCAAATAGCTTATCAAATTTTTAACACTTTTAGATACCCTTTTTGAAGTTATTGAATGGCTAAATACCTTAGGTTCCCACCATGTGACTGGTAAACACTTTCATCACCCACTACCTCTTCAATTAGGCCTAATTAGCCCTTGCCTAATGAAGAAACTCCTATATCCCTTTACTTCTAGGACTCCCCAACCAAATTAGCCCTTGCCTAAAATAGAGCCTTTGAAACATTGTAGTTTTCAATAGAGGTGGCTAGTAATGGAGTGAGAGTTTTGAACTGAAAACAAGATGCATAACAAGCCAGGCAAGAAGATTGAGCTCAAAGGTGGTACCTAATCCTACTTACTTGGTGATGTTATAAGGCTCACAATACAGTGGACAAGATTTTGGTGTTTCCTGTACTTGGTAGTTATGTTCTACAAAATGGTTTGCATATATTGCTATATTTATTTAATTTGTGTGATGAATTCAACGGCTTTGTCAACTTCGTCTTAAGATAAAGTAATTGATGCTAAGGATAGTAGCATGGGATAAGCTTTGTCATTCAATTATAGAAGTTGAAATTGGAGTAACATGAAAAGGGTTATGGTTTGTGGAGTTGTGAAGACCTTTTCCATAGTTGTGCTTAATGAAAAGGAGGCTTCCATCCCACGTGTGCTTCTTGAAGTAGTACATTTGAAGAAGGTGCAATATTAATCCTTTTACCGAAGGAAGTAGATCAACTTTGTGCCCGTCAATGACTAAATTTCCATGTGGGGGTGTCTCAAAATCACGGGGGATTGATTAGAGATGATGGTACTTTGACTTTGTTAGCAACTCAACAACATAAATTTCACAAGTCCATATTCATCGGTAAAAACTATAGTTGTTGTTCTCTTCTCTAACAAAATTTGCAAGCTATGAGCATTTAATATTGGCCATGTTACATCTCCTTAGCATAGGATCTATCTACCCCATGATGAATAGCTATTGTTGAATCACTGCTAATTTTTTCCATAATTTACCCACCAATCCATTATGTCAACATATGTTGAGAAGGGAAGGGCAATGTTTGATAAAAGATGCTGGCTAATCATCATCTCTATGATTGGGACTTCATTATGTTCTTCAATTGTTCCCATTCTCTCTACTTAGTATATAATTCCCTCCATGTTTTGCATGTGTGTTTACATATTGTTCCAAATCTATCACCACACCATGTTTGCAAGCTTCTATTATTCAAATAGTTGTTTACATTTGTATTTTGGCTCGGATACCATGTTAAATTCCAAAGATTCAGCTCGGCATGCTCGAGAATGTTCAATCTCTCAACGGGACGGGATGAGGTTGGGGATAGAGTTTACCTAGCCACTCAAAGCTAATGAAATAGATAGTTTGATCCCAAGATGAAAGGTGAGAGAGATTTGGCAGTTGACAACTTTGTACTGGCCAACACTACAAGTTTCAACATCACTCGAGATGGCATTGCAAAATAAAAATGGAGTATGATCTCCAAAAAGTGAGAGGTTATTGTAGGTCTCCGTAACATGGTCCTATAGGAACTATAATTGTATCCATACCTTGAACGAGCTCTGAGATATGCCATGTCAAAGATCACTACCCTATGGCATTTAGTGACACTTAGGGACATTTTGGTTCAGCATGCTTGAGAATGTTCAAGTGCTCAATGGGACAAGATGAGGTTGGGGATAGGGTTTACCTAGCCACCTAGACCTAAGGGAATAGACATTTCAATCCCAGGACGAAAGGTGAGAGAGATTTGGCAATTGGCAACTTTGTATTGGCCAACACTACAAGTTTCAACATCACCCAAGATGGCATCACAAAATAAAAATGGAGTATGATCTCCAAAAAGAGAGAGAGGTTATTGTAGGTCTCCATAACATGGTCCTATAGGAACTAGAATTGCATCCATACTTCGCATGAACTCTGAGATATGCCCTATCAAAGATCATTGCCCTATGACATTTAGTGACCTTTAGGGACATTTCAGTTTGGTGTGTCTGATAATGTTTGAGCACTCAACGAGATGGGATGAGGTTGGAGATAGTGTTTACCCAGCCACTCAGAGCTAATGGAGTAGACAATTCAATCCCACAAATAAAGGTGAGAGAGATTTGGCAGTTGGCAACTTTGTACTGGCTAACACTACAAGTTTCAACATCACCTGAGATGGCATTGCAAAATTAAAATGAAGTATGATCTCTAAAAATAGACAGATTTTATTTTAGGTCTTTACAACACAGTCCTATAGGAACTAGAATTGCATCCATACCTTGCACGAGCTCCGAGATATGCCCCGTCAAAGATCACTGCCCTATGGCATTTAGTGACTCTTAGCGACATTTTAGTTTGGCATGCCCAAGAATGTTTGAGTGCTCAACAGGATGGGACAAGGTTGAGGATAGGGTTTACCTAGCCACCCGAACCTAACAGAATAGATAGTTTGATCCCACGACCCTTTTTCCACTAAGTTGCAAATTTGAGCAACTTTTACAACTTTCAACAATGCAACTTTGCACAAAAAAGTGTAGTTTTTACATTTTTCACTTGATTCCAATTCTATGACTTGAAAAAAGTTTAGCAACACTAAAATAACTTATTTCCAAATGCTCAACCCTTCACCAATTCTCAAACTCCCGCAAAGTTGTCAACATTTTTTATAATTTTCCTTTGACAAGTTTTGCAATTTTTTGCAATTTTTGACATCTTAACTCCTAGATGCCTAAAACTTAACCTAATGACCCTAAGGACCTTTATATCCTTCTAAGAAATATAAAATCATTTTTCCTTAAAAAATCACCTATATTTCTCATTTTTATGCCTAAAAAGTGGCCCATAGTGTAATAGCAGAGACCTGGTCCAAAACAACCATACTTCATCTTTTGATATTTTATAGAGGAGTGAAATGGGTATCCTAATCTTTAATTTATTTTCTAGATGTTATGGAAAAATGTGGAGAAAAATGAAAGAGGATAGAATTTTAGTGTTCTTATTGATTAGTGTTGAAAATGATTTGAGATTTGAGTTAGTGATGATATGAAGGCTCTAAATTGTATTCAATCTAATCTATTCAAACTCTAATACTCTTTTGGGTTAACTAGTGCACCTAGTGTACCTAGTGCCTCTAACATACCAAATATCCAATCAAGCTTCCCACACTAACCCTAACACCTTAGATAACCTTTTCAAGGTCTATCTACCATGATCCAACTCTTCACCATGGTGCAGAGCACCTAACCCTCTTTCTTTTCATGATGTAATAAGGATCTCCCCATGACCCATCCACCTTGTAATGGACACAAGACCCCATGGTGCAACTATAAGCTTGGGGCATCAATTGGTCTAATAAGTGGATTTTTGGTCTTTTTTATGTTTTCTAGGTATGTTTAGGTGTTTAGAAAATTAATAAGGTTCCTAGGAGTGAGTAAAGTTCATTTGTAAACATTCTTACAATAAAACTTGTCATAAGCACAAAATTGCTAAAAAGTTGCTTAGCAACTTTTTCATTTTTGTTGACAACTTTTTGAAATGTAACTTCCAATGGTTCAAAACTATCAAGGGGTGGTTAAACCTATTTTAAATGGCCTATTTAGGCTCAGAGCATTCGAGGATGGTGAGGGTGTGGAAATTCAATTGTATTTTGCTCCCAAAATCAATAAAATTTGTTGATTTCCTGTGCAATTTACTAGTTTTTTTCGTACAGTATGGAATATAAGGTTTTCAAGATGATGTTTGGACTCTGAGAATTTGAACTATCTTTTTAGAAGGTTTTGGTGTTGGTTTGGAGTTTTCATCATTTACCTTGCAAAAGTTATCAAAATTTTTAGAGTGCTAGTTTGTGAAACCCTTAATTTCAGGGTTTGGTCATAAAAATGACTCTAACTTGAGTTCCTATTAGTGGATTTCCTTCTTCCCTAGTATGGAGCAAGTTAGGGATGTACTCTATTAGATTTTGGCAGTTTGGGAGCTGAAATTTGTGTTGATGATTTTTGGGGACGAGCCCTAGGTCAAATATTCCTATGTATTTGACCTTTGTTTTGGAGAAATTTGAGTGGACTAAGTGATGGAAAGGGTTTGAGGACTTGCTGTCAAAACAAAGTGCCATTTTTTGAGCCTGAAGAATAGCATGGAAGTGGAGATTTGATTTCATGCACCCATTCTTGACCATTTTCCTTGAATTTAACCAAGCCTAAAGTGGCTAATTAGGCCTGAGTACTTGGTGCTCATTGGGATATGCTAGAGTGGAGTTGGTCTCTAAAAATTTGGAGTTTGTTAGAGCTTTGAAGAGGGTACTTGAATCAAAATTTTGTTCCCTAGGTCCTTTGATGCGTTTTAGAGTTATTGGTAAAAATAATTTTTAGGAGACGTAATAAGGTACTAGGTGTCGAATTTCAAGTTGAGTTGTGGGTTGTTGGGAGTACAACTAGTGGTTGGTTTACCTTATTTGTGTTGAGACTAATTTGTCGCAAGCCCTTGCTAGTGGTGGAAAAGCCTAGAATAGAAAAATCCTCATGTTGTCCATCTCAAAGGAGGTTGTCATATTTTCTTGAGTTGGGTGCATATTGTTTTGAGTCTTACTTGTGGAAGATGAGTCTAGAAACCCTTTTCAGTGGTTGTTAGGAGGAGTATGCACTTGAGGAAGTAGAACAAATCTTTTGTTCAATCCTTGTGAGCACATTGAGGAAGTAGACCAAATATTTTGTTCAATCCTTGTGAACTAATGAGTCTCAAGCCTTTATGGGCTAATATCATCTTGAAACTAGTCCTAACATTCTAAAACATTATAACCTCCATCTAAGAAGTTTCCAATACCTATGCATGTTCTTCATTAATTTTTGAAGTGAAGCCCGACTTCCAAAGTCTACCAATTAGTGTGTACAATTGATCTCCATGCATTTTGCATTTTCAGGAAAAATAAGTCAAATGCATACTCAAGTTTAGTTTAAAACCAAAAATGGTATTTTGGAGTTTACATACCAAAGGTTTTTCATTTGAACTCCTTGCACTTGTATCTGATGATATCCCTATTTGGTCATGATCTATTATAGTTTTCACTTCCTTAGCTCCCTTATACTTTCTTCCACTTCCATCTGTAGGTGTGTTCGCAGATGCAACTTGTTTACTCTTTTTTCTTTGTTTTCCTTCAGTTACAAACCAATATTACAATCACATTAAATTATGGAACAAAATCAAGAAATACAGTAAAAGTTGTTAACATATGAACCATTTTATGGAAGATTAAATTGATTGTCTGTATACTTTTAATTCTTGTCAAATCCATCAATAAACATTTCATATCATAAAATATCAAAAGTTCCATTTGTTTTTAGTAGACCTAAATAGTCTTTTGTTTCTCTTAACTTATACATCAACTGATTGACATTATCCTTAAAGAGAACTATATCTATAACTGCCCCATTATCATTAGATCGAGACTTGTTTTTCTTCTTACTTTTTGATGATTGTGATCCTCTACAATCCCAAGCATAAGATGATTAACACAAAATGGTACTTGAACAAAAATAACTAATAAACATTGAGGATGTGAATTGATAATACCATTTTCATAGATGATTTTGATGTCTCACCCTTTATCACTAGTGCTTTGACTTTATTAGCCCTCTTCTTTGGTGACCTGCAAATGAAGAATTAGCACGGTAAAAAATCTAAGATAAGATTAATCCACTAAAATTTGAGAATGAAAAAAATTGAATCTGGCTTGTCATTAAGAATTATCCATTTGTGCAAATCCTTTCTTTTGAGTTGTATGATAACCCTTTCTTGATGAGTATTGGAAACTTCTCTCATTGTATCCTTGCTTTTGCCAGTTTGAAGTTTTTGGTTATATGCACACAATCATGACTTTACATCACAAAGCATTCATGTTCTAACAATTTTCATGTCCTTTCATTACATTTTGATCTAAACAATGAATTCTAAACTTTCACTTATTCAAAAAACTAATCTAAAAATGGGTCCTATTAAAGAATCTAATATAAATTCAAATAATGTATCTAGATTCTAAACAAATCAAAACATAAAATTTGTGATTTAAATTTATCTCATCACTTACAAATAATAACAATAGCCACCTTGTCATGTGGACAGTCCTGGGGGAGAGGTTGCAACATTGTATTTGGATCCAATTGATCACTCTTTTTCTCTCTCCTTCTCTCTGTATTCAATCTAATGAGCCAACTGGATCTGCTCTACATTTTAATGTCTCAAGTATTGCCTCATGGTTTGACTCACAAACTTTCCAAAAAATCTTATTATGTGGTTTTCCACCATATTTTATCAAGTGAAAATTTGATGTGACAACAAGGTTTGAATAATGAAGAATCTTCCTCTCTATTTGCCAATCCTTGAATAACTGCAAGTTACAGTTCTTCATAGAATATCATCTAAGCCATGTGCTGATTACAACCACCGCACTGACATGGTACTCTAAACCTTCACCATCTATAACCAAGTGATCCAATTTTTGTTTGGCTTGGACACAATGACACAATAGTAATCTATCCCTTCTTCATTGTCTTTAGGTGCAATTATAGCAAAAACATGGCCTATAGTGACAAATGTACAAAATACGATCATTGATTCAGAAAATACTTAGGTAAAAGTTATAAAGTTACATATTGAAATTACAAAGATATATAAATATATATATTACCAAGTTGCACTAAATCAGACAAGCAGTCAAAGTCAATAGACAAATCCATCTCTACCATTTGCAATGCTTGTGGGGGATGATAGGTGTTAATTGGGTCCAAAATCCGTATATCCCATTTGTCCACCCATTCAATTGACTCATAGTCATCCCAATTTTCTTCTGCACATGATGGACAATAGCATGCCATTTTTTGTGCGTGGATACTCCATGAACCTACATCAGAGCTTCTAAAAGAGTGCAACTCACTAGATCTTGTTAGTGTGCAACAATTCTAATATGGTGCAATGTTAGTATTATCTATTTACCAAAAAAATCTATGAACCATAGACTCAACTTCCTTACCTGGACCCATTTTAGTGTTACACCACTAGACGATGGGTTTTACATCTATAAATATTGCTCCATCTTTGTACTTTTGTTCTTCACAAGCTAAAGCTCTTTTGATGCATGCGCCTACACCATTGTGCTTTCCCTTTCCATGACCAACATCTATGAAATATGACATATATTGAATTCTACACAACCTGTGCATCCTACTCAACTAATAGAACATCCATGCATTCTTGAATTGAGGTGTGCAATTGTCTAACCAAATAATGCGTTGATGATATGTTATGCCCCTATTAGCCAAATCTCCATAAAATAGTTGAAAACAACCATGTACGAACTTCGTAGAATGTGATCAATCATCGCTGATGTAAAAATGGTACTCCCTTAAAATCTTCCTATCATCCTCTATACTTGTAGGTGAATGCATGAATCTTATGTGAACAAATATGGAAACCTGTTGAGAAGTCTTCAAATAGTGTATCCAACAATTGAATTTGGTGTTTGCTAGCTTAAAAAAAGTCTTCAAATAGTGTTTGCTAGGTTGAAATCCATGTTTTTTGTTAGAACAATAGAAGGAACAATAGAAAAAAAGCATAGAATGGATGAAATGGGACCCAAACTTTATTTTTGACCATTTTTGGGTGATTTGACATAGTGCATATTCACTATAGTTCCTATGCACTATAAAGCACATACACACTATAGTGCATATGCACTATGTCAAAACACATCTCTCCCTATCCCACCATCCCCCATCCCCTACTCTCTCTCTCCCTACTCTCTCTCTCCCCTCTCCCATCCCCTACTCTCTCTCTCACTCTTCCTCTCCTACTCCCTCTCCCATTGCCTACTCTCTCTCACTCTCCCTCTCCTACTCCCTCTCCCATCGCCTACTCTATCTCCCATACACTACTCTCTCTCCTCTCCCATCCCCTACTCTCTTTGTCTCACACACTCCCATCCCCCCACTCTCTCTCAAGCTACTCTCTCTCCCATCCCTACTCTCTCTTTCTCTCAAGTTCTCTCTCTCTCCCTCTCTACTCTCTCTATCCCATCCCCAACTCTTTTTCACACTCTCTCCAATCCCCTACTCTCTCTCACACTCTCTCCCATCCTTTCACTCTGTCTCTCCCATCTCGTACTCCCTCTCTGCTATCCCCTACTCTCTCTCACACTCTCACAATCTCTCCCATCCCCTACTCTCTAGATCTATCATACACACTCCCATCCCCCCCTCTCTCTCTCCCTCTCCCTACACTCACACTCTCTCCCTCTCCCACTGCCTACTCTCTATCCCCCATCCCGTACTCTCTCTCTCCCCTCTCGTACTCCCTCTCCCATTGCCTACTATATCTCTCTCAAGTTCTCTCTCCCTCTTTACGCTCTCTCTCCCATCCCTTACTCTCACACACTCTCTCCCATCCCGTACGAGCTCTCTTTGCCACCACCTACTCTCTCACACTCTCACACTCTCTCCCATCCCCTACTCTCTCTCTCTCTCTCTCACACACACACACACACTCCCATTCCCTCTCTCTCTCCCTCTCCCACTCCCTCTCCCATCACCTACTCTCTCTCTCCTATCCCCTACTCTCTCTCTCCCCTCTCCCATCCCCTTCTTTCTCTCTTTCATAGACACACACACTCCCATCCACCCTCTCTCTCTCCTCTCCCATCCCCTACTCTCTAGATTTTTCACACACACTCCCATCCCCCCCCTCTCTCTCACTTTCCCACTCCCTCTCGCACTGCCTACTATCTCTCTCTCTCCCATCCCCTACTCTCACTCTCTCTCTCCCATCCTGTATGAGCTCTCTCTACCACCCCCTACTCTCTCTCACACTCTTTCCCATTCCCTACTCTATCTCTCTTACACACATTCCCATTCCCTCCCTCTCCCATCACCTACTTTCTCCCATCTCCTACTTTGTCTCTCTTACACACACTCCCATTCCCCCCCTCTCTCTCTCCCTCCCACTCCCTCTCCCACTGCCTATTGTCTCTCTCTCTCTCTCTCTCACTCTCTCCCTCTCTACTCTCTCTCTCTCCCATCCCATACACTCACTCTCTCTCTGTCACCCATACTTTCTCACACTCTCACACTCTCTCCCATCCCCTACTTTCTCTCTTACACAAACTCCCATCCCCCCTCTCTCTCCCTCTCCCACTCCCTCTCCCACTGACTACTCTCTTTCTCTCCCATCCCCTATTCTGTCTCTATCTCTCTCTCCCCTCTCCCATTCCCTACTTTCTCTCTTTCACAAACATACCCATCCCCCCTCTCTCTCCTCTCCCATTCCCTACTCTGTCTCTCACTCCCTCCCCCTCTCCCACTCCCTCTCCCACCACCTACTCTGTCTCTCACTCTCACTCTCACTCTCTCCCTCTCTACTCTCTCTCTGCCACCCCCTACTCTCTCTCACATTTTCACTCTCTCCCATCCCCTAGTCTCTCTCTCTTAAACACATTTCCATCCCCCTCTCTCTCCCTCTCCCACTCCCTCTCCTATTGCCTACTCTCTCTCCCATCCCCTACTCTCTCTCAAGCTATTCTCTCTCTCCCCCCTCTCCCATTCCCTACTCTCTCTCTTTCACACACATGCACTCCCATCCTCCTCTCTCTCACTCTCCCTGTCCCACTCTGTCTCCCACTACCTACTCTCTCCCCCATCCCCTATTCTCAATCTCTCTCTCCCCATCCCTTACTCTCAATCTCTCTCTCCCACCTTGTACTCTCTCTCTACCACCCCTACTCTCTCTCACACTTCCTCTCTCTCCCATTCCCCCTCCCTCTCTCTCTCTCTCTGTCACACACACACACACATTCCCATCCCCCCCTCTCTCTCCCTCTCCAAATGCCTACTCTCTCTCCCATCCCCTACTCTTTCTCTCTTACACACACTTCCATTCCCCCTCTCTCTCCCTCCCACTCCCTCTCCCACCAACTATTGTCTCTCTCTCTCACTCTCTCCCTCTCTACTCTCTCTGCCATGCCTACTCTCTCCCATCCCCTACTCTCTCTCTTACACACACTCCCATCCCCCCCTCTCCCTCTCCCACTCCCCCTCCCACTGCCTACTCTCTTTCTCTCCTATCCCTTACTCTCTCTCTCTATCTCTCTCTCCCCTCTCCCATTCCCTACTCTCCCTTTCACACACATACCCATCCCACCTCTCTCTCCTTTCCCATCTCCTACTTTGTCTCTCACTCACTCTCTCTCTCCCACTCCCTCTCCCACCACCTACTCTCTCTCTCACACTCTCACTCACACTCTCTCTCTCTCTCTCTCACTCTCACTCTCAATCTCTCCCTCTCTACTCTCTCTACCACCCCTACTCTCTTTCACATTTTCACACTCTCTCCCATCCCTTACTCTCTCTCTCTCTCTCTCTCTCCTACACACATTTCCATCTACGCCTCTCTCCCTCTCTCACTCCCTCTCCCACCAGCTACTCTCTCTCTCCCATCCCCTACTCTCTCTCAAGCTACTCTCTCTCTCCCCCTCTCCCATTCCCTACTCTCTCTCTTTCACACACATGCACTCCTATCCTCCTCTCTCTCGCTCTCCCTCTCCCACTCTGTCTCCCACCACCCACTCTCTCTCTCCCCCATCCCCTACTCTCAATCTCTCTTTTTCACCCCTACTCTCTCTCACACTTCCTCTCCTTCCCATCACCTACCCTCTCTCTCTTTCTCATGCACATTCCCATTCCCCCCTCTCTCTCCCTCTCCCACTCTTTCTCCCACTGCCTACTCTCTCTCTCCCATCCCTTACTCTCTCTCTCTCCCCTCTCCCATCTTCTACTCTCTCTCTTTCACACACACCACACACTCCCATCCCCCTCTCTCTCCTCTCTCATCCACTACTCTCTAGATCTCTCACACACACTCCCATCCCCCCCTTTGTCCCTCTCCCACTCCCTCTTCCACTTCCTACTATCTCTCTCTCTCTCTCTCACTCTCTCCCTCCCTACTCTCTCCCTCATCCCCTGCTCTCTCTCCCTCTCCCCTCTCCCATCCCCTACTTTCTCTCTCTTCCACCCCTACTCTCTCTCTCACATTCTCACATTCTCTCCCATGCCCTACTCTCTCCCTCTCTCACACACTCCCATCCTCCTCTCTCTCTGTCTCCCTCTCCCACTACCTAATCTCTCTCTGTCATTCCATACTCTCAATCTCTCTCTGCCACCCCTACTCACTCTCTCACACTTCCTCTCTCTCCCATTCCCTACTGTCAATCTCTCTCCCCTGTCCTGTACTCTCTCTTTGCCACCCGTACTCTCTCTCACACTTTCTCTCTCTCTCATCTCGTACTCTCTCTACCATCCCTACTCTCTCTCACTTCCTCTCTCTCACATCCCCTACTTTCTCTCTCTCTCTCTCTCTCTCACACACACACACACACACACACACACAGTCATCCCCCCCTCTCTCTTGCTCTTGCTTTTCATCTCTTCTTCCTTCCCTATGCACTATTTATGTCTCAATAGTGCATGCACACTATAGTGCGCATGCGCTATTGAGACTCAAATTCAAAAGCTTTAAATATAGTGTGCACATGCTACAGGGAATACACGTTATTCAAAGCTTTGAATTAAAACCAATCCTAAGGCTTGGTTTTGCCTTGGAGATCAAAACCAAAGGTTTGGAGTTTATAAACAAAACTAAGACGTGTTTTGCTGCAAACATACAAAAAATTATTGATTTTTCTTGTGTGCTCTCCTTCAAGGTTCCTCATGGTTGGGCATCAATAAGATCAGGTTACATGACATTGTAGGTCTCTATGTTAGCTATATAACCATATAATTTATTTTTAATTTGAACTATTTCAAGCCTTTCATCTATAATTTCTTTTGAATGTATGTCCATTTTTTTTTCAAAAACCACCATGTACTAATTGGGCTGTAGATTTTAGCTTGTTCATCAAATTTTGCAACAACTTAGTTTTTTAGAAACTGGACTCCATTTTACACACTTTTAAAAAAAAGGTTTTGATTTTAGATTAGTTTTCAATTATTTCTAGGGGGAGAACATACACATTTCACATTTTTGGGGTGTGTCTAGTTAAAAAATTCATTAAAAAAATACACATTATAAAATTACCCGAAAAATCTAGGATAAACTTCACAGTGTTAATTAAATGTTGACCAGAGTGATTAAAGAATTTTAAAAAAAAAAGTTAAAATTTTAGGGGGGCCACACTTTGTACTATGTTATGTCTTTTTGGAATAAACAGTACCACTTTTTGTCGCACCCTTTTTTGAGGACCTAAAACTAAACCATTTTGAAAAAAAATTAGTAGTTTAGAAACTAGATTCAAAGGACTATGAATTTTGTTTTTGTCATATGTTAAAATTTTGAGCGTAAATATCATCAAATTCTTGTTGATGTTCAGAAATTGCTGATTTTAGGAAAAAGGTGTCCACTTATACCCTCCTTTGGCACCACAACTTGGTGCACTTACCCAACTTTTAATACAATCATTTAACCAATTCTTAAAACTGAAATACAATGATAAATACTATTTCTACATCTTCAACATTAATATATTCCATCATTTTAAATTTTGGATTAAACATTATTTGAATTTAATTAAATGCCATAAATTTCATTGTATGTTTAAATTATACCTACTAAAATTTAGTAATTCAATAGTTTATACTAAATTTATACACATAACATTAACATTTTTTATTTTAATTTTTTCTAACAAAAGACAATGGGACAATGGGGTGAAAATTTATTTTAAAAGTGAAAACATAAATTTAATATTCATACTTTGAGAAGCCATTGGATAACCTCTAGACTAAAAAACCATTATCGAAGGAGAGACCCAAAATACCTCCTAGATATAAAAAGGAGAGAAAGACATCCAAACTACAACCTAATCTTATAAACACTACTCATTATTACTATTGTCTTCATTATTACTAATGTCTATATTATAAAAGGTCAGGAATATTCCTTTAATTCCATTCAATACAAAATTCAAAAAGATTCTATTATCAAATAATTTGACAAATGACTTACTGTGGAATAGCAAAGCTATTGTTAAATCCTAATAGGAATATCAAAAATTGACATACTACAGAAATATCTCCTACTTATTAGTCAAATTCTAAATTTAACCAACATACTAATTGTATACATATATCTAAAAAAAACTCTACACCTTGCAAGTTAATAGTTGTTCCTATACAAGAAAACTTGGCCCCTCCTGTCCAAGAGGTCTGCCTAGATTTATAGCTAGTCATGTCAAAAGGAAAAGGCCTAGATACTAGGATACTTTGGGTGGTGGGGAATTGACATCTTCAGCTTCATCAGATCTACCAAAGGATCATGCATTTCTGTAGTCTTCTGGGCCCATAGATCTTGAGATAGATATGGGTGTGGCTAACCCTAAACCGAGTTGGAAAGGCACAACTTTTTAAGTTCATAAATGAAAAGGATAAAAAACAAGTTTTTTTGGGGTCCTAGAAATTAGAGAAACACATGTTAGATGTAGCTAAATGGAAGCCAAGTTTCAATCCTAGTGTTGACTTGTAGAGAAAGTCCCCAATTTGGATTCATCTTCTAGGTTTTCCATTAGAATTTTGGGACAATAAGGTCCTCCAATAGATAAAGGATTCATTTGGCCACTTCATTAAGGTGAACACTATTACCCAAAATAGGTATCAATTAGGATTTTCTAGACTTTGTGTTAATGTTATCATTATTAACATGCTCCCAAGCTATATTATTTTGAGTTCAAAATGGGAAACTTGAAGGACAGTAATCAATTATGAGAATACAGAGTTATACTTCCAAAATTGTAGACAATATGGACATGTGGTCTTTGGATCCAAAATGGATCTCAAGAAAAGGGATAATTAAGAGATGGAACCCACAAAACATCTAGGTTCCATAGATGTGAATCCTAATGAATCTCTAATGACGTCCTAGGACCAGCCCCTATGGTTGGGGGATCTAGGGGGACAAGTGAATTGAGAGAGAGCTAAGACCCAAAGTGGTAATAAGGAACTAGATGATCTATTAGAGGAGGGAAAAATCTAGAAGGGGATAGATGAGGTGATATTACTCTAGACCAATGAGATAGGCATACATGGTTTGGGCTATCCCTTGAAGGCTTAGGGGTTTCTCATGGAGGCTATTGTAGAAAGGACAACCCAAAAGGTGGAGACACTAAAGTCTCAAATTGAAGAGGAAGAGGCAACTCTAAACCAAACCGAGGATGGCCAAGGAGGAATGAATGTAGTTGTGAGAAATGATGAGTTGAGTAGCTCACTCCCATGGGGCACTCTTACAATTAATATTCCATGTATTGAGTTTCAAATGAGTGAGCTAAGTTCATCATCCTCAACACTAGGTAACCCTTCTAGGATGAGGGGTGGTAGAAACCAAAATGAAAGTTGCATGACCAAAATAAGGTGGATGTGGGCTCAAAAACAAAGACTCGTAGGTTCCCAATGAAGGTTGCAAGAACAAAGACTACCTCTCGAGACATAGCTAATGGGTCACAGAGGACCTTGGAGGATACCAAAAGAGGTAAAAAATGAAGTTAATCTCTTGGAAAATCAAGGGCTTTAATAATCATAGGAAAATTTTTTTTTTGAAATCTATGAGATCAAAGATCACAATGTGGATATAATCTCACTTAACAAGTTAAGATAAGAAAACATTTAAGAATAAGTTAAGATAAGTTAAGATGTGGATATAGTCTTATAGTGAAGCAACTGAGGCTTCCAAGGGGATCACCACTATGTGGAACCCTAATAAACTCAAAGGAGTGAAGCTACACTGTCACTTGCATTTTGTGGTAGTTGCCCTCAATTAGGAAAATCACAGTTGGGTGATGAACATATATGCTCCAAACACTAGAGGTGGATGACTCTAGCTCTGGGATAGAGCCTCTACCTATATGAATAATTGGAAGCATACCTATTGAATAGAAATAAAATAGGACCTATCCTCAACCCTAATTCTCAAAAGGAATGATCCAAATTGATTAACCACAAGGAAGTGATCAATGCACAAATGAATCAAGGAGTGGAGAATAAGGAGAAAGGAGAAAATCCTATAATCTTGATGGGGAAAGGTAAGTACTTGAAATCTAAATAGAAGACAAATACTCACCTTAAAATAGGGTAAATCTAGAAAATGCTAATTTCTTAGGCCTATGTTCAGTTTCTGGAAATTTTGCAACTTGTTCTGGACTGAAAATGTTGAAACAGAGAAAACCTAGAAAAATTTTGTCCTTTTGAATGTAGGTCAACCTTGGCCCAAATAGAGGGGCACAATATTACCCCGGGGCACAGTTGTGCCCCAAAATGTTGACCTTGACCTACAATGCTCTAAAAAAAATTATGTTCGCGAATCTCGCAATTTCGATGAAAAGGGTATCCAAATCTACACTTTAATTTATTGTTTCACACCTATATCTACAAGAAAAAGTTTTTTTTTGTTTGGATGGGGGGTTTTCCTTAGTCAAACTCTAGTTTGGAATTAACCTTGAAATTGAATTGAAATTGCAATAAAAATAAATAAAGTAAATGTAACTACTTACCTTGCTTATATTGAAATCCTTGTGGAGGATTCAAATCCTTGAATCTACAAGTACAGATGCTCCAAATGAATGTATAAATGTATGTAATATGTCTCAAATCAATGGTATTAGATCTTTAACACCAATCTTGAATGGATCTTTGCATAGAAAAAGGCTTGGATGAATGTAGATGGATAAATCTTCAACAAGAGGGCTCCATAGAGATTGAATCCTTCAATGGTTAACAATGGACCTCCTTGATGAATTGGATGCTTGAACACTTGAGCACTTGAATGCTTGATATGTAGTAGATCCTCACTTCATAGTAGGTAGGTGCTCTCATGAAAAGTAGGTAGTAACTTTTCTCATAGATAGTGAAATAGATAGATGTCAAAATGAGGGAAGGAGGCTTCCTTATATAGAGATCTAGGGCATAAACTTCTAGAGAAGGCCGACATAGGAGAATTAAACCCCAATTAACCTTAACCCTTATAAATGGACCTAGAATAAATGTGATTTAAGTTTGTACCATTCTAAAACCCAAAATAGCCAACCTAAAATTGGAAAAATGCAACTTTGTGAAGCTTGATAACCTAAAACTCCCAGAAATTAAAAAATGGACATGGGGTCAAGGACGAGGTCGACCCTTCCCTAGGTCAAGGTTGAGGTCATCCTTGACCTAGGTTAGGGTCAACCTAGTCATGCTTGACCCTTCATGTTTTCCTTGACCTAGAAAGTCAAAGTCCTCATTTTCATAGAGAAAGTTGTCAGAAATAGGCTAGAAATAGAAAGAGAGAAGCAAAATAGGGGGAAAGCAACTAGATCCATGCAAATACCTATTCAAAGTGCTTGACATGACCCTAGAACACTTACTCGAAGGGCTAAAAGCTCTTAACATGGAAGTGCTTCCATTTTAAGATGATACATCTATTTCATGTGTGCAGGAGATTAAAAAACCCCCTTATACCCTTCAAAGGAAAGGGTGACCTAGATGATAAACTAGAGAGCATGCAAGACCTAGAAGGATTCTTTAGTGGGAATGACCTCATGGATATTGAGATATAGGGAGTCCACTAAACCTAGTTTGACAATAGGATTATAAGTAATATTATTCAGGTAAGGCTTGATAGAGTGCTAATATTGGTAGGATGAGACATCCTTCCTTACACCTCCCTCCAGGGATTCCTGAGGTCGGTCTATGACCACTCAATGCTCTTACTCACCTCGCATTCTAGTAATCATTATGGAAAGAAAAATTTCTAATATGAAATCATGTGACATACATATCCTTAGTTTTGAGACCAGATCAATAGTTGGTGGAACACTAGAATACAAGGATTGACTATGTCCATATAGCGAGAATGCTAGGAATTATAAGAAGAGAAGTGGGCAAGTGGAGTTAAAAATGTTTTGGAGATATCTTCAAATATAAGAAAGAAATTGAGTGAAAGATGGAAGAGTTACAAGGGAGGATGATGAAAGGAGACCTTTTAATTGCTACCCATGAAGAAGAACATGAATGGAGAAGAAAGTGGAATATTGTGGTTGGAAGGGAAGAAGTTTTCTGGGAGCAAAGATCTAGAGTTCAATGTATTTTGGAAGGAGATAGGAACATTAATTTTTTCCATAGGTCAGCTTCCAAGCACAAGAAGAGAAATAATATCCAAAATTTGTTCAACAATGATAATGAAGAACTTTAGGATGGGGAGGATCTAGAGAAATGAATGACCATCTACTTTTAGGAGATTTACAACCACCCCAGTATTCAAGTTAATCCCAAGATCGAGTTTAACTTCCTAGAAGTTATTCACCCAGCCATTGATAATGGTATGAATTGAGACTTGGTGAGGAAGGTGACAAAGGAGAAAGTTAAGAAAGCTTTTTTCACCATGGGTGCCTTCAAGGCCCCTGACTAGATGGTTTTTCCCTAGCATTCTTCTAGGAATTTTGGAAATTATCAAGTATGATCTCCTCCATGTAGTGTGGGATTTCATAAGGAAAGGTAAAATTCTTAGATAACTCAAGGAGATTTTCTTAGTTTTTATCCTTAAAATTAATGACCCTACCATATTCGAAGAGTCCATACCATTTGGCCTTTGTAATACTATTTATGAGATTTTCTCAAAAGTGACGGTCAATAGAATGAAACCTATCCTAAACAAAATTATTAGTCCAATTTAGAATGAATTTGTGCCTAGAACATAGATCTTGGACATTGTCATCACTTCAAATGAGATTTTGCATTCCATGGAAAAGTGTGGTAACCTTACTATGGAATTGAAACTTGATATCTCTAAGGCTTATGACAAGGTATGAAGAGAATTTCTTATTAAGATTCTTGAGAGACTTAGATTTGAGGAATATTTCATCACCTTGATTGGTACGATGACTAATACTGTCTAATTTATGATGCTAGTTAATGGCTCACTAGGGCATTTCTTCCCAGCAAATAGGAGGATTAGAAACAATGACCCATTGTCGTCTTATCTCTTCATAATGGTTTCCCAAGATTCTTGGTAAGAATCTTCTGGATTTGGTGTCATGACATGATATCATGGGGGTTAAGCCTACTATGACTCTACCTCCCAAGGTTCTCCAACAATTTTTTGATGATACCTTTCTTTATGGAATATCCTCCATAAGAGAGACAAAGGTCTAGAAAATGACTTTGAATGGATATGCCGAAGTGTCAAGAGAACATATAAATTATCAAAAAAGTAAATGATATTTTTGCAATATGGAGATGGCTATTCAACAAAGAATACCTAGGGAATTGGAATGTTAAGTTGTCTCCCTCCCTAATACTTATCTAGGTCTCCCCCTCATAGTCAAGGAAGTAACTCCCCAATTCAAGAATAAGATGGCAAAAAGGATGTAGAGGACACTAGCAGGATAGAAGGGGAAGGTCTTAAGCAATGTTGGCAAGCTTCAATTACTTTTGACTTCCTTAGAAGGTATCCTAGTTTATTTCTTATCTTTATTTAAGATATCTAGTAAATTCAAAGATATTATCCAAAAGAGAAAAGATAACTACTTATGGATGGGAGAAGAGGAAGAGAAAAAGTTAAGTTTGGTTAGCTGGGAAAAAGTTTTTTAAGCTGAGATCCTCACGAAGTTTGAATCTGAGAAGAATTGGAGATCTCAATAAATCCCTCATGGTGAAGATTGGATGGAGGTTGACACAAAATTTCACCCCTTGGTGCCACATTATGAACACTAAGTATTTGAATTCTCGACCTTTTTCCTAGACTCTCTTTGGTGAAGATCTACCAACTGGTTCAAAGATATAGAACAACATCAGAAAAATAAGGAAATAAATGAAAGGGGGCATAGGATGGAACTTGGGATATGGTAACCGTGTAAAATTGTGGAAGAAAAATGGATGGGGGAAGGTCCTTTAGAAGAAACAAAGTTCCCCGCTTTAATAGTAAGGGGGAGATTAGGATAGGAGAAATGGTGAAACACTAATCCAAAATAGTCAATGGAAGATATTCAACAGAGATAATTTCCATGGGATGAATAAAGCTTTAGCTAAAAATTTTAACATCCATCTGAAAGGAGCTCATATCCTTTCCTTCTAGAGGAGGATAGAATAATATGGGATGAACACTCAAATGGGTAATTTAGCATGAAATTAGCTTATACTTTCCTAGTTGTTGATATGGGAAATTCAGAGTGGAAAAATGTCTGGCACCCTCACTTTCTACCCAAAATAAACTTCTTATGGTCATCATTTATACATAATTGTGTTCTCACTATTGATAACATCAAGAGGCACGACTTCCAGATTTGTAATAGGTGTGTACTATGCTATTAGGAGGAAGAGTCCATTCCACACCTCTTTATTCACTATGCTTTCTCTGCCTACATTTGGAAAATTATTTTTGGGTAGATTGGACTATCATGGGTCTTCCACCATTCAATCTCCCAATTTATTCTTGGGTGGGAGTGCCCTCTCCACCACCCCCTAATAAAAATGGTTTGGAAGGCTATCCCCTCCATATGCATGTTAGAACTTATGGAAAGATTAAAAAATACATATTTAGAGATACAGGTTCCCCTCCCCTAGGTGTGTTCTTTCACAAATGTATGGGAGGAATAATCTTATATGGAAGTGGAAACCTACACCCCACCCCCTAGCCTACGCTAAGCGGGCTTGGGAAAGAATTTGGGGCATTAATCAAATCATAGAGAGAATTGATAATTCTAAGATAAGCTAGAGGATGCAAACTAAATTACCCCCCAAAATTGGTTGAAGTTAAATTTTGATGGATCAAAGAGGGAGGAGGGATCTGCTATGGGAGGAATAATCCAAAATTCTCTAGGTGTTCGTATTAGAGGTTATTCTAGGAAATGTGAAAGCATCTTGAGAAACGAGGCTAAGGTATTTGGGCTTTTGTGGGTAGTCAAGTTAGCTAAGAGCTTGGGGATTCAAATTTTGATTGTGGAGGGAGACTTTATGATACTCATTAAAGCTACTAAGGGGAAGAATAAGATGAGTTGGAATACCACATCAATCATCAAGAACACCTAGTTTATCCTGAACAGTCTTAATGACATCATGATACAACATGTATATAGGGAAGGGAACTAAGTGGAGGATAGCTTGCTGTGATACAGACATGGATCAAGTTTGGTGGGATGAGCAGGATCTTCTGGTGGTGATCAAATTGCTCACTTATAAAGATTCATTTAAATAATGATTTACAACCTAATGTACGACAAGTTTTTTCCTTCCATGACAGGTTTAGTAAAGATTATTAACTATCCTACTATTTTAGTTGGGTGTGCTATGATGGTGATAGTTTTAGAAGAGGCCTTTATATAGGTTCTATTTCTAGCAAAGAGAGGGTGATCATTATTCATAATGGGTACAGGAAAATTGATACTGCAAAAAAAATTTGGGAAGATTTTTCATGACACCCAAGATAGGTTTCCAAATCTCAAGAATGGGACTTAATGAGAAGTCATAAAGATTTGATGATCTGGCCACTTAAGATTAACTTAATTGCTATGATTCCTAAAAGGCCTTTATTCATTTGGGGTTCTCTTAGCTGTAAAATCTATTACATGATTTGCAAGGATTGTGTTTGGTTTTTGCCAAAAAAATGATTAGTTGTGTGGAGAAAATGGTAGTTGAGCTTAATGAAGGAGATGCGTAGTTGGTTGTAGACCTAGATGATGATGAGGTAATGGAAGGGGTGAATTCAAGAATTCAACCATTGAGAATCAAGAAGAATTTTAGGAATGAAAAAGTGGCATGGTCCTATCTAAAAGAGGGAAGATTTATTTCATTTATGGAAAGCATTGAGGGCCATAATGAGATGGTTACCTGGCAATTTTTTGACTCTTGGAAGAAGAGCTGGGCCATCATTAATGGGGTCACTTTTGAGGTCACACAAGAACTGATAGCCAATGCCACTAGCCTCTCTTTGGAAGGGAGGTCATGGAGGAAGTAGCCTAGATTTAAGGACGAAGTGAGCCTCATAAGTTTCTTTTGCTCTAATGAAGCCCCAATACACGTCCAAGGTGGTTTTGCATGCAAGAAGCTTCCAGAACCATGAAATATGGTCTGCTACATAATCATGCACTATGTTGCCCTAGATGATAGAGTTAAGGTTTTCTATTACTACCATTGCCCCATTCTAAACTATTTCCAAAATAAAGATTGCATTTCTTTTCCTTTTCTCGTATTACACTCTATGGAAAATTGCATTTGGAATATAAGGAAAAAAAACATGAGGAGCACAAAAAATATACAGTCTACCATCAAGCCTTGCTCTTCTACCTTTTATAATTTTATAAAGGCCTCCTCCCTCAAATCACAAGCATTAGCCCTTTGCCTCTGAAAATTACTGGCCAAACCTTGTCCCCCCCTACTAAACCCATCTCCAAAGAGGAACCCATGACCATGACCAAGAAAATTAAGGAATAAAAAAATGAAGTCCTAAATGTTGAAAAAATTGGAACCATAAGCAAGGGAACATATAGGTCAAACAAGCGGCTAAGAGAGAAATAACCCTTGACCAACCATGTCATACCTAAATTGGATGGTTCCAGGAAAATCTTTGGGCCTCGTCCCCTACGTAAGGCCACTAGAAGTAACTATGGGGAGTAGGAAAAAGAAGAAATAGAAAGTGAGGGAAAAAGAAAAAGAAATGGAGGAAGCCAACCCTTTACCCTACAAGGTTTGAAGCACATTAAAGCTTTTATTCAGGATTCTGGAAAGTCTGAGAATGTTGAGCATGGCATTGTCACCTCACTAGATAAGATGGGCACTCTGAGTAGTCAAGCCTAGGTGAAAAATACAAAGGGAGAATAAGAGGTCGAGGGCACGGCACAGGGGGGAGACCACACTTAGCATGAAGAAACTATGACTAAAAATGAACATAAAGCAAGGGAACTAGGTGGTGGAGAAATTGGAAAAGTCCATTGCAGAGTTAGTGAAATGAAATGAGGACCTCGAGGACAAGTTTGATAAGGTCGCTAATTTCTTGATACACATCATGCACTCAATGACCACTATGCTCTACCTAATACAAACCAACAAAGACCAGGGGACTAATGATAAGAAGGTGAAGACAAGCCAATCCCTATATGACTTTGTGGTTGTCAACTGGCTTCACTTGCTGTTGGAAAATCCAAGGAATCAGTGATGGTTCAATTGTTGGTGAGACTATGTTTTGTTTTTTTTATTATGCTACATAGTTGCTCTTTGTGCCTCCAGACCCGCTTTAAAAAAAAAATCTTTAGATTGATAGTAGGGCCAATATTTATCTGATGGCCATGTTTTTGTATATTGTTAAGACTCTCGATGCTTATGGTAGTATTTACTTTGCTGTTATAGTTGTGGGAGGTTTTTTGAAATTTTGAAAGGGGTGGGATAATATTGAGGTAGTAATTACCAACTGATAATCAAACAATTATTTATTTCTATTATGAATCAACCACCATTTTAACTACTTCTTAATTTCAAAAACTTCTAATTTTAATTTTTATTATTTAGTAAAAATATTTAATAATACATTTTATCTTTCTTACATTTATACACTTATGAATCTTTCCCATAACTTTTACATTCCTTAGCATAGTCTTTCTTAATATAGAAAATAGATCTAATTTGTGTGACCTTATTTGACAATTGCCTTGTCCAATTTCAAATTGTACGCTTGTGGAAACCCATTTTTAATATAACACAAGATGGACTCCCTATGGCCACAAACCTTGCACACCCTGCTTCTTGTTTCATAAGACTCCAATGACCCACTCTGATTTCTCTCCAGGCACTCTATGAATGCCCTCAGATGCCTAAAATTATCTTCACAATCCACTCTAGAAATCTTGGAAGAAAAATGTCCGTATTCATTGAAAAAAAGCTTATGGTTACTTTTGTTCAATTTACATCATATCTTAATTCTGCCCTTATAGGATGCTCCCCTTACTTAGAAAACTTCACATAACCAAGAATCTGCTCCATTTGAGTGGGGTGCTATGTACCCTTTCTGATTTCATATGATATTTAAAGCCTTCAATCAGATTTTAAAATCAAACAACCAATATTTCAAAAGATCAACCAATTTCTCAATAAAACCCAAATCGGGTATGCCTGAAATAGTGCCAAAAAATTCACAGATTCACATATTATTAATAAATCTGAAAGTAGATTTTTTTACAAAAATTTCACCAAAATAACAGCTAACAAAATGAAATTTCCATATCTATATATAGTTTACACAACAACTCCCAAACGAAGGACAAAAACAATGCTCATCGAGCTCCAGAAATCAACACAAAATAGCTCGAAAACACCACAAACACTAATAATCTATCATAGAAGTATAGCCATGAACCAAATAAATGTATTCAGCTCTATTTTAACATCTAAAAGTCTGATATACAGAAGAAAACCAAACTGATATGAAATACTCAACTGGAAACACCAAACTCTTACAAGAAACACACCCGAAAACTCAGAAATTTGCATTATTTTAGCACAAGGGAAAACTTTGCATGAGCTTGCACATGGAATGGCCTCAAACTCCCATCCTTAGCCTTCTTGGAAAACTTAAAAACTCCTATCTTTGGTTCTCCTTCTCCACAAGTTTGGCAACCTCTGAAGAACAACAAAGTAATGAGCAAAAATCAAGTTCTAAAATGAGCCTAAAATGCCTCCAAATCCCTTTAAAAGAGGGAATAACCCTAACTCATGACCAAGAGGGGTCAATAATACATATTTTAATTTAAAAAATCATTTATTAATCCATTGGTTTCCAAATATTAGCCCCTTTTCCGAAACTTCACTTTTTGAGCTTACCTGCCTTAGCAAAAGTTATTATTTTTAATTATTTGAAAAGGGGACATGACAAGTCCTCCCCTCCCAAATATTTCTTTTCCTCAAGAAATGAAGGTTGGAATGCTTAATAACATGTTCTCCTTTCCAAGTTGCATCCTCCAATGGTAATCCTTTCCATTTGACCAAATGCTCTATGATGCTTCTATTTCTCAATCTTTTCTCTCTTGTATCCAAAACCTCTTCTGGTATCAAAACTAATTTCCCTTCATCATCAAGATGTGGTAATTCTATAGATGCTATGATTTTATGGCCTATAACCTTCTTAAGGAAAGAGACATGGAAAAAATTATGTATTTTTCTGTTTGGTGGGAGCTCCAATTCATAAACTACCACTCCTACCTTCCTGATGATCTTATAAGGCCCATAGAACCTTGGCTTGAGCTTCTCTGCCCCAATCATCTTCAAGGTGCTTTGATTATATGGTTTTAACCTAACAAATACCAAATCTCCCACCTCAAAAGATCTTTTAGTCCTTTTCCTATCAGCATACAACTTCTGTTGGTTCCATGCATGTTGTAGATTATTCTTGAGGGACCTTATTATGTCTTGGTTTTTCTTGATGAAATCACTTGTTGTAGGTACTCTACTATCTAAAAGTACTAGATCAACAAAGGAAAGGGAATCATAACCATAAAGAGAACAAAAAGGAGGCATACCAATAGACATGTGATGAGATGTATTATAATAATACTCCACTAGGTGCAACCATTTCACCCAAGCATGTTGTTGATTTGAAACATATTTCCTCAAATATCCCTCTATCCATTTATTAACTATCTCTATTTGTCCATCTTTTTAAGGGTGATAGCTAGTACTAGGAGTAAGTTTAGTTCTTGCCAAATGAAAGATCTCCTTCCAAAAAGAGCTGAGGAATCTACTGTCTTGGTCACTGACAATGTTTCTAAGCAAGCCATGTAATCTAAAAATTTCCTTGAAGAACAATTCAGCCACTTGTAATGCATTAAAATCAAATGTGATGGGAAAGAAATGTGCATACTTAGTTAGTCTATCTACCACCACATATATGCAGTCCTTACCTTGAACCTTGGGCAACCCAATGATGAAGTCCATGGAAATACTTTCCCATTTTTGTTCAGGAATAGGAAGTGGCTGCAACAACCCTGCAGAAAAAATTTACTCACTCTTGTTTTGTGGGCATAAAATACATTCCTTAATGTGTTTAAGGACATCCTCCTTCATACCCTTCCATGCAAACCACTCTCAAAGTTTCTTGTATTTTTTGAAGTATCCTTGATGACCAACGAAAGGTGTGTCATGAAAGGCCCTCAATATCCTCTCCTTAATTTTTGATCCTGGCACTAAGAAGATCCTGTTCTTGTAATAAATCAATTCATCAACAACCTTGTACCTATTATCATTCACTAACTTATCCAAAATATTGGTGGCAAAGGAATCTTTAGCATACTTTGAAATTATGGAGACTTTTCAATCAGCAGAGATAGATGTTAAGGAACACAAAGTAGGCTTTCTTGAGAGAGCATCAACAACCACATTATTCTTTCCTTTCATGTATTCAATATCAAAATCATAAGCTTGCAATTTTCTTACCCATTTTTTTCGATGATCATTGAAATCCCTTTGGTTCAAGAAGAACTTGAGGCTATTATGGTCTGTCTTTACAATGCATCTCCCACATACCAAATATTGTCTAAACTTATGAAGTGCATGCATGATTGCTAACATTTCCTTATCATAGATGGAGTAACCTTTCTTTGATTGATTTGATTTTCTACTCTCAAATGCTATTGGATGTCCCCTTTGAGTTAGGACAGCCCCTATAACTTCTCCAGAAGCATCACATTCAACAAAAAAAGGTAAAGAGAAATCTGGAATTGCAAGCACAGGGCATGAACTCATTACCTCCTTAAGCTTATCAAATGTTTTTTGTGACTATTCTATCCAAACAAAAAGCTCCTTTCTTTGTCAAATCAGTCAAGGGGGAAGCAAGCTAAAAAATCCCTTGGCAAGTCTCCTATAGTAGCTACACAACCTAAAGAAATCTCTCAACTGTGCAAGATTAGTGGGTGGAGGCCAATCCAAAATTGCCTAAATTTTTTGTTGATCAACTTGTACTCCTTTAGAACTTATAATGTGTCCCAACTATAGGATCTCTATCAAACCAAACTCATATTTAGATATCTTAGCATAGAAGGATTTTTGCTTCAAGATTCCCAAAATAATGTCTATGTGCTTTAGATGCTCTTACCATGTTTTACTGTAAATCAAGATATCATCAAAAAATACCACAATTTTTTTTTGAAGATTCTTGCTAAAAACCTTATTCATACAAGATTGGAATGTTGCTGGTGCATTAGTGAGGCCAGATGGCATAACAAGAAATTCAAAGTGCCCATAGTGACATCTGAAAGCGGTCTTTTCTACATCTTCCCTCCTCATTCAGATTTGATGGTACCCTAATCTTAAGTCAATTTTTGAGAAGTATACAACACCATGTAACTCATCAATGAGTTCATCTATGCATGGTATGGGATACCTATTTTTTATGTTCTTCTTCTTTAGAGCTCTTTAGTCTATACACATTCTCATTGTACTATCCTTTTTCTTGACAAGTACCATAGATGATGCAAATGGACTAGAGCTAGGCCTTATGAATCCCATGTCTAGGAGTTCCTTAATGGTTTTTTCTATTTCTTCCTTATAACCTCTTGGATGGCAGTATGGAGTTGTTATAACTAGTTTGGCACCTTGTTCTAACTCTATAACATGATCAAAACCTCTATCTGGTGGTAATCTCATAGGAAAATCATTGAAAACTGTACTATGCTTATCAAGAATATTTTGAATTTCAAAACGGAAATTACCTTGATTCTTTGGAGAGCTTGTTGGATGGATTATGACTCCTACTACCCATGCTACTTGTCCTCTTTGAAAAGTCCTCTCCATCCTCTTTGCAGTGACCACCTTAGGTGCTCCATTCAATAAGCCTCTCAATAAGACTTCTTTTCCATTGGAATGAAATTTAAACTCCATAGTTTGATGGTTCATGTAATAGCCTCCAATAGAGTGCAACCATTGAACACCCAATACAAGATCTGTCTCCCCAATGCCAACAACATAGAATTCATCACATAACTCATAATCTCCTAAGGTCATCTTGAGTTGTTTCATCACCTGTGTGTAAGGCATAGTGAATCCATCAGCTACAGTAACATTGAATCCCTCAAAATCTTCTACTTTAAGCCCTCTTTTCATGACAAATCCCTCATCAATAAAATTGTGAGTTGCCCCATTATCAAGAAGAACTATCAACCTTTGCCCTGCTAGTACCCCTCAAATTTGAAAGGGATGGTATCTTGAGACTCTTGATACTGCTGCTAAAGTGCCATCCTTGCTGATTTCTTTTTCCTTCTCTTCTTCCTCCTCATGTTCTCGCTGAAATTTTATTTGTTCCATCAAAAGTAGGTGCTGTAAACTTGCTTATTTTATTTTTGAGCTCTTGTCCACTTATGTCATGCTCCCTCCTATACTCTTTCTTGGGCATCAAAGTGTTCATCATATCCACATATTCTCTAAAAGGAATCGAACTGTGAAAGTCATCATCTAAGCCATTGTAAGTAGCTCTTAATGAAATCAAGTTACCTATAACCTCTTCCACAGGACTAAGGGCTAGATTTGGTACTAGTGGCTCATCCGTAGGCAAGAAAATAGTTTTTGTTGATTTAGAGGGTGTGGGTTTTAGATTTCTCAACCCCTTTGAAGTGCTTCCTTTCTCATTAGTAGATGCAACTCCTTGCAGTTTTTCTGTCAATATCCGCAAAGCCTCTCTAGTTTCTGCCAAACTATCCACTGTTTGCTTCTAAGTATTCTGGATGTCCTGGAAGAATTTCCTTTCCATCTCATCTAGGTCAGCCATACTTTTTCCTTCCTTGGATTTTTTACTTTTACTTTTAATCGGAGGTTTGATCAAAATTTCTTTATTCTTTTCTTGCTGCGAATATCTCTTTTTTTCTTTCACTTAGTTGCATGCAAACTTCTACAAACCCTTAGGCTGGCAAGATCATGGCTCTAATACCACTGCGATGTCCCCTTTCTAATTTTATATGATATTTAAAGCCTCTAATTAGATTTTAAAATCAAACAACCAATATTTCAAAAGATCAACCAATTTCTCAGTAAAACCCAAATCGGGTATGCTCGAAATAGTGCCAAAAACTTCATAGCTTCACATATTATTAATAAATCTAAAAGTAGACATTTTTATATAAATTTCACTAGCATAATGTCCCACAAAATGACATTTCTAAATTTTTATATAGTTTACACAATAGCTCCTAAACAAAGGACAAAACCAATGCTCATCGGGCTCCCGAAATCAACACAAAATAGACTAGAAACACCACAAACACTAATAATCTATAATAGAAGTATAACCACAACCCAAATACATGTATTCAGCTCTATTTTAACATATAATTGTCTACAATACAAAAGCAAACCAAACTGATATGAAATACTCAACTGGAAACACCAAACTCTTACAAGAAACACACCTAAAAACTCACAAATTTGCACTATTTTAGCACAAGGGAAAACTCTGCATGAGCTTGCACATGGAATGGCCTCAAACTCTCATCCTTAGCCTTCCTAGAAAACTGCAAACTCCCATCCTTGGGTCTCCTTCTCCATAGGTTTGGCAGCCTTTGAAGAACAACAAAGCAATGAGCAAAAATCAAGTTCTAGAATGAGCCCAAAATAACTCCAAATCCCTTTAAAAGAGGGCATAACCCTAAATCATGACCAAGAGGGGTCAATAATACATATTTTAATAATAATTTTCATTTATTAATCCATTGGTTTCCAAAGATTAGTCCCTTTTGCTGAAACTTCACTTTTTGAGACTTCCTACCTTAGCAAAAGTTATTATTTTTTAATTATTTGAAAAGGGGACATGACATGGGGGAGTGAATCATCCTCATTGGTGCATAGAAATCCAGCACTGCTGATGTCAAGCTCAATAGTAATGGAATAAACCAAATTACATGTTTTTTGTTTGAAAACATAGCCCTATTATATTTAAACCTTTCAACATTTTCTCTTTCAATAAGAACAAATTGATAGGGATAAATAAAAAACCCATATTATAAGATTCTAATGGCCTGACAATCTCATTTTTGAGTATGAAGCAGTCCAACACTTCGTATAAACTCATGACACCACCTGCATATTAACCTGTAGGAGTCAATTTCTTAGGACTTTAAGAAACACGACTTTCTTATTCACTATTTTCAAGCTGAGTAGAGAGTGCCATATTTGATTTGTAATGTAATACACCATTTTTCCATTGATGAACAACCTGTCTACTTCAATCTTTTTTCATTATAATTCAAACTTATCCCCAAGATATTGGATTTCTATTTTGATTTCATTAGATACTTGGCTTTCTACGGGACTAAGGTTATCTGCCTCCTTGGTCACAAGGCACTGACCATGTTTGATGATAAAAAAGTACTCCCTAAACTCTTTTAGTTGAGATTAGGGTGAGGAGAGGAGAGAATTATGAGGTAGTATACTAATACACTGACTCACCACAACTTTTATCCACGCTGCCAAAATCGTAAACTTGATTACCTGCCAAAATGCAAGACCAAGCTATTAAAAAAGTAGGGGAGAGCAATCAATAGTTGTGAGGCTAACTTCATCAACATGTAGCTGTTATATGAGATATTGTAAGACATTGTTTTTTTAGAAATGTGTCCAAAAAATGACTTTTTAAACATTTGCCAAAGCTTAATCTAAAAATCTCTAATAATAAAATTTAAAATTATCATTTGTTGTTAATTGAATATTATATAAGTATATGAAATGTAACATATATGCAACTTAAATGGACTAAATAGTTATTATTATTCATAAATATTAATTATATATAACTTTTATATATAACACAAAAGGACAAATACTTCAACACAAAAAAATTATTTGTTGTTATAAAAACAACACATTATTAAATAAAATACAACCTATATCCAACACAAAGGGACTATTAGTTAAACACTAAAAGTTTTTGACAATCTCACACATTTCATGAGAAATAACAAGATATTTATTGGCATTCACCTTTTATATATGTGATGAGACATATTATTGATATAATTTACTCTATGCGTATACATTGCTACCCCAACAGTTGTACACATAAGAATAGTATGTGTACACTAAGATATCAATGTCTATTTGAGTAAGCATATAATGTTTTGAGTGACACATATTTATTAGATAGCTATGATATTTTGTTCGAGATAAAAAATTGTTTATTTCACTCATTAATAATAAATTTGTATTTTTTTTATAACATTTATAAGTTTTCATGTGTTCAAATATTGGTATATTTTTTTATCAACAGTTGAATTTTTTGATATTTACAAATAGATCAATTAATTACGACATATACATATAGTAAAAATGTGTTGAAAGATTGAATAATATATTCCCATAAGGTGATTGACTATTGAAACCCACTCTACTATTGATTCTCTTTTCAATTGAGCTGGACCACTCTGTTCTCGCTAATAAATCCCTCCACTTATTCTTAAATATTCATCCAAGGCATTTCTTAATCCAAGAAACCACGTTCAAGGAATCTTTGGAGCTAAAGAGCGTACCATCACATCTAATCTAGTGCTATTTTAAGTACCTGTGGTGAGTTGGAATCAATTGCAACCAACGTATTCTGGCTTGAGTTCATTTGGAAATGAAAGGCCGTATATCACCATAATTTTATCACATGTTATGATTAGACAACTTTACCAGCAGTAGACGACTTGGAGCTTTACCATTTGCTCAGCTCTGTGTTCTTTGTCTGATGATTTACCATATTCAAAGAGCGCACTCACCCAATTATTAATTTTATATTAAATATGAATGCAAGGACGATAAAGAAAGAAGATAATAGAATCGGCTAGTTATGCAATTACATGTGGGGTGATAATTTGGTCGTATATCTTTCACTTTCTCATGTGGATGATAGATAACAAGGTTGATGATAAAAAACATACATGATATATGCATAGAATCGAATCTAGAAAATAATTTATTTTACAAATATATTGTGAAAATCTGATAATGTTAATTTGGTCCTTTTCAAATAGCGTACCAATGTAAGGGGGCTCACATGAGATATTGGCTGTAACGTAAAATCTTAGCAAAAAGTACACTTGGAAATTTGAAAACAAAACCGAGTGTCTCCTTGACAAGATTTATGTTTTAGTTTTAGTTTACAATTTAGCTGTTTCCATCACATGAGGGCAATGACTTAAACATAAACTAAAATGTAATGGATAGATAATGACTAAAATGTAAACTAAAATGTGATGGATAGACAATGACTAAAACACAATTAACAAGGGGCGCAAATGCCAAAGTACTTGCCTTTGGGGGGTGTCATTAGCATAAGAAGCTTGAATTTTTTGTTTTATTTTTGGTCCTTATTCTACCTTATAACATTTTTTTATACAAACACTAAATGGTAGTGCATTAGTGTCTAGTGTAGTAGACAAGCAAAGACATATAATTTAGTAATCAACAAACATTATGATTAAATATATAATGATTGATGATAAACACTAATAATGCCACATAATAATATTTTTATATAGTGTAAATCTTATTTGATTAGATAATTTTTTAGAAGAAAATAAATTATACAATAAAACTTTGTTTCAAATAAAAATAAAAATTCTAACTATTTCCTTGATTCCAGATATTTTATAAAAATGATTTAATTACTTTACTAAAATAGTAGACATCTAATGAAAATTTACATAAATAACATAAATTAATTGAAGTAAATTATCACAACTAAAGCAGGTGTAGAAGAGTGGGGAGTTAGAAATTTGAAGCAGTAAGCTGATTGTTATAATGTCAATAATGTTAGAATTTATTCTAATATAGAAGGCCAAAATTTAAATAGAAGTATTAATGTCTAATCTTGAAATTGTTGATGGAATATCAATTATGTACAACCGATTAGTAAAGTTAGCTAGCAACTACGATCAAATGCAAATCGCGTTTGAAGGTCTTGTTTTTTATCTCCAAGCAAGATGGACCTCACGATATATTTTACCAATTTGACTGGAGGATAACAAGAAAATTAGTATTGATAATTGTTGTAGCTTTAGTTTCCAAGAATGTAGATTGAAAGGCACATTTTTATGACTTTCAAAACACTAACATATTCTAATTGCCATTTTTTGTCTACAAAAAAGTGTGTCAAATAAATATAGTTTTTTTGGGTTACACGATCCTGATGACTAGGAACGATTCCTGGTGGAGGAAGAATCACCTTGGAAATTCACATCAGTGTCTATTACATTTAATTGAATGAAGTTTGTGTGTGAAATTATTTTGAGGAAATGTTTCTTCAAACATCCCCTGTTTCTCCTAACATCCTCTACCATTAATTGTTATGTTTGTTGATTGTGTTATGTAGCTGGTGCATATGGGAGCCTATACAAAGAAGGCTATGGAATGAACACGGTAACTCTGAGCATACCACTACTGCATTTATGTTGCAGCCCTAATACTTCCTTACAACAAACCCCAACTTTCTCTACTCACCCTAGAAACAATGATAATGATTTGATAATTAAGTTATAAGAGCTTCATAAAATTGACTCGAGTATAATTTAGAGGTTGAAGTCAAATATCAAGTTTATTCAAGGGTTTTGTATTCTTCTAAGGTTTTCATATTTAAAAAATTCTATTGAACAACAAGGAAATCTGATTTACAATGATTTTCAATCACTATTACAAACAAAATATTATTGAAATTAAAATATTCATATTTTTTTGAATTTTAAGATAACAATTAATAACTTTAAAAATTATTACATATAGATGAATTTAGTGTTAGATAAAAGGACTTCATCTTTTGCAACTACACTATCTTTTCTTTTTATTTTTTTGTTGAAAGTACTTCATGACAAAATAATAATATAGAAAATCAAGCAAACAAAATGAGAAGACCCATTAGTTGGGTATCCAGTCAGAAATTTATAAATCATTGACAAATTGGAATACCATGGAATCCATTTACCAAAGAAACAAACTGAAATAAATGGTTAATAGAAAATAAACAAAAATCCCATTGCTCTTTACAATGAAACTATGACTAGATTGCAGAAAAATGATGACCATTTGTCCAACACAAACCATGCACAAAATAGATGTAGTTGGTCACTTGTGGTTGGACAACAAATATAACACTCGTTTAGAAAAAGATAACTTATAAAGCTTGAATTTTTACCTCACTTGTTTCAAAATCAGACCATTTTAAAATTTGACATCCATATGTTTTTAATAATGGGTTTTGAAACCTTACAAGTGGACAAATAATGCTTAATTGATAATGTGGGGTTGTCAGTTACAAGTTGAAGGAATATATTGTAAAATTTTTTGAATTATAAAGTAGCCAAACAAGGGGGCCAACCCTTACAACAGTCAAACTGGTTAGCACTTAGCAGATAACCACTAGACAAAATTACCCCCTAATGCTTACAATCACAAAAACATTAATCGGATAGATAAAAATAAAAGTCTTAGTAGGCATTTAACTACTATTGCCTATACCATAACAACATAAACTATAAAAGTTTTTAAACAAAGGTAAAAATGCCTTAAAATTATCAAAGTTCATAAACCAATAGATGATAAACATAAGGAAAATAGAGGAAACGACCCTAATTGGGCTTCTTGTCATCCTCCCCCTTGAGGAGGATGTTAGCCTAGTCCTTAGCCAGGATGTCGAATAACATTATGGAATACTCATTGGTCAGATCACCTTCCTAGTTGTCATTCATAAAGTGCAAGGTGGTAGCCACAAAATGAGTGACCTTGATAGTGAACTTGGCTAGAAGTCTCACTCTTTCATCCTAGGCATACACTCTATCCCTCAGCTCTTTATCAAATAGTTTTTGGGCCTTTGCGTGGGTCTCCTGCATACCAAACTAGTTACCTTCTGTCTGATCCTTAGCAATTTTTTGCAAAATTGGTGGGTTAGGGAAAACATTGTCTTTGGTTGCAACCTTAACTGGTGAGGACACTGTCATGGGGGAGGGCTCTCTTTCTTCCATGTCAGGGAACTGATCCTGTGTGAGGTCCATGCACCCTAGTGCAATGGAATTTGACACATGAGTTGTCTCTTTCTCACCTCTAGTCACACCTCCCAAACTAGACATTGAGGAGTCTAAGACCCCACCTCCTCCCCATCCATATTCTCCCCACCAAAGTTTGAGGTCTTCTATTTAACTCTTTGCTTAGGGTGGGCTGTATCCTCTGAATCAAAATCCTCCTCATGTGAATTCCCATACCTCAAATTCCTTTTTGCATTAGACTTAGCAATTCTCTCAGACTTCCTCCTACCACTCCCCTCATCCTTAGAGCCCTCCAACTCTTTCTCCTTACCTTTATTCTTCCTCTCCACAGGGGACCCATTATGGAAAGGTTGGGGGTGAGGGCTCTAGGTCTAGTAATTCTGAGCGAGATTTGGTGGGCACAGGAGTTAGGGTGAGCAGGGATATCCACTTCAAAAATTTTGGGGGGTAGCAGAGCAAGGTGAAATTGATAAAGGTGAAACATTAGCCCTTGATGGAGAATCAGATAGTTAATCCCCTTCCTCATCTTCTCCTTAACATCGACAACTATATCAATTAAATCATGTAATAGAAAAAATAAGATAGAAATGTGATCACGATGATGAAAATGGTTTAGAAAAGGAAAATGATTAGTAATAGCAGACACCATACCATCCTTCAAGCGTTTACTACTTCATCAGCACCAAGCAGATTTCATTCTAAGGCTCCAAGAGCTTTTCCCTCATGAATCCTCCCCTATGACGAATGGGTTCTTCACCTTCTAGAAAAAAATGATTTAGGCTTGCCTCATCAACAACCCTAGTCAGCTTTTGCCACTTCCTCCCCTTCATAGCAAGGCTTGCAACCAATAAGATAACTTCCTTAGAAATATGGAATGAAACACCATTAATAGTAACCTTTCTATCTCCCATGAGTTAACAAATTGTAGAGAACAACTTTCATCATAACCATTCAACACCTCCATAAAAGGGATAAACCCTCCCTCTTTGAGCATATACCAAACCAAAGGTTTATGGGCACTGCCCTCCACCATTGAAGGTTCAATGCACAGAAGATCACCACCCATAGTAGCAACTTCCACCAGAATTCTCTTTGTTTTCAAAAACTAGAGGCAATTATTAACAATGTAGTCACACTAATGGTGCTTTTAAGTATTCATAAAGGCCATTATTGTTATGAATAGCCATGTCACATCTATGTTGAGTTGTTATGTGTCACCTATTGTTGCCCCAATTCTATTTTTTTCCATCATTCCCAATACACCCAAACCTTCTAAAATTTGCAGTTTTACTCAACACTAAGTACGAGAACATGCATAAGAAAATCATTAAAAAAACACTTGTATCATTCTTTAATATCCTCTCCCTTTTGAAACATGTGAGATAATTATCACATGTACCCCTTTCTTCATGCCTTGCCATCTGTCCTCTATGACATCTCCCCTTCTGCCCACTCAATATCAAGTTGTCATCATTAATTGAAAAAGACTCCCAACTAAACTTAGTCATGATTTAATGTCTTTGTTCACTAAGAGTCTTACCAAGTTTGGTAAGACTCCCAAATCTCTCCAACATTGTAGACCTTGTATTTTTAGTCCTATCATCACCAACTCGTTTGCCACCCCATTTCCCTCCTAAAAAATATGGTGCAACTCAAATCTCTTCAGGATGACCAATAAATGTCTAATATCTTTCACTACCCTTTTGATTCCCCAACCTTTATTCATGGTGCCTTTCACAGTGTCAATTATTATTTTTGAGTCACCTTTAATCTCCACACCCTCCCATCCAACACTGATTACCAATTTCAAACCCCAAAGAAAAGCCATTTCTTCTACCACATTATTCGAGACTTTCCCTAGGTATCTTGCATAAGCCAAAAGTATTTTGCCCTCGATGTCTCTAAGTATACCACCTCCTGCAGATCCCTCCTTCCTCATCACTCCGTCAAAATTAAGTTTAACCTAGTTCTCCCTAGGTGGTATCCATCTTGTCCTTTTCCTAGCAAGTTGCTTGGAATTATCAATCTCCAAGAACCTGTCATCTAAATTCCAATTTTTGGAAATCCATTGTTCCTTCTGGTTGGAGGGGATCACTAGTTTTTTCCACTTACAACTTTTCATATTTTCCACCAGAAGCTTGCAAATAATATCAGTAACAATCTCCTCACTCCTCTCTTCATTTCTGAGTGTCCTGATGTTTCTTTCCTTCCAAATGCCCCATCAAACATGGGGGGGATAACTTTCCACATTTGGATAAGGAGGGGGTGAGTGAACGGGCATTGCTAACTCATAACAAATTGGTCCATCCCAAAATTAAACACCCAAACCATATGTAGCTTCTATGGAAACCTACCCCATATGTTGATGGCATAATTACACTCCAAGAATAGATGAGGGATATTCTCCTCCACTCCCTTACAAAGGTAGCATCTATTGGGTATTTGGAATCCCCTTTTCCTTAGGTTATCAATGCTAAGGATCTTCCCATGCATAGAGGTCCACCAAAGAATATTAAATTTCGGGATCAAATGGCTAAACCCAACTTTCCCCCAATATTTAGGCACTAATTTTTTTCAAAAATTAATTTATAGGTAGAACTGACAATGAAATCCCTTGTCATGGTCGCTTTCCAAATAAAGGTATCATTTTCAACCCCTCTTGAGACTTTTTACCCCTTGAGTAGCTTGTTTAGTTTCTCCACTAGTTGCTTGCCATCTAAGAAGTTATGTTTTAATTCTAACTTTTTCCACTTCCTCATGGACCAATATAATTGAACACCTTATTCCTCACCTACTCCTAAAGGTGGTCATCGAGGAACCCATACTTCGTTATGACCAGAGGTTTATCAATAAGCCAAGTATCCTCCTAGAAATGAACCTAAAAGGCATCGCTCACCAGACACCTCAATCCTTCCCTTAGTAAAATTTTGTTCTTAAGGATATTAACCCAAATGCTTGAACCTGATGGGAGGTCATTTCTCCAAATGCAATAAATAATATTCAAATTTCCCAAATACTTTGCTTTAACAATCATAAACCAATTGGCCTCATCCTTCAATAGTTTCCACCCCACCTTAGTGAGAAGGACATTATTTAAATAAGAAATCCTTCTATTTCCTAAACCTCCTCTACCTTTGGGTTTACAGATCGTTTCCCAACTCATTAAGCTTAATCTATTCTTCTCTTCACCCCCTAACCAAAGGAAATTTATTTGAATTTTCTCCAATTTCTCTAGCATACTTTGCATGATTTTGAAAAAGGAGAGGAAGTAAACTGGGATTCCTTGGAGGGAAGAGGCCAACATTTGTAGCTTACCCACACTACTCAAGGTTTTCCCTTTCCACCTAATCAACTTCTTTTGCATCTTTTCCAGAAAGGTATTCCAAACATTATTACTTACTTCTTCCATAGTCAGCAAAATCCCAAAGTAAGTATCAGGGACTGAGGTAGTATTGCACCCCAGGATATTTATGATCCTCCTTTGGATATCAAGCACAGTGTTAAAGAGAAAAAACCTTACTTTTATCCAAATTGATTTTTTGTACCACATTGATAACATAAACCTCCAAAACTAATTTCTAGGCTTTTGTGTCTACCACCAAGGAGTCCCCACTTAGGAAGTTGTCATCCACAGACTGTTGAATCACCTTTTCTAGTAGCGAGGTAGCGAGCTTAATACCTTTTATCTCTCCTCCTTCCATCTTACTCATAGACCACTCTTCCCAACACTTTAGTAACCATTATGAATAGATAAGGACAAATAGGATCCCCTTGTCTTAGGCCTCTCTCACCTCCAAAGTTACCCCAAGCCGATCCATTCACCAGCATAGAATAATTGATAGTCTCTATCATTGATTTAATCAGATTAATAACTTCCTGACTAAAGACAATTTTCACCACAGTATCATACAAAAAAATCCATTTGATTCTATCATAAGCTTTTGAAATATCAAGCTTCAGTGCCATATCATGATTACTACTCTTCTCCATTAAGTGAAGTACCTCATGTTTTTTTCTAGCAGCATCAAGCATCTAACGACCAAGGAAAAACCCGTTCTAGGTTTTCCCATTGAATTTGTGCAACAGTGACTTAAATCTATTTGTCAAATCTTGGAAAAGATTTTGTAAGTGGTATTGCATAGGCTTATCGGTCTGAAATCAGAGAGAACCCCTAGATCCTTGACTTTGGGGATAAGAATGATGAATGTTTTATTAAGTCGCTTTAGAAGCTTCCCAGTTCTAAATAAATCATGAACAACCCAGAGCAAATCAGTCTTGATAATCTCCCAGAAGTGCTGGAAAAATGCTGGGGGGGAACCATCAGGGCTTGGGGATTTATAAGATTTCATGGGAAAAATAGCTTTACGAACTTCCTCCTCCGTGACTAGTTGAGTCAATTCCTCGTTCTCCCCTGCCAAGAGCATAGTGGGCATGGAGTTAATCAACCATAGTCTATCCTCCTCATTACTAGTTCTATACAACTCTTTAAGAGAATCTTTGAAATATGTGCTAGCCCAGTTACCAATCTCTTAGGTTTTTGTTAGTATTGTGTTATTCTCATCACTCACAACATCAATGATATTTCTTCTTTTGTAGATGGAGGCTGATCTATGAAAAATGCAATATTCCTATCACCCAATTTGAGCCATGAAACCCTTGATCTTTTCTTCCAAAGGTCTCCTCTCTAAACATCATATCTCTCCACATCCTCCTATAGTTTTCCTCTTCCAATATCATGTCATTCAAGGCAATATCATGTTTCAACACCAAAAGTTTCTTTCAAAACCATATCTACAGATATAAACATTAAGTACAACATGTCCAATATTTTTGCAAATATGCACATTAATTACACCAAAATTTTCTTTTAAAACCTTATGTGCAGATATAAACATTAAGTACAACATGTCCAATATTTTTGTAGATATACACATTAATTACACCAAATGTTTCTTTCAAAACCATATGTGCAGATATAAGCATTAACTACAACCAACTCAATAAGGGTACACAAATAAGTTATTCCTATGAAGAAGGATCATGCCAAATAATACAAGGGAGTTTGATCAAAATAGGGAGACAATCACTAGATTGTTGTCTAACTTTCAAAGACCAGGAGATGACAAATATTATTATCCTTGCAAGCGTTGTAATGACCTAAAGACAAGAAGAATCAAAATCAAAACAAATAAGAGACATTGTTGAGAGAATGGTCACATTGAAGGGGGCTTTGATTATCATCAATTGGTAAGTTGTTTGTTATATTTTTTTCACAATTGATATACTTATGAACCATAGAATGGGGCTTTAATTATCATCATTTTTATATAGGTCAATCTCCCTAGGGTAGTACATGATATGGACCAACACATCTCAGAGGAACATGGAGGTGTGAGTATTGAAGGACAAGATCATGATCCCATGGAAGATAATGATTATGCATCATAAAACACATTTGAAGATGATGGTATGAATACATTGATCCATGACACATATGGTACTAGTGATGGTGCTACTACTACTAATAATGATGACATTGAGGCCATCCATTATATACCTCTACTTGAGAAGGAAAACACAACTCTTTATGAAGGATCTAAATAAACTCTTCTCTCTGATGTATTATTGTTGGTAAAATTGAAGGTTATGAATGATTTATCCTATTGGCATTTAGTTATTATTTCCATTAGTGACAACACTTATCTATATTAGTATAGCTACTAAGCTCAACACTTAGCTTCCTACACTCATCGAGCATTCTAGTGTTAACCAAGCTTTGACTTATTCAGTAGTTTACACCAAGAAAAATAGTGGCTATCAAGTGAATACAGGAAATATGAAGTCCAACAGTAGCCACCGAGCTTCACAGTGTCTACCGAGCAGTAAGTTTCTGTCATAGAAATTCTATATAAACTAAGCATTGGAAGAAGTAGTGTTTATTGAGTGAAGCAAGGTAAACTCAGTGTCCAATATCTACTGAGTGACACTACATCTACCAAGTCACTAGTGGTCACCAAGTTTAGAACTACATCAAGTGATTAGTATGGACTGAGCCTTCACTTCTACCGAGTGCATGACGATGTCGTGTAATGTAGTGGACGCTGAGTTAGTTCAGTGAACCCAAGTTATTTACTATTCGGCCAACTTTGTAATGTGTTGTTCACTTGTGTTTTAGCCGACCTCGTAGTTTTGTAAATTGGAAAGGTATATATGTAAGATGTATTGTAAGATATCATTGTATTGAAGTAGTATGAACTATTTTTTGAGAAGTGCATGCAAAGGATTATCAGCAGCACTTTAAGCAATGTAGCAAGGTCAATACAGAAGTAGAAAAGTCATATCTATCACATAAGCCGATTAGTACATAAAGGATCTTATCAGCAATCAGTTTTAAGTAGATCCACTACTTCATCCTAATAGGTGAATCAATTTACAAATCCTTTAACAAGGTAGACTTAAAAATCTTTGTAAAAATCTCTTAACCGAGTGGATACTTCATTGTATCTTTGTAAATCCTCTAACAAGGTAGACCTAGTAGTCCTTTGTGCTCCTAATAGGGCAGATCACTAGAAGTGGTCAATGTAAGCCTTAACAGGCCATCTTTGTGTTGCAGTAATGAAGTTTTTTGGGTACCATCGCCACCCCAGTTTTACTTTCTATTTGGAAGGTTTCTGGTTCACCAAAACATTGTGTTCTTTTGTGTGATGAATGTTTTATCTTTCAGTACTAATGTATACAGTAGTTTAGATGGATTTGTGGTGAATTTAAAGAAAAGTTTTGAAGTTACTAATTCACCCCTCCCCTCTTAGTAACTTATGAAATCTTGAATATTTCCAACATTATCCAACATAACAATGTCACATATGCTAAGGTTTGTGATATATGTCATTATAGACTATAAAAGCTGAAATATGTACCATTAAGATTGTTTATACTAATGACTAATATTTTTTGATGTAGATTGATAGGTGACTATTTGTTACCACTATCAAATGTTCTCCCTCGCCCATACCAAGAACTATGTGCCACTATGAAACATATTGAAATGAAGTATCAATAAATAGATGCTTGTCCTCAAGATCATGCAATTTATCATAAAGACCACAAAAATGTAATAGAATGACCCAAATTCCATATGATCAAGTGACAAAAAGGTGCCTCACAAGGTTCTTCATTATATCCACATTATTCCATGTCTTAAATGATTATTCAGGTGTAGTAGCTTGGCACAATTTATGGATTATCATGCACCCAGTAGAAGTTGAGATGACGATATTAAAATGCCTGTAGATGGTTTAGCATTTAAGGACATAGAGGAAAAGTGCCCACACTTTAAAGAAGAACCTCAAAATCTCAGGCTTTCTCTGGCAACTAACGATATCAATCCATATGGAGAGATGAGATCCATTTACTCAGTCTGGCCTATTTTTGTTATCAACAATAACATTCCTCCATAGATGTCAATAAAGAGAGAGTACATTATGTTGGAAATGATTGTTCTAGGTATTTAATTATTTTATTGTTACCTACATGTAATTATAAGTCTTGGAGTGAAATGACCACAATAATTATCTGATGTTGTTCATTCAACTAGGTAAGTACCAAGTGAAAGATATGAATGTATATATTGTACCTCTTATTGACGAGTTTCTGGTGTTATGGAGTGGTTTCACTATGTATGATATCCCTAGACCAACTGGAAAAAAAACAATTTCAATTCCATGCAATGCTTGTGTGGACAACTCATGATGCCCAAGGGTTGACACAATTCTGTGGTATGTTATGTTGATATCTAGTTGTATGTGATAAAAATAATTCCAAAAATGAAAATATTTAGTGCACATCCTTAGTTGAGAATAAATATTGATGACAAAATGGAAATGCCTCTACAATAATATAGGGAACAACAAAAAAAGAAAAAGAAAAATGATTTATGTGAACTTATGTAACTTATTTGATAATGACTAATGTTTATGTATAGATGTTTTATTTATGTTTTATATTGAATGTTCATGTGAATGTTCTAATGAATCTTATGTTTCAATGTTAATGAGAATTTTCTAATGAAACTAATGTATGAATGAATGTTATCATATGATAATTCATGAATGTTACATTTTATTAATAGAATGAATAAATTTTAGATGTTGGGGGGGAGTACGGCCAAATGAGCTTCTACCTTCATGTGGTTGGCCCTCATTAGTAGAGAATATTAAACTATTCTTGAAACCAAGCAAAGCTCAACATTAACCTATGATTTCATCACAACTAATTCTATGAATCTCTTGGTTTTAAGCAATGCAAAAGGATGCCATAGTCAAACTCATTCATTTATGTTTAATAATATTATAGGGAGGAAGTAGAGGATCGTAAAGTCTATATGACATGCAATGCTTGATGGAGAAAGCATGTAACATTTATAATTTCACAATTTATCATCCTTTCATAGTCCTCTATAAACTCATAAATTTGTCCATATAGAAAGCATAGTCCTCTAAATAGTCATAAATTTGTCCATATATGCCTTCATAAATCTGCACTTTACCTTTGCTAATAGATTCCCACTTTTATCTTTAGTAGTGATGAGTTGTGAAATAACCTTTCATAATTGTTGTTGCAGAACCTTTCAAATTTAAACATGCTCAAAATCATCAGATGTAGAGTCCATGGGATTTCTAAAATTGGTCTTCATTTAGACTTAGCAGGGTATGAGAGCTTAGAAGAACTGTATAATGACTTTCACTATCTAGTAGGACTGAAAACATTAGAACTGAGCAATTGTAAGAGGTTGATAAGGCTGCCTCTAGGTTTCAGGAAACTTGGCTCACTAGAAACCTTAAGGTGTGATAGTTTAATCAAACTTCCAAACCATTTTGGTGATCTTAGTTGTTTGGAAATATTAGATCTACCAGGATGATTAGAAATATTGACGAAGAAGGCTTTCTACTTGATGCTTATCAATGCCCCTTCCATTCATTGTCGCTCCAACCACAAAATCCCCTCGGTTTCATCGTCAATTCAATAAATCATGACTATACTCATGACAAATTGGAAAAATTAGGGAAGAACTTGTGGCAGCTGGAGTTTACTTCAAAAGACATGCAAATCATATATGTTGGGAGCTATCATAAACCTCATTAGCATCTAAGTTGCCCATCAGAATCCTGACTTATACACCTGACAACTCTCAGACTTCCTCTTTTTCTCATTAATTATTTGTTGTTTTTGAGACCAGAAGCTTTTCAGTTTTCCATAGCACTGAAAAAATAGAATAGAAAGGGCCTAAAATGCTTGTCAACATGGGAAGACATGTCTTCTGGCTCTCTACAAGATCTATTTTTGTAGATCTACACATTAATTACACCAAGTGTTTCTTTCAAAACCATATGTGTAGATATAAGCCTTAACTAGAACCAACTCAATAAGGGTACACAAATAAGTTATTCCTATGAAGAAGGATCATGCCAAATAATACAAGGGAGTTTGATCAAAATAGGAGACAATTGCTAGATTGTTGTCTAACTTTCAAAGACCAGGAGATGAAAAATATTATTATCCTTGCAAGCGTTGTAACGACCTAAAGACAAGAAGAATTAAAATCAAAACAAATAAGAGACATTGTTGAGAGAATGGTAACATTGAAGGGGGGTTTGATTATCATCAATTGGTAAGTTGTTTGTTATATTATTTTCACAATTGATATACTTATGAACCATAAAATGGGGCTTTAATTATCATCATTTTTATATAGGTCAATCTCCCTAGGGTAGTACATGATATATACCAACACATCTCAGAGGAACATGGAGGTGTGAGTATTGAAGGAGAAGATCGTGATCCCATGGAAGATGATGATTATGCATCATAAAACACATTTGAAGATGATGGCACGAATGCATTGATCCATGACACATATGGTACTAGTGATGGTGCTACTACTACTGGTAATGATGACATTGAGGCTATCGATTATATACCTCTACTTGAGAAGGCAAACACAACCCTTTATGAAGGATCTAAATCAACTCTTCTCTTTGATGTATTGTTATTGGTAAATTTGAAGGTTATGAATGCTTTATCCTGTTGGCATTAAGTTATTATTTCCATTAGTGACAACACTTATCTATATCAGTATAGCTACCAACTTCAACACTTAGCTTCCTACACTCATCAATCATTCTAGTGTTAACCAAGCTTCGACGTATTCAACAGTTTACACCAAGAAGAATAGTGGCTACTGAGTGAATACAAGAAATATGAAGTCCAACAGTATCCACCGAGCTTCACAGTGTCTATCGAGCAGTAAGTTTGTGTCATTTTAAGCATTGGAAGAAGTAGTGTTTACTGAGTGAAGCAAGGTAAACTCAACATGCAATATCTACTGAGTGACACTACACCTACCGTGTCACTACTGGTCACCGAGTTTAGAACTACATCAAGTGATTAGTATGGACCGAGCCTTCAATTCTACCGAGTGCATGACGATGTCGTGTAATGCAGTGGACGTCAAGTTAGTTCACTGAACCCGAGTTATTTACTATTGGGCCAACTTTGTAACGTGTTGTTCACTTGTATTTTGGTCGACCTCGTAGTTTTGTAAATTGGAAAGGTATATATGTAAGATGTATCGTAAGATATCATTGTATTGAAGTAGTATGAAGTATTTTTTGAGAAGTGCATGCAAATGATTATCAGCAACAGTTTAAGGAATGTAGCAAGGTCAATACAAAAGTAGAAAAGTCATATCTATTACATAAGGTGATCAGTACATAAAGGATCTTATCAGCAATCAGCTGTAAGTAGATCCACTACTTCATCCTAATAGGTGAATCAGTTTCCAAATCCTTTAACAAGGTAGACTTAATAGTCTTTGTAAAAATCTCTTAACCAAGTGCATACTTCATTATATGTTTGTAAATCCTCTAACAAGGTGGACCTAGCAGTTCTTTGTGCTCCTAACAGGGCAAATCACCAGAAGTGGTCAATGTAAGCCTTAACAGGCATACTTTGTGCTGTAGTAATGAAGTTTTCTGGGTACCATCCCCACCACAATTTTACTTTCTATTTGGAAGGTTTCTGGGTCACCAAAACATTTTGTTCTTTTGTGTGATGAATGTTTTATCTTTCAGTACTAATGTATACAGTAGTTTAGATGGATTTGTGGTGAATTTAAAGAAAATTTTTGAAGTTACTGATTCACCCCTCCCCTCTTAGTAACTTATGAAATCTTGAATATTTCCAACATTATCCAACATAACAATGTCACATATGCTAAGGTTTGTGATATATGTCATTATAGACTATAAAAGGTGAAATATGTACCATTAAGATTGTTTATGTACTAATGACTAATATTTTTTGATGTAGATTGATAGGTGACTATTTGTTACCACTATCAAATGCTCTCCCTCACTCATACCAAGAACATTGTGCCACTATGAAACATATTGGAATGGAGTATCCATAAATAGATGCTTGTCCTCAAGATCATGCAATTTATCATAAAGACCACAAAAATGTAATAGAATGACCCAAATTCCATATGATCAAGTGACAAAAAGGTGCCTCACAAAGTTCTTCATTATATCCCCATTATTCCATGTCTTAAATGATTATTCAGGTGTAGTAGCTTGGCAGAATTTATGGATTATCATGCACCCAATAGAAGTTGAGATGACATTATTCAAATGCTTGCAGATGGTTCAGCATTTAAAGACATAGAGGAAAAGTGCCCACACTTTAAAGAAGAACCTCAAAATCTTGGGCTTTCTCTGGCAACTAACGATATCAATCCATATGGAGAGATGAGATCCATTTACTCGGTCTGGTCTATTTTTGTTATCAACAATAACATTCCTCCATGGATGTCAATAAAGAGAGAGTACATTATGTTGGCAATGATTGTTCTAGGTATTTAATTATTTTATTGTTACCTACATGTAATTATAAGTCTTGGAGTGAAATGACCACAATAATTATCTAATGTTGTTCATTCAACTAGGTAAGTACCAAGTGAAAGATATGAATGTCTATATTGCACCTCTTATCGACGAGTTGCTGGTGTTATGGAGTGGTTTCACTATGTGTGATATCTCTAGACCAACTGGAAAAAAACAATTTCAATTCCATGCAATGCTTGTATGGACAACTCATGATGCCCAAGGGTTGACACAATTCTATGGTATGTTATGTTGATATCTAGTTGTACGTGATAAAACTAATTCCAAAAATGAAAATATTTAGTGCACGTCCTCAGTTGAGAATAAATATTGATGACAAAATGGAAATGCCTCTGCAATAATATAGGGAACAAAAAAAGAAAGAAAAAGAAAAATGATTCATGTGAACTTATGTAACTTATTTGATAATGACTAATGCTTATGTATAGATGTTTTATTTATGTTTTATATTGAATGTTCATGTGAATTTTCTAATGAATCTTATGTTTCAATGTTAATGTGAATGTTCTAATGAAACTAATGTATGAATGAATGTTATCATATGATAATTCATGAATGTTACATTTTATTAATAGAATGAATAAATTTTAGATGTTGGGGGGGGGGGGAGTACAACCAAATGAGCTTCTACCTTCACGTGGTTGGCCTTCATTAGTAGAGAATATTAAACTATTCTTGAAACCAAGCAAAGCTCAACATTAACCTATGATTTCATCACAACTAATTCTGTGAATCTCTTGGTTTTAAGCAATGTAGAAGGATGCCATAGTCAAACTCATTCATTTATGTTTAATAATATTATAGGGAGGAAGTAGAGGATTGTAAAGTCTATATGACATGCAATGCTTGATGGAGAAAGCATGTAACGTTTATAATTTCACAATTTATCATCCTTTCATAGTCCTCTATAAACTCATAAATTTGTCCATATAGAAAGCATAGTCCTCTAAATAGTCATAAATTTGTCCATATATGCCTTCATAAACATGCACTTTACCTTTGCTAATAGATTCCCACTTGTCTCTTTAGTAGTGATGAGTTGTGAAATAACCTTTCATAATTGTCGTTGCAGAACCTTTCAAATTTAAACATGCTCAAAATCATCAGATGTAGAGTCCATGGGATTTCTAAAATTGAGCATATTCATTTAGACTTAGCAGGGTATGAGAGTTTAGAAGAACTATGTAACAACTTTCACTGCCTAGTAGGACTGAAAACATTAGAACTGAGCAATTGGAAGAGGTTGTTAAGGCTACCTCTAGGTTTTAGGAAACTTGGCTCACTAGAAACCTTAAAGTGTGATAGTTTAATCAAACTTCCAAACCATTTTGGTGATCTTAGTTGTTTGGAAATATTAGATCTGCCAGGATGATTAGAAATATTGACGAAGAAGGCTTTCTACTTGATGCTCATCAATGCCCCTTCCATTCATTGTCGCTCCAACCACAAAATCCCCTCGGCTTCATCGTCAATTCAATAAATCATGACTATACTCATGACAAATTGGAAAAATTAGGGAAGAACTTGTAGCAGCTGGAGTTTACTTCAAAAGACATGCAAATCATATATGTTGGGAGCTATCATAAACCTCATTAGCATCTAAGTTGCCCATCAGAATCCTGACTTATACACCTGACAACTCTTAGACTTCCTCTTTTTCTCATCAGTTATTTGTTGTTTTTGAGACCAGAAGCTTTTCAATTTTCCATAGCACTAAACAAATAGAATAGAAAGGGCCTAAAATGCTTGTTAGCATGGGAAGACATGTCTTCTCATACACTGGATCAAGTCACAGGTTCCTCACAAACACTCTGAGATATATTCCATTGTTGGCTATAAAACACCTTGCATTTGCATGGTGGATGAGAAGGGGAGGATTTCGAACAAAGATGCAATGCCAACAATTAATACTACTTTCTCCATTGGTTAAGTATTGAAATAAGAGTACTGCATTTTGATTAATTTTTGTGATCTGATTTTAATTAACCTCTGTTGAATATTAGTTTGATCTATGTTTTTTTTCAATGAGCCTTGTCACAACATACTAATTCAGAGATGGAATATACATGCTTATAGAGTTCAAATCTTAGCAACCATAGGGACAACCACACCAACAGAAGATGCAATCAAAACCATTTGAGAAAGAGAAACCTCCAAGCCAGAGATGAGCACGGAAGACACACATCCCCCATTGAAACACCAATAGGAAGAGTAGACACGACATCGCAAGGACCAAGGAAAGGAGCTCTGGTGACACCATCAACAACAACAAGAGGACCTTGAACCAAGATAGAAGCAACTAGAACCATCACAACTGGCTCTTGAATCACACAATCTTCTACCTAATGTTGTGAGTTATTAAGCATGATTTTTAGATTATACTCGCAATATGTTAGTATACATTATTTATAACATGTTTAAAAAAAAAACGTTTGTTCTTCTTTGTTAGAAATACATTTTACTATGTTGATCACACATGTACGTTGTTTAGTGTAGGTCATGCAGTCTCCTCTTGGGCCTCTCTCACGAAGATTGTGTTTGACATTCTTCTATGTTGTCTGATTGATATTGCTTCTACTGAAGCATTTTATAGATAGTGTTGCATTTCCATTTCCTTTTTATATTACTATAGATAAGAAGTTGAACGTCATATTATTTCACAACTAATCATGAAATAATAATGTAATATTTAATATATTTTAAAAGTATTATAATATTTTGAAATATATCTAATAATTGATATTGTATAAAAAATTTATATAGTACTTAATTAATAACATTAATATTAAAATATAAAATTTATAACATACAATATTATTTTTTAATTAGTTATCTTTTCAAAATTTATATATATAATAAATTATAGTATAATGAGAATATTATATTAATAAAATATATTTTAAATATTTGATATATTTTATAAAATGATGACATTATATAATTTTAAATATGTAAAAATCTTATTTGTAAATATGTTTTATGATTGTAACTATATAATAAGATATTTAATATTATTTATAATATAATATTATGTTTAAATATAATAAATATTATATATTAATAAATTAATATTTTAATTAGAAATAATATGATTGTATATTACAATTTTCTAATTTTTCTTTTCTTAAAATTATAATATTTCTAAAAATTATTTAATTTTCAATTAAATTTCTAGGTATGATTGTATGAAGATTTTTTCATCAACATTTAGAATCACTCTATATGATCCATCATGAGGCCACAGCCAAAGATACGAGAACTCAATAAAAAGAGTCAAATTTTTTATAATTATAAAAAAAATTATCTAAATTTAAATAGACTAAGTGGCACTTGCTTTTCTTACATTTGTACATTTATAAATCTCTCCCATGATTTTTACAATCCTTAGCAGGCTGTTTCTTAATACACAAAACGGATCTAATTGTCCTGCCTTTATTTGACAACTGCATTCTCCAATCGCAATTCGTACACTTCTGGATACCCATTTTTAACATAACACAAGATCGACTCCCTAAAGCTGCGAACCTTGCACACCCTGCCCTTGGCTTCATCATAAGATTCCAACGACCCGCTCCGATTTCTCACCAGGCACTCGACGAACGTCCTCAGATGCGCATACTTCCCCTCCTCACAATCCTTGATAGAAACAATGTAATTCACTGAACCACAATCGAGGTTTATGCTGGCTTTTCTTCCACTTGCATCATATATTAATGTCGCCTTTATAGGAAACTCCCCTTGGCTGCCAGAAAACTCCTCCTCATTACCAGGAATCTCCTGCAGTTGAGTGGGGTGGTGAATTAGCAAAGATGCATTAATTTCTAAGCCTGAGACTCTTGCTCCTCCGCCGATAACTGTACTGTTCACGCCCCTCACTACTCGCCACTCCACGTCATTAGATGGCTTCATCTTCTCCGCCCACCCAAAAATGAAAGAGTATGTAAAGGCGGTCACAGGGAGGATGCATTGCCCAGCAGAAGATACCATTCACAGTGCTATAAATCCTCCTCAACGGTACTGTGCAGAACTCCAGCACTGCTGATGTCAAGCTCAACAGTAATGGAATAAGCCAATGTATGTGTTTCTTGGTTTGGAGAAACAATCCTATTACATTTATTCCTTTCAATATTTTCTCCTCAGAAACTGACAAATTGATAAGAATGAATGTAACATCGCTATATGATAATTATTTGATAATATGGTTTCTTAATATTAAACAGTCTAACACTTCAGATAAATCCATCACACCGCCTGCATATATATCACCACCTAAATTTTTATGACCTTTAAGAAACAGAGAACAACTATTCACTATTTTCAAACCAAGCAGAGAGTGCCATATTACATCTGTAATATAGTATGACATCTTTCCATTAACAAACGACTTGTCTGATTCCTTTCGCTCTAAATGAAAGTCATTTCCTAAATAGTTAATCTGAATTGATGTTTCATCATGAGATATTAGTTCTCCTGCCACTACATCATCTGCTTTCTGTTGGGTCCATTTGCCGTTGCACCAAAAGTCATGACTGTTAGTGAACATGGAACACCACATAATTAACCATCTGTGGGCAGAGGAGCGCGTCGCATCAACCAACACTTCTTTTGTCACAAGGCATTGGCTGCCGGTCTTAAAGATGAACAAATCCTCGTCTAACTCTTTCAGTCGAGAATAGGGTACAAAGCAAATGCACCGACTCACCAAAGCTTTTATGAAGGCTGCGAAAGCAGTGAGCTTGATCACCTGCCAAAACGCAAGACAAATCTGTAAAGAAAGTACAAACCTACTAAGTATCGACTCTGTGTCTGCCATAATAAACTCCCTTGCTCAACACCAAATCTCCCTCTGTTACACTGCACTCTCTTCAGCTTTTTAACTTCGTGTTAAATAAACTTCTCTTATTCTTCTCTCTCTTTATTCCTACACAGTTCTAATCTTTTCCTCTCTATAAATTTATCTTATTCGCTTACCGTCTCATGTTTTCCCGCAGTCCTTTATCTTTTTCTTCTCCTCTCTCTAGGTTTCATTTATTCGCCCATCCTCTTTTCTTTTTTTGCTTTTTCTTTTCAATCTTATTTTATTTGCTCACCCATCTTACGTATCCACCTTTACCAATTCTATCAAAAATTATGTGGACTAAATGATTTCTCAATGCACTTTAATATAAATAATAATCATATTTAATAATTTATGAGAGATTGGAAGTAATTTAATTATTTTTCACATAATTTAATAAAAAATTGTTAAATAAATGATAGATTAATTTATCAACATGCCAAGAAATCTTAATCTATTAACATCGATTCATGTCTACATATTAAATTTAATTTTTCCAAGTGCAAAAGTAAATATATTTGAGAAATGGAATTTGATTTATAATATAAAATATATGTATACCAATAATCTTACAAAATTTTGAAAAGGTTTTCCTTAATTTATATGCATATTATCAATAGACATTATTTGAAATCTTGTAAGGTAAGGATTTATTCTCCTTTTGACTAGGGCCTTAGATGAATTATTTTAATGATGGCCAATAAGAAAAAAATAAAATACATAATTGTATACAATTCTCATAAAATGATGTAACACATTTTGTCTCATTACTTTGTCTTTCTTAATAAAACTTAGTTCCTTCAAATGAATTAGGGTTGTCCTTTCAATAAATTAAATTATTGCACAATGTTAAATAATTCATGTTGTGTTGAGAAACCAAAACATGATCACAAATTGAAATATAATAATTTAAATTATATGTTTAGTTCTCTATTTAGATTAAAGAGATCCACTCTTCAATTGTAACATAGGAATATCATGTTATCTTTTGATCAATTTTTCATCATAAGCATTAGATGTAATTTTTGAGGAAAATTATTTATTTATTATTCAAATTATTATTATTATGTATTGTGATTCATTATTATTATTTGTTAAAGTTGAGTAGATTCAATAGGCTCATAATTTACTTTGTATTGTAACATTAAATGTTATAAGTAGATTTATCAAGAGTAAAAATGTTATGGGTCATATTACCAAGAGATTAAGAAGATAAAATGAAATGTTGGGGCTCATTTTATCAAGAATATTTTTTGAGATTTTCATTAAAAATGTCATAAAAAATAATTAATTTTGAATTAAATCAATTTCATTTTTTTGAATCAAACCAATAAAATTTAAAATTATCTCGTTTGGAGATTTAAAATATTTTTAAATTTGATTAAAATGCTATAGAAGTACAAACATTTTGACTAAACTATGTAGATGGTTTTCATTTAGTTATTTTTAAAATAGTTTCATAGTGTGGAATTTTAGAAATGCCACTTTATTATGAGAAAGTTTCATTGTACTTGATTTTGTGGCTATTCATTACATATTTTAAATCTTATTTTCACCTTAATTTAGATTTTCCTTTTACCAATCACCAAATATTTATACTTTGAGGGTGGTGTGTTGGGTAGATATAAATGATCAACTCCTCTCCATGTGGTATTTCTCAGGGAATGCCCATTTTGCACCTCCAAGATTTTGCTCTCTCAATAGGGCACAAATGAAAACCTTCATTCAATCCTTGCAGAACAAACTCGTGATTCCAAATGGAGCCAATTTTGAGTAGGTAGGGAAAAGAGAAGGAAATGGGGAATGTTGAGGAAGAGATTTACGTAAGGATACTTCCCCTCGTGCATATATTTTTAATTCCTAATTCCCATATGAATAAGGCTATATTGAGTCTTGAATATCTAGGGTTAGAGATACAACCATTTTTCTTGCAATTCAAGGCCTCAAACAACTCTATGTGAGATTGTTCCTTAATGAATGACTTCATAAAATTTGGTTTTAAAATCTAAGGTTTTGGTTCTTCTTTCTTAGATTGATTAAAAAATGCCCTTTTCTCATCTTCTTTGACTAGCCTAAATCCCAAAAAAGTGTAGTTGAGATAGAATTCTAGAGAATTAGAAATTCAAAATTTTGAGCAATTCTGTGGACTGTGGATACTATTGATGTTAAAATCTCAACTCTCCCTTCCCCAAGATGGGGTACTATTAGTAGCCTAACATCTTTTCTCTACAATCTCATACTATAGGCATTAGAGCTCCTTGGTAATGTTATAGTCATGGATAAATCCTTCACACTTTTGCCCCACATAGATGCAAGAGTCCTGATTGAGATTGATACATGCAAGGATATCTCTAAATAAGTCTCCTTCTTTATCCATGGTCATCACCATGTTTTTCCTATATCATTCTTGGGTGGGCTTAATGCTTTCTTTTATGTAGCAAAGAAGGACATTTGAGAAAGAATTTCCCTTTGATTGAGAATTTTTTCCTTCATCTCTCTAGTAAACCTCATGCTGATTCAAAGACACAAGTTGAGCCTTGACAAGAATGTTAAAGATGTTGTGGCTAACTAGTAGTCCAACCTTCCCTCATTGAATGTGGAAACCCTATGTGTTTCTATTGACCTATGTGTAGAATTTGATGCCCTTCAATCTAGTTTAAAAGCCATAGTTGAGAAGTGTAATAACCTAAAAATGGTCATCTTGACTATGAGACCCCTCTCTAGCATTTTATGTATAATTTACCTTTTTCTTACTCTTGATCAAATCCTCACTTTATAATTTATTTGATTATAACCTATGCTTTGATCACCTTATCTTAAGTCTCTTAATTAATTAAAAGAACTTACTCCCTTTTAATTAAATAAAAATTCCCCACTTCCCACAATTTCTAAATGTGCACACATTAAGGATTATTCCTATTTTCAAAATGAAAGAAAAAGGCTTTTTGTCTCACGTATGGGGTGCACACTTTCCAAGGGGGGTGGAATCAGTATTCTTCTCCACACATCTCTCATCTTTTTGAACTCCACCATTGAACTTGATTAAGTGAGATGCTTGTGCACATAGATCATGCAATATACATCCCCCACCCTTGATTAAGCCTCTCTTGGATCTTGATCTCAACTGTCCATTTTTCTTTAAAAGGGAGAGCTCTCTCCTTATTCTCTAATCTTAGTGTCTCATGCTATTAATATTTTGCAAAATTTTTAGTTTTTTTTAGATCTTTTAAGACTTGGATCATTTGTATTCTCATACTAGTTTCCTCATACTTACATCTTGGTTCACTTTCAATACATTTTTATGGGTTTCTTTATAGCTTAGTTTTCCTTCATGCTTTAGAATAGCTCACATAGTTTGACTAGGTGGTTATTATAACTCTCTTGTTAGCTTGCATCTCATTTAGTTTAATTCTTACATCCTTCACCTTTCATTGTAATTCATTCTGATTCTTTGATGATAGTATTCTTGCTCCCATCTTTGAATCTCTCGTTCTATGGTGCACCTTGGAAGGGTTTCATAGCTTTGTTCATTTAAGAGCCACCATCTCATAGCCTATGTACATCATAGATAGAGAGCTATAATATTCCTCTTGACATGTTATATTTCATGGCTATTTTAAAGAATAATAGTTTAAAGAAGTGTGACTCATTTTTTACACACATTTTTGGTGTCTACTGTGGGGCTAGAACCAAGTTTTTAGCTTCACATCCTTGCTTTTTTCTAATTTTAATAGCTTAAATTTCTATTATTTGAGCTATATCTCTCATTTCTATATCTTTAAGCATCTTTTTGGATCTAATCAAGTGGCTTTGCAGGGTTCTTACTCTGGTTCTTAAAGCTAATTGTTGTGTAGATTGATTTGAAGGCCAAAACCCTAATTTTAAAAAGATTTCATCATATCTTCCAAACCTCTTTGAGTTAGGATCTAAAAATATTTTTTTAGGTTGGGGATGCATCCAAGATGTCTTGGTCCAATTTTTAGAGGTTTCTCAATTGATTTGTATCACTAATTTTTTTTCATTGTTTTTATAAAAAAAACATTTTTGGTTGCAAATCAACAATTTTTTCAAAAAAAAAAAGTATTTTTGGAAGGGTCTCTAAATTCTAAGAGGTCAATCCTTTGCATTTGGAATTTATAGGTCCTATTAGCACTCCATAGCTTAATTAAAAAAAAAAAAAGAACTAGTCTATTTTGGGAAAATGGGTCCCTAGGGCATGAATTAAGAGATATTGCTAAATTTCTTACATTTTTGGAAAGATCTCTTATTTTTATTAGGTTTTATTTTTTCCATTTATGTTTTAAGATCCAAATAATATCAAAAAAATCAGAACTTGTTGACTTGGTCAAAAGAAAAAAGTAAAAAAGAGAGCATTTGTGATTAGTTTGCACTTTTTTTTTTTGCATACACTTGATTTGAAAACAATTGGGATTTTTGAGGCAAATAGCCACTTTGTGTTGCAATTCTTACTTAATTTTGATGTCCTAATCCTTTTTTTAAAAAAAATTTTCACACTTCCTTGTCAAAATAGAAGAAAAGAGCACTTGTTAATGATAAAATAACTACTAATGTGTTTGTAGGGTTGCCGAAGCAAAAGAAAAAAAAAAAGTTTAAGTATGCCTTAATTTCATTGCATTGTTGTTTCATCTACTTTTTGTTTAATTTTATAGGCACATTAAACTCACAAGTAATGGTTCTTTTTTGGTAGGAGAGTATTCTTTTCACCTTCTTGGTGAATCAAAAATCTTGACCATTCATTGGATCAAAGAAAGTGAGTGGGATACTCCACTTTTTAGTGGTTTTGATTAAAATTTCTTGGTGGGTTTGGGGGTAACATTAGGGAGTAGGAGAGTATGCTTTTTAAATTTTTAGGTGAATCACAAATCTTGACCTCCTTGGTGTGGATCCATTTTGTTCATCTCACTAGTGAAATCTTACCTTTAGAGGGCCTACTATTGGTGGAAAGACAACAATAGGAACAATCCAAAGTGGGAAAAAGAAAAACCTAGCTAACCTAACCCACTATAATTAGAAACCCCTTAACAAAGGTCAAATCCTTCTTCTTCTTTTTTTTTTTTGGGGGGGGGGGGGAGGGAGAGTGTGGCATAACACTTGTCTAAACATCTAGGGAGAGTACTTGTGGGATTATGACTATGAGGAAATCACTAGGTGAGAATGCTTAAGGTATCTGTTACTTATCATATGATAAGGTGTTCTATTATCAGGTGCAAGAGGAGTGTTACAAACTGAACCCTTACTAGTCACTTTAGGATTAGAGGCCACCCTATTTTACCACTCAATATCTTGGTGCAAGGATGGATCCTAATGGACTACCCAGATCACCCCAAGATTTGACTCACTATGTGTTCCTTTAGATGTGAGTAACTCATCTATGACAAAGCCAATATCTATTGTGGGTAACCCTATTAGCTTCCTATAATCTCCTGCATACTTGATTTTCTATCTATGTCTATGGCCTTCAAGCCTTATACTACCAAACCTCAACCAAGTCTAGATGATCATGAGTTTTTCGACATTGTTAAAGAATTTCAAGATCTATACACTAAATACAAAGAATTAGAAGAAAATTATGATCTTTCTTACCTTCATCTCACTAGGCACATGATAGAAATGAAGTCTAAAATTGAGAATATGTTAGAGGAAATAAGGAATCATTACATGAGCTTCCCTTAAGCTCTTAATATGCTCATGAGTCATCTTCTTCAAGATCATATTCTTCCTCTTCTTCTAAGTCTACACACTCTTTCTCTCCAAGATATCAATTGACTTCATTTATTGGATCTAAAGACCTCTTTAAAGAGAAACAAAATGATACCTCCTTTAAGCCTATACCAAGCTTTCATGATAAACCTATCTTTGATGAAGATATTCATGTATCCTATGCACTTTATGAACAAAAAGAAGATCCTAGAAGTACTCTTTACAGAAGTTTTACTTCCTTATAAGATTCTTATGATGATATTTTTCAAACAATTCTTAGTGCTAAGATCATCACATTCGCTAAGTATAAAACATATGGAAACCCATTCCTGGATATCTATTTTTCTTATCATCAACATAATAAGCATAGTACTTCAAATTTCATTGAGCTGAAACATAAAATCCAAGATCTTATTGATGATGGGAATGTTGATACCTCTAATGACTCATGTGATGAGGATACTTTCCTTGAGCAAGATCATGTTGATGAACCTATGTCTAGTGATGGTCCCCTTGGTTCCTCCACTTCTTCCAACACTCATGAATCTTTTAAAACTTCAAAGTGTTCCAACATGCCTCCATCAAAAAAAGATACTAAAGCTTTCCATATTGAATATGCGTACCCTAAAGCACTACATCTAAAAGAAACTCAAGCTGATCTATACTTGGTTTTAAACCTTTTGGACATGCTATTAAGAATAAAAAACCTTAACCTTCATGCAACACTATGCCTACTATTGCCACTTCAACTAGTCTATCATTATCCCTTCAAGATTATGCCATGAAAATGCCACATTATCCCTTTTCCTTAGAAGTGGTTCCATGTGAAGAGGACTCTAAAAAAGATAAAGCTATAAATGTCAGAAAAGATAAAGATAAAGAACCCTTCCATCTCTTTCAAGATTTTAGATTTCACTCTTCCATATCCTATGTGTTACCTGCCTCCTAAGTATGATGAAGGCACCACTTCCAATAGTTCCACTGAGATTATTAAAAATCATGAGAATACCTCTATTCCTATGCTATCTAAAGAAATATATCAAGATCAAAGCACCCCCTCATGTTCCATTTCTTCATATCGATTTCAAAACTATGTTCAAGTGTCAAATCATCCTACTAAAAATATTTCTCCTATCAAAGTTACTCATGAGTCTATTGATGGCCTTGGCCATATTCCTCACTCTAAATATGTTGATATTTGATGCAATGCAAGGCAAGAGAATCACCAAAGGAGGTGTCCTAGCCCCTAACAAATAACCACATGGTGGAATCACAATAGTGAGAAGAAATAATGCAAGATCTGATATCAAATCACAACTCTTTATTCATAGATATAACTAATTACATGAAATATGCCTAGCTATAAGGCATTTCGAGTTAGGGCCAAGTTCTGCAAGATCCAATGAGATCCAACTAACAAACCCAATCCCAGCTAGTCCAGATACATAATATGATAAGAACACCAAGAAGAATCCACACTTGTAGCCTTAGGTCCACCAAGAAATCCTCTGGTTTTTAAGCTACAATCCTAGCTCTTCAAAATTTTCATCTATACTTCATTCCCTTCCCAAGATGGAATATCATTCCCTCCTCAAGAATCTCCAAAAGACTTCAGATGAATCCCTATTTATACTTTCCAAAATGGCTTACAAATCATTCTAGAACATTATGAAATAGGAAGGTCAACCCAACAATGGTTTGGATGCATCTCAAGGAAAGATCTTACCATAAATTTTAATGGTTGAAATGAATCCTGCAAGTTACTTGCACCAAAAACACAAAAAAAAAGTCCAAAATGCTGACACTCACCATCAATAGGAAAACTTGACACATGAAGAGTCACTCGACACACACTATGGAACTCAGTGCACACTATAGAGTGAGATGGGATAACACACTAAATTGAGTGTTAACATGATGTGGGATTACTTCAACTTTTCATAAACTACAAAATTACTAGCGCTCGACAATTGCTACAACTTGGCAATGATTGTAACTTGACAACAACTGCCAAAATGAATATAAATAAGTAAGAAAATATATCAAACCAGGATGCTCTTGCATCAAACACCCCAAGTTTGAAAAGATATTCTAGAAGCTGGATGAACATCTTCTAGGATTCAACACATAAATCCCAAACTATTTCTTCACATACATGTCCTCCAAGTCTTCAACTTGTGCACTCTTTGCTTTGTTTTCCTTCTTCTTCTTCTTCACATCCACCATGGTTGTTCCATAGGTATTTTTTCCATGATGACCTCCACCCTTCTTAGAATCTACCAACTCAACTCAGCTACCAATATTTAGGTTCCTCCTACTGAGCTCTTCATTCTATAAAAGAATCAATGAAAACTTCCTGACACCTTTCTCAATAATAAACATATTCTTGACATAGTCATGCACAACCCTGCAATCATACTGCCAAGGTCTACCAAGTAACATATGAAAAATGTTCATATCCATAATATCACACAACACTTGATCCAAGTCATACTGCTCAATTTAGAAATCAACAAGGCATTGCTTCCTCACTTCCAAAGCATGCTCACCTTGCAACCAGCCAATTCAATAAGGATAAGGATGTCTCACTCTCTTCAAACCAATTTTTTGAATCATCTCTTCAGAAACAAGGTTATCAGTACTACCACCATCCACAATCACCTTGCAGATCTTGCTAGCAGGCTTACAACAAGTTCTAAACAAACTAGTCCTCTAACAAGAATCCAATGTTCTCTGACCCACTAGTACTCACTGAGCTAGCAAATTCTTGTTAGGAATAAGGTGTCTCAACCTTGTATGATTCCTATTCTTATTATTTGTTTTGTAAAATGTATTTCTTGCAAATAATGTTGATGTGTTGACATCTTGAACTATGTGTAAGGAGATCATGACTAAAACGGTTATGACGGATTCCTATGACATGTAAGAGCTATGTTAGGAAGATTCAATGATAGGTGAAGACATGTGTAAACTAAGATATTTGAGTACTGTACACTCTACCCCAATAGTAAAACCCTAATACGGTTTACCTTTTGGGAGTAGCCCTAAAGTGAAGCGCATGCTATAAGCATTTTAAGGGTTGCGAAGAGATGCGAAAAAGGTGTATTGTTGGTACTGCGAGTAGCTACTGGAGTCTTCTGTTGTTGATGTTGAACTTGCATTGCAAGTGTATTATAACCTCGTGTTGAAGATAATACATTGTGCAGGTTTTGAAGGGGTGGGATTGTTTTACTGAAAGGTTTTTCCCCACTAGCAAATCCTTGTGTTATGTGTTCCTTTCACTGTCTATTTTCTGTATGCATGTTTGGCTACAATATTGTTGTTTACATGATATTGAATTTGTAAGTGTAGAAGATTTTTAATAGGATTTTCATCATACTTTCTTTATGAGATTAGTGTAGGAAGCTATTTTCGCACCTGAGTTTCCTTACAATTCTATCCTTGCTTAGCCTGACTATCCTAGACTTCAACCTCATTCACAATAGTAGTTTTCCTACCAATCGGACATTCAAAAGATGTATGCCCTTCTTTGCCACATTTGAAGTTTAATTACCTCTAAACATAGCTCCACCTATCCTCCTTTTCTAATCAACGGGTTTAGGTTCACCCTCTATACTTAGCTTAGCTTGTGCTGAGCTATCCTACTTCTCCTTTCCTTGAGGATTTAATTGATGTTTCCTCTTTAGCTTCTCTTCTACTCTCAAAACATATTGATAAGCATCCTTAACTGAAGGAATATTCAACATATCAATCTTATCCTAAATATTGAATCTTAAACCATTAATGTACTGAGCTACCTTTTCCTTTGATAATTCTCTATTCCTAGACTAAATAGTCAACTTATAGAACTACTTAGTATAATCCTTCATAGTCATATCCTTCTATTTCAAATTCTACAACTTCTTAAACAAATCAAGTTCATAATTTGCATGAATGAACTTAGCTTTCAATTTAGTCACCATCAATCTCCATCTAGAGATCTTCATTTCACCTTCCTCCTCTCTATCTCTTTGCAATTCTTTCCACCAAAGAGCAGCATGTCCCTTCAACTTAGTTTGTGCCAACCCCACTTTGAGTGGATCCTTAATATCCTCAAGCTCATAGTAGTCTTCCAATTCACCAATCTAATCAATCAAGTCTTCAAGATTCAAAGTACCTAAAAATTTAGAAACCTCCATCTTATGTTTCAACTTCAACTAAGATCTAGGAAGAGCAAACTGACTAGCCCTAATTCCAATAAGTCTCTCCACATGACCAGTTCTATCATCATGAATTGATCCAACAACTTCAAAGTCTTTGACAACTTCCTCATTACTACCTTCAGTACCCACATGCCTAGGTATGCCACCTAAAGCACTCACAATTTTAGCAATCATGTCACTCTTCATCAATGTTATCTAAGATCTAAAACTGGATTTAACCTCCTCTATCTCAAATCTAAAATCTTCTTTAACCTTTTTTGAGATCTATTCTTCTACAACATTACTAAGATCATTAGTCACCCTAGGGTCCAATCTTCTTGGAGGCATCTTCCAAGGTTTCACAAAACCTGAGAAATAGATTCATAAATGCAAAAGATTAATTTACTCCACCAAATCAACCTTCTCCAACCTATGATCCTAGTGAAAACTACCTTAGCTTTAGCAATCTGTCTACATGCTTAGGAATAACTATGTTTTGATACCACCTGACATAGTGCAAGATAGGAGAATCCGCAAAAGAGATTTCCTAGCCCCCAAATAATAACCACATAGTGTAAACACAACAACAAGAAGCAATAATGCAAGATCTGATACCCAATCACAACTCTTTATTCATAGATATAACTAATTACATGCAATGTGCTCAGTTGTAAGGCCTTCTAGATTAGGGCCAAGTAAAAAAACAATTATAAAAATTAGTTTGAAAGATCCAACAAGATCCAACTTAAAAACCCAATCCCAGCTAGTCCAGATACACAACTGGATGAGAACACCAAGAAGAATCCACACTTGTACCCTTAGGTCCACCAAGAAATCCTTTGCTTTCTAAGCCACAACCCTAGCTCTTCAGAATTCACTTCTATACTTCATTCCCTTTCCAAGATGGAATATCATTCCCTCCCCAAGAATCCCCAAAAGACTTCACATGACCCCGTATTTATACTTGCCAAAATGGCTGACAGATCATTCTAGAATATTATGAAATAGGAAGGCTGACCCAACAATGGTCTAGGCACATCCTAAGGCAAGAACTTATCATAAATTTCATGATCAAAATAAATCTCACAAGTTGGCTCACACCAAAAATGTAGAAAACACATTCAAAATGTTGACACTCAACATCAATAGGAAAACTCAACACATGAAGAACCACTCAACACATGAAGAGTCACTCATCACACACTATGGAACTTGACACACACTGAAGAGTGAGATGGGTTAACTCACTAACATGAGTGTTAACACGATGTGGGATAACCTCAACTCGGCTTAAATTGTAAAATTATTGGCACTCAACAATTGTTGCAACTTGGTAATGACTATAACTTAGAAACAACTGCTAGAATGAATACAAATGAGAAGGATAACATGTCAACCCAAGATGCTCCTACATCAATATTCCTACTCATTATACCTTTGCATCTTCTAAGTCTATCCTTGGCCCCTTTTCATCTAAGATAAAGCCTTTAAACCTTTCATCTATATTGGGTCATTATATTTCTCCATCTACTACTTCCACTCCTAATTCATCATCTACTTCTCCTACTATACCTCAATATCAACAATGATATTGGTCCTTGAACCCTTCACATGCATCTTTCTATTTAAACAAGTCATATTAAACTTATTCATCCAAAAGTTCCAAGTCTTTTGGAAGCAATTTGGATGAACAACTTAAACATAAACATAAGAATCCATTTACAAATTAAGATCACTATGTCTCATCTAATTTAAATGTGAATGAAAAGAAGGAAAAGACATTCGATAGACTATAAAGTTCCACCAATCAAAGAACTAAATCAAAGAAAATATGGGTTACTAAATCCATAGTTAAAGAAATATTCTCTAAAGAATCCAAAGGAAAACAAAAATCAAAAGATACATGGATTCTCGAGTCTCACTTGAAAGACTTAAATATTAAAAATAAATCAAATTTGACATTAAAGCTTCCAAAGACTTCCAATCCATCTTCTTCCAAAAATCTTCCTAAAAAGATCCTAAAGCCTTCTACTCCATCACCTTATAAAAGTTTCTTACCATCTTATATATCAAAACCTCAAACTAATTTATCTATAATTCCTATATCATTCTACCACCCTTCAAGTTGTATGTATATTTTGATAGTTCCCTCTTTCTCACCTACCCTTATGCAATCCTTTCAAATCTACTCTAACCTCCTATACATGCTCCTTCTAGCCTTCCAAGACATGAACTTTTATGCTCCATATGCCTTTTCTACTATCATCTCCCTTACATCACCCTATCAGCATCTATGAGCATACATTTATGTGGTCCTTGGATATCATGACTTATCCTTTCAATAGGAGTATTATCCATTCTATCTTAAAAATTCAAAATTTGGAAAAAAAAGGAAGTTTTTTTTTTAAGTGCCTTGGTGAAAACCTTGTAACAACCACCTTGGTAGAAAAAGTAAAGAGAAATAAATTTATCCTATGGTGAAATCTACTTGTTGTGGAACCTTGAATAAGTACCATGATGAAAACCTAGCAAACATGTATCACGCATAATTCTCCCATCACCCGTCTATACCATCTTTCCTCTTTTATCTCGACAATGTTATCCTTGCATATTGGTTATTTTATCCATCAACTTCTCTATTTTTCTTTCTCATTCACTCATAGTCTTCATATCTAGCTTCATTGTTATTTCTCTACCCTATCACTATCCTATCCCTTTGAATTATTATCCTACATGCTATCTCCTTTCATGGATTTCTTGGCTTGTCCAAAAATTTCTTCATATAGCTATTTTCCCTAGCTTGGGTACTCTTTAGGAGCTAGTCCTCGAGGATCACTTTCACTTGGTTCATACACTCCTTGCTTATCTATGTTATTGACAAGATTTATATTCCATCATACCCTATACATTATTTGACTTTGGGATAACACAATGTGATCTTTCTTAAGAGATTCAAAAAAATGCTAACAAGTGGTCAAAACTAGGAAACATGTTCTACCTAAGACCCTCACACCTATGTCTATCAGTCTTCCTTTATGCTCATTTACTTCATTTTTTTTTCCCATCTTGGAACTGACTCTCATGTAGGTCTAGGGGGCACAAACATCTTAGCTTATCAAGGTCTCTTTGTGAGTTGGTGTTTCTTTGGAAACTTTCTCAATAGTGTTTTTCATTACTTTCCCTTAACATGGAGTGTTTCTCAACACTAATGACATACTTTAGTTACAATCTAGGATGTTGTAATATTTCTTGCTAACATATTTGTGTCTTAAAGAGACAATCATGTGACTTCCACACAAATAGTTAAACTAAAATTGGCTGAGATTTGTTGGCTTACTTTATTTGTGTCTTGTCTATGATGATTTCTTTGTTGAATGTTCCCTTTATAATAGTATCTTGAGGATTTCATGAACTAGGGGACTGGGGGAATAGTGCATATTTTCTTTGATTTCTTTTGGTCGGTATACCTTGTTGATCTTAGGTGTGTTGAGCTTCTTGCTTGTCCCACTTGACAATTAGAACATATAATGTATCATTCTTATCTATTTTTGCAAGTGTTATTAGAAACTATAATTGAACAATTATTATGTTGTCATTGATGTCAAACCTTATTAGTAAGATATTTTTCTATTTTATTTGAGTTCCATATCTATATTATTGATGAAGTCATAGAAAAAGTACCTAGAGGAAAGGTTGAGCTATGAGCAGAAGCTACAATGGGAACATGTTTAGTTAGAACTTGACAAGATAAAGTGATTGTAGTGAAGAAGATAGTTGTACTAAATCCTTGAAGAAAGAATCAAAGACTAACCAAATGCATAGTCTTGAATGAGCAAAAGAGAAAAAGATTAACAAACTTGAAATAGATGTTGAGTGATGTTAGTGTCAACCGAGTATGAGTACAAGCCAAGAAGAATTAGTATTGATCGAGCATTAGTATTGACTAAGTGACACTATATATATGTTGAACAAGAATGACATTAGAGATCAAGTAACCCAGTGATGACCTAGTGATAGTACAAAGTATTGATTGGGGAGTAAATTTTTAATAGTTGAGAAATCATGATTTCCATCTAACTAAGTTGGTTTCTTCTAATATGTAAAGCTTGTAGAAGCTAAGGATGGATGGCCTAAAATATCTAAATCAAGGGAAATTATTTTTACACATTTTTGTGCAAGGATTCAAGGAGAAGTTTGGAGAAGTTTCTAGAAGAGAAAGTAAGGGATGAAAGATGGAAATATTTGATGAATCAGACCTAACCCTAAGATCTATGGTGTTGAATAAATGGAAAAAGATAAAAATTACTTATTTAAGAAGGTACATGAAGAGTGATTCCTTGAAGGTTTGTCAAGTGAATTAGAGATTGAGATGACAATAAAGTCTAGTTAGTGGATGAAAATGTGAGCCAAATAGAGATTTGTACTTGTAAATTGAGGTGTTCTTGTAAGATCAAAACTTGTTGTTACTTTCTAACTATTGTATCAATATTGAAATCCTTTAATAAAGGTTGACTTAATAGTCATAAGTAAATCATTTAATCAAGGTGGCATTCTAATGGGATGTTCTAGATTCCTCTAATAAGGCTACTCCTAATAGGGTGATTAAACCCTTTAACAAGGTCACATCTAACAATGTGTTTTGTAACCTTTAATGGGGTTGGCTCCTAATAAAGATCTCTTTAGAAGAGTGAAAAATTGGTAACATGTTGTTGGTGGTTTTTTGCAAATTGGGTTTCCATGTTAAATTCTAGTGTCAAACTTGTGTGAATTTTATTTTGTGATGATTTATTATTAGTGTTTACATTTTGCAAGTCTGTTATATTTAGGAACTTGGGTCGCTACTTAAAGCTACAAAATGTTTACTTTAGAGACAAAGCTAATGGATGTTGAGATCTAAATAAGTTTAAGAATTTGATTATTTAATTGGTACATCTAGACCTTGGATAACTGATTCCCCCCCCCCCCCTCCAATTCTCAGTTATTCTAAATATTCTAACAAGTATGTGCTTATGGCCATCTTGACATCTTGTGTATCAATGTGATCACAATGTTTCTATATCAAACCTAGGGAATCTAACTGCACTTGTCATCTTGAGCTCCATGTATTTGATGCATAGGTTTGGTTCCCACACCCCTATCAGATATAAATTATATATATCCTCATAGTTTATTCTAGTGATGATTGTATGATCTTCTAATGTCCCTAATAAGGCTCGATGATAGTAAAAAAACCCTGCTTAAATTAACCCTTACAATTTCACCTTTGCTTTCTAGTTTGCATTTTAGGATTTTATTTAAGCTTATCTTTACATTTGAAAATTGAGAGAGTCTTCTTTATCTTTCATAGATGTCTCAACTAATTGCATTCATATCCTTTTGCTTCTTCTCAGTCATCTCTTGTCACCTTCTCTTGGATTTCACTTCTTTAATTCTTATCATCACAAATGGTTAATCTCATCATAATATCTAATCCACCCTTTTTGGGCCCCTTATATAAACTTTTGACCATATTTTGACCCAATTTTTAAAATCCTCAAATTTTCATGAAAATTGCACCCCTAGCTTATTTTGACATCTTGGATCCCTTTTCAAGATCGAAATTAAAATTTAGGCCCATTTTTCTAGTCAAATTTGGATTTCACAAAATATTATTTCTTCTATGCACTTGGCTAACCTTTTACAACTTAAATTTTGAATCTTGTTGGGGCAATCTTCATTTACTCATCTCTTCATCATTTCTATGCTCTTCTACTCCTCTCATTCATTTCATTTTCACCTTTCTTCTTTCTTTAACCAAATTCTTATGCTTTATCTTTCTTGGTCAACCTTGGTCAAACTTGGGTGTATCTTCATTGTTCATCGTCACTCTTTGGTCTTAATCCTTTATCTGTCATCTTTGACTTTCTTTATTTTAATTTGATCATATCTAGCTCATTTGTACATCTATAAGCTTTCTCATTTCAATTTTGATCCCGAGGGGTCAAGAATATTCTATCATTGTGTAACGCCCCGCCAAGGGATCCAAAAGAATTAACCTAAAGTTTCACTAAGTTTGCTAAACATTTTTTTTTTTTTTTTTTAAAGTAAGAAAGTATGACATACACATCAAACAAATAGTAGCGGAAGCAATAACATGTAATCATCGACAAACATACATTGCAAGTTACATTTCTTAAAGATCCCAAGACGTTGAGTCACGTTTAAATTTAATTAATTCTAAGTCTAACAACTAACACATACATATAAAAGAATAATCAGAAACTCCAATGTCCATAATATACATTTGTTCCGAATGCTCCTTGGCAAATTAATTCGGAATGCTCATTCATCCACTGTACATGTCACAGGGTATGAAAGGCTTAAAAGAATATACATATGTAAAGATCAAGATAAAACATCCTCAAATCCATGATACAAAGTACAGTAAAAATATATGAAACTATTCACCATACATGATACATCCATACATCCATAATGATAAAACATCTATCATAAAATCTAACCATCCATCATACTAATCCAAGAACATAGTGTAGGTAAATGTCAATCACGAAATCTCCAGCCATGGTGACCACGGAACAGATCTCAATGGTAAGAGTAAAAGCACTACCACCCGACCGCGTGGAACCTAAATGGTCCACTCCCACCGCGCTGAGGAGATAGTCTCAAGTCCCAAATAGGATAACAAAACCTATAATCATAAATACTCTCTAAGTCCAGGAAATCCTATAAGTATGCTAACTCAAGGGTTCCTAAAAAGATCGACATCTAAATCCCAGAGGTACCACAAGACACGTAGGAAACCTAATATGCAAGCGGGAAAGTGTCATCGCAAAAGTCATGTAGAAGTTACCCGAGCAATCCCTTAGGAATCCCGGGTCCCTACTGATCCTGCGGCCACTAGTATCCTCTCGTACTGACGAGGCATACTATGGAATGCAAGGTCGTAACCAAGCGTCCTCTCTACCCCATCCTAGTCTGTACTAGCACTCATGGCATGGGAGAGAACATACAATTATCTTGTTAGGTTCATTTTCTCTCATTTAGTGTAAACGTTTTCACTTATTAAAAACGACTTACAATGGGTTTCTCAAGGCAGCCTCTTAGGGCTCCGACCCCCATTGCAAGCCACTTCCCGACTCTACACATAGATAACCTACCCTAGCTCATGAACTCATAAATCAAAGAATCATAATAAAACCATCTCAGTCCTATGCGAGCAACTGAAAATATCATAAAAAGATAATCCACAAAATATATCAGTTCTTCATGAGCAACAGATAACATCAAATAGTAATCAAGTAATCACGACAGTCCTCTATCAGCAACTGAAGGCATCAATGATAAGTCACAAAATCCAATGGTTCTCTAATGAGCAACCAGAAAGTAATACAAGTATAACTGATCGAGACTCAGAAATGGTTATCAAATATAACTGATCGAGACTCAAAAATGGTTAAGTTAGGTATTCTCAAATACATACATCTCAGCTTCACACAAGGAACTGGAAAGCAATCACAAATAGTAAACACAATCATGTCATAGAGCACTTCATCACATTACCATGGTCAGGTTAAGAAAGATCGAGACCAAATCATCAAGACATCACATTCACAAACCCCGAGCCTCTGGTAACAACCTGAACTAGTCAACGCTAAACCAACCCCAAAACATTCAAAGTACAAAGTCAACATCAAAGTCTCAGAGATTGGATCTGAAAGTATATTATTTAAATTAAGGTAAGGTTTGTGTTTTAGTTCAATGTCGAATTCAAGTAACAAAGTTTTCACAACTACCCTTTTTTGAATAACCCAGTTCTATAATAATTTACATTAAATCAATATCCAAATTTATAATTTAGTCAAATAACATTCATTATTAATTAACTTAATTAAACTAATTTTAATTAAATTAATCAATATTTATTAGATCTAATTATTTATTTTAATCCCACTACTAATTGTTAATTTATTAATATTTAAACAAAATTAAAATCTACAACTATATCTATACAATTAATATTTATTTATTAATTATTTAAAAAGTTTAATATATTATAAAAATTAAATATATTATAATTTTTATTATTTAAAATTTTTAATTAAATAAAATTCATTTTTAATAATTAAAAAAAAAATTATAAAAAAAATTTTAAAAAAACGAAAATTCAAAACGTTTATAGCCCGTCGGCTTTGGCTGCAGGGCCTGCGGCGGCAGGTACTCTGTACCTGTCGTTGCAGTACCTGCGACGCAGGTACTGTCGGCCTGCGCCGATAGTGGGGGCGGGTACGGGGTAATTCCCTCCCCCCCACTTTATTAAATTTAAATATATATATATATATTTTTATATATATATTTTTTATATGAATTTATTTTATTCTAATACAAATAAAATAAGTTTTTATTTTAAAAATTAATTTTGTTTAATTTTTTTAATAAAAACAATTTCTTCCAAAGGGTAAATATGTAATATATAAATATATATATATTTATATATATATATATTTATTTTTTTATTTTCTTATTTTTTTAATCCAGAACTTTTCAATTCATTAAAACAAAACCCTTATTAAATTAGATCTTAATTTCTAAATCAAGAAAAGAATGGTTCTAATTAATTCATCCAGTCTCCATGGATACAAAAATTATTGACGAATAATTAATAACTTCACAAGATTTGAAAGCTTAAAACTTTTATCACAGAGAATTCAGATCTACAAACCCCAGACACGAAGAAGACAGGAAGGGAATAATTGCAAATTTAATGGATAAAAAACACAAGACCCTACCTGATCCTGATGCTATTATGCAACCTCCAGAAAACTGTATGCGAATTCGCTCCTCTCAATAACCTTCCCCTTCAAGACTTTCTTCGTATCAGCCTTCTGAAATTTGCTTCCAAAAATTGTCTTCCTCCAAAAATTCTCGTCCAAATTCGTATATCCTCGAAAATGAACCCCCAAAGTTGTGATAAGCAAATTCTCCTCAATTCGGGGCACTAATTGTGCGTTTACCCGAGAAGACTCTTTGCACAACTCAGTTAACTCAAATTAACTTTTATTATCTTTTCTAATTCTTTTGCATTCAACTTTCATGCACATTAAGTTGAATTATTAAATAATTCTATTTAAAAATTTCACTTGACTTCAATTCTTAATTAATTTATTATTTTAAATCTTATGTGCACTTTTAAGAAATTAAAATAACATTATTAATTTTTATAATTTAATCTTTTAATTTAATTCTTATTTTTAACTCATGATTAGATCATGCGATCTAGAATTCTTAATAAATTTATATCTTTCAACTTTTTTTTAAATTTATTTTAGAACTTAATTGATAACATATTTAATTAACTTAAATAACAATAATATTTAGCATTTATTTAAAAATGAACTCCAAATATATTATTATTAAATTAAATAAATATTATCCTGTTCTAAATATATCTTGAACTTTAATTTCCAACTTTAATTCTTTTATTTAATTAATTAATTAATTAATTAAATATAAAGATATCATAATAATTCCTTATTAAATTAAATAATTAATTAGTCTTTTTTTTTGTTTTTTTTATTTATTTTTTATTTTTTTAATTAGACTTAATTAATAGAAAATACACCAAGGACTCAAAAAGCAACATACGAAAACCCATCATAGAAAAATACATACCAAATCAAACACAAGGGTTATAATCACCAAATTACATCATTTGATGCATTCGGAGGGTACTTAACTCAGATACTTGTCGTAATTATCAATTAGGACAATTGGCTAAAGGGTTTAGGATTTGGACTTAAGAGTTTATCTCCCCTCTCTTACCATTGAGACAGTGCGATAGAGTACGCTCATCCTGACAATTCAGGGAAGTCGATACCCGGTACCTGCAACCTGAATAAAATCCACGCATGTACAAACACAATATTCTAAGCTAAACAGGCAATGGCAGGAAGTGGTGCATCGTGTAGATCCCAACTAGCAGGTGACTACGACTCCCTTCCTTAACCATATCAGAAACACCATACATAAATAAAACAACACGCACACCATACACATGCAGTATGGGGTAAGTATCCATAAGAGGCACATGAAATAATAAGCCATCTAACTAATCATCATCGATAACTAAAACCATTGAATAATCATCATACATGCACGAAATATAGAGTACCAAGTAATCTCATCATATAATAAACTGAGTGTAAACATCCTCTGATAATTTCTAAAATAATAATACTACTCATCAAACATAAATTGGCCTAAAAGAGTTTGGCAATCATATCATAAATGTAGCTCAAAAAATGTAAACTAGGGGCAGGCACTACATCCACCCCCCCTAGACTTAGGCTTACTCCTGGAAGCCTATAAACAAATAGGGATATAAATCCCGTAATCTAGATGCATCCTCCCATGTCGCTGAAGAGTCATCAGTAGGGTCCCATTGGACCCTTACCTGCTCTATGGTTCGACCCCTGAGGGTCAACTCCCGCTGCTCCAGAATACGTATTGGCTCCAAAGCCAGCTGCCCGTCCTCTACCTGTAATGCATTCCAATCAAGAATATGTACAACATCAGGAATATACTGTCTAAGTACTGAAACATGGAAAACATCGTGAATGCGAGCAAGGCTGGGCGGTAAAGCAAGACGATAGGCAACTGGACCAATCCTCTCAAGAATATCGAATGGTCCCACAAAGCGAGGTGCTAGCTTCGAGCCCTTTCCATAACGGATCGGACTCTTCTGCGGACGCACTCTCAAGAAAACCTTCTCTCCCATAGCAAACTGCTTATCTGACCTATGAGCATCAGCATACTTCTTCTGCCTATCCTGTGCCGTTGTCAAGTGCTCTCAGATACGCACCACCTGTTGCTCCATGTCACGAAGCATCTCTGGGCCCAACAGGATGCGATCCTCAAGGCTATCCCAACTCAAAGGTGTACGACAAGGGCGACCATATAAGGCTTGGAAAGGTGCCATGCCAATAGAACTGTGATACCCGTTGTTGTAAGCAAACTCCACTAGGTAGAGATAGTCCTCCCAATGAGTCTGCCTATCCATCACGTACATCCTCAACATATCTTCGAGAACCTGATTCACTCTCTCTGTCTGCCCATCTGTCTCTGGGTGATATGCTGAACTGAAGTTCAACTGCGCTCCCAGATCATGCTGTAGTGATGTCCAAAATGCGGAAGTGAAAACATGATCCCTATCCGAAATGATCTTTCGGGGAATACCATGTAGTCTCACAATGTCACGCATGAAGACATTAGCTACTGAAGCTGCAGTGTAGGAAGACCTGATTGGTGCAAAATGTGCCACCTTGGTCAACCAATCAACGGTGACCATGATAGCATCATGACGACGAAGAGTCATAGGTAATCCTACTATGAAATCCATAGAGATGATGTCCCACTTCCATGAAGGAACGAGATTTGGTTGCAAAAGTCCTGCCGGATGCTGGTGTTCTGCCTTGACTCTCTGACACTCAAGACATCTAGCCACAAAATCAGCAATGTCGCGCTTCATCCCGGACTAATAGAATAAACGTCGCAAATCTGCATGCATCTTCTTGACACCTGGATGTGCCGAGTAAGGTGCACGATGGGCCTCTGATAGGATCAATATGCGAAGCTCATCCAGTAGCGGCACATAGATCCTTCCTGAAAGTCTCAAAAGGCCATCTGACTCTAGGACATAGCCTGAAAACTTACCCTCCAAGGATCTCCCTGAATTGATCTCACTGCACACCTCCAGATACCATGAATCAGTGGGGAGTGCCTGAAGTATCTGACATCTCAAATCGACACTAAGAGTCATAGATGATATCACATGTTTCCTGCGACTCAAAGCATCAGCTACGACATTCTCCTTCCCCTGGATATACTTCACCTCAAAGTCATACTCGCACAAAAACTCCATCCAACGCCTTTGCCTAGCATTCAGATTAGGCTGCGTGAATATGTACTAAAGACTACGATGATCGCTATGTAGTTCAAATCTGTGTCCCAACAAGAAGTGTCTCCATCTCACTAAGGCATGAACTACTGCTGCTAACTCAAGGTCATGTGTAGGATAATTCAACTCATGATCCTTGAGTTTGCGTGACTCATATGCAATCACTCGACCATTCTGCATTAGAGCTGCTCCAATACCCTTGAGGGAAGCATCTGTACACACCATGAAATCACCTTCTGGATCAGGTACTGCTAAGATCGGTGCACTGGTCAGAAGCTCTTTGAGTTTCTGAAATGCTTCTACACACTTTTCTGTCCAAAGAAACTTCTTTCCTTTCCTCTGAAGGGAGGTAATAGGGTGTGCTATTCTGGAGAAGTTTTGAACAAATCTGCGATAATACCCAGCTAGACCCATGAAACTACGAATCTCCGACACAGTAGTGGGTGCAGGCCAATCTACTATTGCCTGGATCTTCGCAGGGTCTACAGAGATACCTTCGCCTGAAATAACGTGTCCCAAATACTGTATCTCTGATTGAAAGAAATCACACTTTGCCGCATTGGCATAAAGTTGATTATCTCTCAAGCATTGCAAAACTAAACTCAAATGTTCCTCATGTTCCTTTTGGGACTTAGAATATATCAGAATATCATCGAGGAACACAAGAACAAATCTATCAAGATAGGAACGGAACACCCCATTCATTAAGCACATGAAAACTGATGGAGCGTTCGTCAACCCAAAGGGTACCACTGTGAACTCATAATGCCTGTAGCAAGTTCGGAAGGCGGTCTTATGAATATCAGCCTCCTTGATGTGAAGTTGGTGGTATCCTGACTTAAGATCAATCTTAGAGAACACTGTAGCTCCCTTGATCTGATCAAATAAATCATCAATCCTTGGTAAAGGATACCTGTTCTTTATTGTCACCTTATTCAGCTGTCTGTAATCGATGCAAAGGTGCAAAGAACCATCCTTCTTCTTCACAAAGAGCACTGGAGCTCCCCATGGTGATACACTAGGTCGAATACTACTCTTGGCCAAAAGTTCCTCTAACTGTAACCGCAACTCACTTAGCTCTTGAGTGGTCATACGGTAAGGAGCTCTAGAGATAGGTTCCACTCCTGGAGTGAGCTCAATGCTAAAATCAATGTCTCTCTTCGGAGGCATGCCTGGAATCTCACTCAGAAAGACATCAACATACTCCTGTAAAATAGGGTGATCTAGGGTCTTCCTCGTAGATTCTTCCTCATCAAGCTCATTTACTGAAACGGCAAATACCTGACACCCCTTACGAAAGCTTCGCTTAAGTTGCATAGCAGAGATCATTCGTAGGGATATAGGTCTCGGTATCCCCACAATCTCAACATCCTTCCCTTGGTCATCCTGACACATAATGGTCTTCTTTCTACAGTCAATACTAGCCCTATGAGAGCCAAGCCAATCCATACCTAAGACCACATCGTAGGAGCCAAGAGGAATAACTCGAAGATCGACTGAAGTCTCAAACCCTCCTATGCTAAGTCCACACTTATGAACTACTGAATCTGTGGAAAATTTAGCACCTGAGGCTAGTTCCACTTGCCAACCATGGTCTTGCTTAACCGACTCCAGCTTACACTTATCAACTAGAGATGGAGAAATGAAAGAATCTGTAGCACCTGAATCAAATAATACAGAGAGAGGTGTACCTCGGATAGCTCCTGTAGTCTCAACTACTGTCCCCTGATGGTCTGCCTGACGGTGATCCACCGCTGCAAATACTCTATGAGATCCACCTGTATTTCCGACTGTAGGCTCAGATGCCGCTGGCCTGGGTCCTGAATACTGAGATGCTCGTTGTGGGCAGTATGCTGCAATATGACCAATCTGTCCACACGAATAACATCACGTGCCTCTGCCAGATCCTCTCCCTATAGGTGGTGCATTCGACCGCTGGTGGCTACCCCTGCTAGCAAAAGACTGGTTGCTCTGTGCAGGCCGAGGTTGCTGATTCTGTCTATTACGTTGAGCATTGCGATTGATCCTAGAGTTGGATCCACCGCCACCACTCTGTGCCTGAGGGTAAAATCCCTTATGCTGCTGAGGCTGCTGAGAATGCGGCTGAGAATACTGATTCCTCCTAGGGAAGGGAGGCTTCCTAATTCCATCAGAATTGTGGTTGCCCTTAGATCCTGCTATAGTAGGCGCTGCCACAAATCCCCCTTGCCCAAAGTTGACACTCTGCTCTACCAGGATAGCTCGATGTACCGCATCCTTGAGGGTCTTAGGCTCAAATACCTTAACACCCCCAATAAAATGGTTGTTCAAGCCTCGAATGAAATGTTGTGCCAACTGTGCTGGGTTGTCACTGAATCTCGAAAAAGGCATGAGCTCATAGAACTTGCGCTCATACTCTACAACGGTCATAGTGAACTGTCTCAGGTTATGGAACTCATCTGCTCTATGCTGCTTCCATTCCTCTGGTAGGAATCGCTCATGAAAAATCTCCAAGAAAATCTCCCAAGTGACACTACCCATGTCAATGCCCAACTTCTTCTCCTCAATAGTCCACCAGGTGGCTCCAAATAACTCTAGATTGGTAATGGCAAACCTCTCTTTGACATTACTGTCAAAGTCCTGCATAGCAAAAATCCTGTCAAGGGCAATAAGCCACTGCTCAGCTACATACCCAGAACCTTGCCCATTAAAGGGCTTGATCTTGGACCTCTGAAGATCCTTCATCTGAGAAGATACTATGAATCTATGTCGATCCTTCTGAGGACTCCTAGATCTGCGTCTATGCTCATGTCCAACCTGGTGTGCTCTATCCTGCTCAAGAACAAGAGGTAAGCGATCAATAAGGGTTCGCATCATTTGCCTCAGGTCAACCTCCTCAGAGTCGGCATGTCCCTCATCGTGGTTCTCTTCCTGATGCTCACTGACATGCTCTTCCCTATTCTCTTCCTGAATGGGGCTCTCATGGATAGACTCATGAACACTAACATCTCTGCCTCGTCCACAACCTCTGCCACGGCCAAGGCTATGGCCCCTAACAGAAGATCTCATCCCAGATACCATCCTACAATAATATCCAAGACACAAGATGCTAAAATAACCATGAAACATACTACTGAAATACATAGATAAAAGACACATGTTTTGCAAACAAGATATTTTCAATTTTCAGTTTACCTATAATTTCAGTTTAAGTATAATTTCAGTTTTGAAGTTTTGAGTGTTGAAGTATGAATAAAATAGGTAACTAATAGTTTATATACTGTTTCAGTTCAACTAGCTTCAAGTTTTAGTTTAAGGTTTACATTTTTATTCAACTAGTTAACACTAGTGGCGTTCCAATATACCCAGAGCTCCCAATGTAGAAACTTGGGCTCTGATACCAGATGTAACGCCCCGCCAAGGGATCCAAAAGAATTAACCTAAAGTTTCACTAAGTTTGCTAAACATTTTTTTTTTTTTTTTTTTTAAGTAAGAAAGTATGACATACACATCAAACAAATAGTAGCGGAAGCAATAACATGTAATCATCGACAAACATACATTGCAAGTTACATTTCTTAAAGATCCCAAGACGTTGAGTCACGTTTAAATTTAATTAATTCTAAGTCTAACAACTAACACATACATATAAAAGAATAATCAGAAACTCCAATGTCCATAATATACATTTGTTCCGAATGCTCCTTGGCAAATTAATTTGGAATGCTCATTCATCCACTGTACATGTCACAGGGTATGAAAGGCTTAAAAGAATATACATATGTAAAGATCAAGATACAACATCCTCAAATCCATGATACAAAGTACAGTAAAAATATATGAAACTATTCACCATACATGATACATCCATACATCCATAATGATAAAACATCTATCATAAAATCTAACCATCCATCATACTAATCCAAGAACATAGTGTAGGTAAATATCAATCACGAAATCTCCAACCACGGTGACCACGGAACGGATCTCAATGGTAAGAGTAAAAGCACTACCACCCGACCGCGTGGAACCTAAATGGTCCACTCCCACCGCGCTGAGGAGATAGTCTCAAGTCCCAAATAGGATAACAAAACCTATAATCATAAATACTCTCTAAGTCCAGGAAATCCTATAAGTATGCTAACTCAAGGGTTCCTAAAAAGACCGACATCTAAATCCCAGAGGTACCACAAGACACGTAGGAAACCTAATATGCAAGCGGGAAAGTGTCATCGCAAAAGTCATGTAGAAGTTACCCGAGCAATCCCTTAGGAATCCCGGGTCCCTACTGATCCTGCGGCCACTAGTATCCTCTCGTACTGACGAGGCATACTATGGAATGCAAGGTCGTAACCAAGCGTCCTCTTTACCCCATCCTAGTCTGTACTAGCACTCATGGCATGGGAGAGAACATACAATTATCTTGTTAGGTTCATTTTCTCTCATTTAGTGTAAATGTTTTCACTTATTAAAAATGACTTACAATGGGTTTCTCAAGGCAGCCTCTTAGGGCTTCGACCCCCATTGCAAGCCACTTCCCGACTCTACACATAGATAACCTACCCTAGCTCATGAACTCATAAATCAAAGAATCATAATAAAACCATCTCAGTCCTATGCGAGCAACTGAAAATATCATAAAAAGATAATCCACAAAATATATCAGTTCTTCATGAGCAACAGATAACATCAAATAGTAATCAAGTAATCACGACAGTCCTCTATCAGCAACTGAAGGCATCAATGATAAGTCACAAAATCCAATGGTTCTCTAATGAGCAACCAGAAAGTAATACAAGTATAACTGATCGAGACTCAGAAATGGTTATCAAATATAACTGATCGAGACTCAAAAATGGTTAAGTTAGGTATTCTCAAATACATACATCTTAGCTTCACACAAGGAACTGGAAAGCAATCACAAACAGTAAACACAATCATGTCATAGAGCACTTCATCACATTACCATGGTCAGGTTAAGAAAGATCGAGACCAAATCATCAAGACATCACATTCACAAACCCCGAGCCTCTGGTAACAACCTGAACTGGTCAACGCTAAACCAACCCCAAAACATTCAAAGTACAAAGTCAACATCAAAGTCTCAGAGATTGGATCTGAAAGTATATTATTTAAATTAAGGTAAGGTTTGTGTTTTAGTTCAATGTCGAATTCAAGTAACAAAGTTTTCACAACTACCCTTTTTCGAATAACCCAGTTCTATAATAATTTACATTAAATCAATATCCAAATTTATAATTTAGTCAAATAACATTCATTATTAATTAACTTAATTAAACTAATTTTAATTAAATTAATCAATATTTATTAGATCTAATTATTTATTTTAATCCCACTACTAATTGTTAATTTATTAATATTTAAACAAAATTAAAATCTACAACTATATCTATACAATTAATATTTATTTATTAATTATTTAAAAAGTTTAATATATTATAAAAATTAAATATATTATAATTTTTATTATTTAAAATTTTTAATTAAATAAAATTCATTTTTAATAATTAAAAAAAAAATTATAAAAAAAATTTAAAAAAAACGAAAATTCAAAACGTTTATAGCTCGTCGGCTTTGGCCGCAGGCCTGCGGTCGCAGGGCCTGCGGTGGCAGGTACTCTGTACCTGTCGTCGCAGTACCTGCGATGCAGGTACTATCGGCCTGCGCCGACAGTGGGGGCGGGTACGGGGTAATTCCCTCCCCCCCACTTTATTAAATTTAAATATATATATATTTTTTTTATATATATATATTTTTTTATATGAATTTATTTTATTCTAATACAAATAAAATAAGTTTTTATTTTAAAAATTAATTTTATTTAATTTTTTTAATAAAAACAATTTCTTCCAAAGGGTAAATATGTAATATATAAATATATATATATATATATATATATATATATATATATATATATATATATATATATATATATTTTTCTTATTTTTTTAATCCAGAACTTTTCAATTCATTAAAACAAAACCCTTATTAAATTAGATCTTAATTTCTAAATCAAGAAAAGAATGGTTCTAATTAATTCATCCAGTCTCCATGGATACAAAAATTATTGACGAATAATTAATAACTTCACAAGATTTGAAAGCTTAAAACTTTTATCACAGAGAATTCAGATCTACAAACCCCAGACACGAAGAAGACAGGAAGGGAATAATTGCAAATTTAATGGATAAAAAACACAAGACCCTACCTGATCCTGATGCTATTATGCAACCTCCAGAAAATTGTATGCGAATTCGCTCCTCTCAATAACCTTCCCCTTCAAGACTTTCTTCGTATCAGCCTTCTGAAATTTGCTTCCAAAAATTGTCTTCCTCCAAAAATTCTCGTCCAAATTCGTATATCCTCGAAAATGAACCCCCAAAGTTGTGATAAGAAAATTCTCCTCAATTCGGGGCACTAATTGTGCGTTTACCCGAGAAGACTCTTTGCACAACTCAGTTAACTCAAATTAACTTTTATTATCTTTTCTAATTCTTTTGCATTCAACTTTCATGCACATTAAGTTGAATTATTAAATAATTCTATTTAAAAATTTCACTTGACTTCAATTCTTAATTAATTTATTATTTTAAATCTTATGTGCACTTTTAAGAAATTAAAATAACATTATTAATTTTTATAATTTAATCTTTTAATTTAATTCTTATTTTTAGCTCATGATTAGATCATGCGATCTAGAATTCTTAATAAATTTATATCTTTCAACTTTTTTTTTAATTTATTTTAGAACTTAATTGATAACATATTTAATTAACTTAAATAACAATAATATTTAGCATTTATTTAAAAATGAACTCCAAATATATTATTATTAAATTAAATAAATATTATCCTGTTCTAAATATATCTTGAACTTTAATTTCCAACTTTAATTCTTTTATTTAATTAATTAATTAATTAATTAAATATAAAGATATCATAATAATTCCTTATTAAATTAAATCATTAATTAGTATTTTTTTTTTTTTTTTTTAATTAGACTTAATTAATAGAAAATACACCAAGGACTCAAAAAGCAACATACGAAAACCCATCATAGAAAAATACATACCAAATCAAACACAAGGGTTATAATCACCAAATTACATCATTTGATGCATTCGGAGGGTACTTAACTCAGATACTTGTCCTAATTATCAATTAGGACAATTGGCTAAAGGGTTTAGGATTTGGACTTAAGAGTTTATCTCCCCTCTCTTACCATTGAGACAGTGCGATAGAGTACGCTCATCCTGACAATTTAGGGAAGTCGATACCCGGTACCTGCAACCTGCATAAAATCCACGCATGTACAAACACAATATTCTAAGCTAAACAGGCAATGGCAGGAAGTGGTGCATCGTGTAGATCCCGACTAGCAGGTGACTACGACTCCCTTCCTTAACCATATCAGAAACACCATACATAAATAAAACAACACGCACACCATACACATGCAGTATGGGGTAAGTATCCATAAGAGGCACATGAAATAATAAGCCATCTAACTAATCATCATCGATAACTAAAACCATTGAATAATCATCATACATGGATGAAATATAGAGTACCAAGTAATCTCATCATATAATAAACTGAGTGTAAACATCCTCTGATAATTTCTAAAATAATAATACTACTCATCAAACATAAATTGGCCTAAAAGAGTTTGGCAATCATATCATAAATGTAGCTCGAAAAATGTAAACTAGGGGCAGGCACTACACATTGCTACAAATTTATGTTTTGGCTTGGCTATCTATTTTCTCTTTCTCTTCTTACTTTGGTTACTTGTCTTGACATATCAACACTCGTCTCAAGTATTGATATTGTTTATATCTCTCCTACTATTTAGTATTATCGCTAATAGGATAGACATTTAGGATTTGATATCTTTTTGCACCTCATTCCTTGGAGTCAATCTTTGTTGCTTTCTTGGCTTCTTCACTTTTTTATGTAATGTGTGCCCAAATTATTCATCCATCTCAAGAGGCATTATTATAACTCCCCTGGTAGCTTTTATCTCATTTATTTTAGTTCTTTGATCCTTCATCTTGCATTGTATTTAATTGTGATTCTTGGATGCTAGAATTTTTGCTCCAATCATTGAATCTCTCATTCTATGGTGCACCTTGCAAGGGTTGCATAGCTTGGTTCATTTGAGAGCCACCATCTCATAGCCTTTGAGTTTCTAGCTTCACCTTTCTAAAATACCATCAAGTTAAGCTACTAAAATAAAATAATTATGCAAGAAAGTGATGCTAAAAAATTAGCTCTATCCCTAGGTGAATGCCAAAAAATACGTGTATAAAAAGAGCCACACTTCTATAAACAATTATTCTTAAGAATACCCATGAAAGATAGAATATGAAGAGGTAGCTTGTAACTCTCTATCTATGATGTACAAAGGTTGTGAGATGGTGGCTCTCAAATGAACCAAGCTATGCCATCCTTGAAAGGTGCACTATAAAATGAGGTATTCTAAGATGGGAGAAAAAATGCTAGCACCCAAGAATCAAATGAAATACAATGCAATGTGAAGAGTGCAAGAGCTAAATTCAATGAGATGCAAAATAATAAGAGAAATACAATAACCACCTAGTTAAACTATGTATGCTATTCTAAACCATAAAGGAAAACTACTCTATAAAGAAAGCCATGAAGATACAATGCAAGTGAACCAAGATGCAAGTATAAGGAAACTAATATGAGAATGCAAAGGATCCAATTCTTCAAACCTCCAAAAGCACCTAAAAATCCTACAACATAAAAATAGCATGAGAGACTAAGACTAGGAAACGAGGAGAGAGCTCTCTCTATTAAAGAAAAAAGGACTATTGAGATCAAAATCCAAGAGAGGCTCAATCAAGGGTGGAGGATGCATATTAAGTGATCCATGCACATAATAATATCACCTAATCAAGATCAATGGTGGAGTTATAAAAGGTGAGAGATATGTGGAGGAGAATACAAATTCCACCAACCTTGGAAAGTGTGCACCCCATGTGAGACAAAAATCCTTTTCTTTTATTTTAAAAATAGGAATAATATTTTATGTGTGCACACTTAGGATAAGTGGGAAGTGGGGAATTTTATTTGATTGAAAGTGAGAAATATATTTTAATTAAATAAGAGACTTAGGAAAAAGTTATCAAACCATAGGCTATAATTATATCAAAATTTCTATGATATCCAATATTATCAAACTTTTTCAACCAAGTCAAAGTACCAAGTCTAAATTTTTTGTGTTTCTTATTAGAAGGAGTTCTATCATTTGACTTTTATTGCTAGGTCTCTAGTATTTTAACTTTCTTAAAATGGATCTTTGTTTTAATACTCGTTTTCTTTTCTACCTTCTTGTTCTATGTCTTCTTGCTAGGATCATCTACCACACTCTTTGATTGGGAAAGTTGTCCACTTGTCATCGATGTTTCTTTATCTACTTTGTTATTTGGGATTCTTTCTAAGCTCTTGAGTTGAGTCATTAGTGTCATAAGCTACTTGGACATTTTTCTTGACAAGTCATTCATTCATTTGCACCTCTCTTTGACATGCGAACATTCCTCTACCTCTCTAGTTTGGACATCAAGTTATCTTGTCTTGCCCTATTAGCTTCCTCTAGTCTCCTTTACACTTGATTTTCTATCTACCGTTATGGGCTTCAAATCTTGTTCTACCAAACCTCAACCAATTCTAGATGATCATGATTTCTTTTATGTCACTAAAGACTTTCAAGATCTATATGCTTGATATAAAGAACTAGAATAAACAGAGGATCTTACTTACTTTCATCACACTAGGTGCATGATAGAAATGAAGTCTAAATTTGAGAAAAGGTTAGAGGAAAGAGTAGAATAATCACATGAGGTTCCCTTAAGCTCTCAATATGCACATTCTTCTTCTTCTTCAAGATCATATTATTCATCTTCTTCTAAGTCTACACACTCTATCTCTCTAAGATATTGATTAACTTCATTTATTGGATCTAAAGACCTCTTTAGAGAGCAAGAAAGTGATACCTCCTTTAAGCCTATGCCAATATTTCATGATAAAAATATCTTTGATGAAGATATTGATGTATCCTACACACTTGATGAACATCAAGAAGATCTTAGACATGCTCTTGAGAGAACTTTTACTCCCTTGGAAGACTATTATGATGCCATATTGAATAAACTTCTTGATAATGAGTTCATCACATTACCAGGAAACTATAGACCTTATGAACCTGAAATAAAACCTCCACGGTAGAGAGATGATCACTGTTTTAATTTTCATAGAAGAAAAGGTCATAAAATTGAAGATTGCATAGATTTGAAGTATACATTCCAAGATATTATCAATGACAAGATATTTGGAGCTAAGAACTCTAATGAATCATGTGATGAGGACACTTCTCTTGAGAAAGATCATATTAATGAACCTATTTCTAGTGATGGTCTTCTTGACATCTTCAATTCTTCAAACATGCATGAAATTCCTAAATATTCAAATATTTTCAACATACCTCCATCAAACAAAGAACCCAATTATTTTTTTATTAACTATGCATACCCTCAAGGGATAAATCTAAACTAAACTCAAGTTGATCTATACTTGATTGCAAGCCTTTTCCATGATATTATGACTAAAGACCCTAAACCTTCATGCAATACTATGCCTATTATGCCTAGTTCAACTAGTCCTTCATTATTCCTTCAAGATGCTACCATGAAAACTTGGCATTCTTCCTTGTCCTTAGAAGTGGATCCATGTCAAGAGGACTCTCAAAAAGATAAATCTATAAATGAAGATCAAGATCAAGAACCCTTTCATCTCCTTCAAGAGGTCATTCCTCAATATCATATGTCTTATCTACCTCTTAAGAATGTTGAAGACACCACTTCCACTATCTCCATTGAGCTTATTGAAAATCATGATAAAGTCACTATTCCTATGCTATCCAAAGCTACTTGTAAATGTCAAAGCATCCCCTCTTATTCCACTTCTTCATTCTCAATTTAAAATGATTCTCAAGTTTCAAACACTTCTATGAAAATTATTGCTCCTATCAAAGCTACTCATGATTCTATTTATGGTTGTGGTCACATTGCTCACTCTAAAATGTTGGTATCCCTAATCTCTATCCATTTTCATCTTCCAAATACATTATTTATCCTTATCCATCTAAGCTAATTACTTCAAAATTTCCATCCATATTGTGGCCTTATGTTGCTTGATCTCTTACACTTTTCACTCCTATCTCTCTTATTGTACCTCAAGAAGGATATTCATCCTTGAAAAATATTTGTCCACTCAACCATATAAACCAGTCATATCAGCCTTATCCATCCATAACTCCCAAGTTTTTTGGAAGAAATTTTGATGATTAACTTAAGAATAAATAGAAGAATCCATTTACAAATGAAGGTCACTATGTGTCATCTAATTGACATGTGACTACAGTGAAACAAAAAGCATTCCAAAGAAAAGAAAGGTACACCAATAAAAAAGTAAAATCAAAGAAAATATTGGTTCCTAAATCGATAATTAAAGAAATTAATTCTAAGGCTTGAGAAGGAAATAAAAATAAAAATTTATCTGAATTCCAAAGTCTCTTTTAAAAGACTTGAATCTTGAAAATATATCAAGCTGACATTCAACCTGTTGACCTAGTTTTTCACTCCTACCATATGTTGTACCTTACAATAAAAAACCCTAGTTCAAAATTCCTAAATGATAAAATAAAACCCTTGTTGTGTGCCCTAGCTTTTAAAGAGGTATTCAAATTTTAAAAAATAGTGCGGGATAAGTTCACCCTAGTCTCATTTTTATTTAAGGATTACTTTATTTTTATTTTATTCAAATAGACCTCTTAATTTCCAATCTTACCTTAACCATGGTCATGTCTCCTAAGCATTAAGTGAAGATTTTAAACTTGGATGAGTAATTTTGATCAACCATCAATCTTAATAAGATCGACGGCTGCACTTACCTGCTATTAGAAGTTGTAAGGTTATAAAAAGCAAGGAAGTGCCCTTGAGCCACATAGCATTTTATGATGATAGATCTTGTTTGCACCATAAAAATTTGAAGTTTCATTTTTGTATGATCCTATTGGTTGGCACATTCTAAGTGGAATGCTATGTTTTAATCTTGATGCACTATTGATATTTCCAAGATCAACAGTTGGCACTTTCCTACAAGATGGAGTTGTTCAAGTGTTAATCAAAGTGAGGAAGCACTGTGTTGACACCTATCCATGATGATGATAGGACGAATGTCACATATAACTCTAAAGTCATGTTTATTTTCTACCATTGATCTCATCGCATTATGAAAGTGAAAGGTTTTTAAACAATGCGGGCAAGCACCTTGTTGACATCTGGCACATGGTGATATTAGCACCACATTCTCTCAAAAGAATTACTACTACTAATAGGTGTCAAATACTATTATGACAAGTGTAATGCATTCATTTTTTGAGGTGTTTGACTTAGCACTACCTAATGTAACTTTGTTCCATCGTTGATCTATGACAAATCATCGGACGACACTTTCGCGCTATCCTAAGTTGCAAGGTTTTTAAATAATTTGGGTAAGTGCCTCAATGACACTTGTCCATGCTAATATCATGATTTTCAAAAGGTACAAGTCCTTCCACTATTGATCTTTGGTAGATCAATAGATGGCACTTTACCACTTTGAGAAAGTGATCAATATTTAAACAAAGTGGGGAAACACTGTTGCCATTTTTTGCCTCCTACCAAAAATTCAAATTTATATGCCCAACTTGTCCAACGGTCACTTCACAATTTAATATTGTTTTAAACATCCCAGGGATATTGAAAAAATTAAATGCTAACCTTATAATTCTTCTTTCCTTGTGCATGTTAGTGTTTCAGCGGGCTCGCAAGTCCCCAGTGTCAGATCGTGGTAGATCGATGATAGGCGTTATGTCGCTATTGAAAGATGCAAGGAGATTACCCATAGTGACATAACACCTTTTGGCTATGTGGAAAGTGTGGGTCCTACTTCCCTTGACAAACTACAAACAAAGATTTCTCAGATAGTTGGCACGTGGCCAGTTCTTACTGGTTGATACACTGACAAGACAGACCAATCTTGCTCACCACCGAATTAAGGAACATCTATGATAGGCATTATCGTGCTATGGGAAGTTGCACGATATATACCCATAGCGACATAATGCCTCAGCAATGTGTGGCATAGTTGACATCATGGGCCCACTTTCTCAGAAGGTATCAACAGGTGGCTTGTCTTCTATGGCAGCTGTTAGGTAGGTCAGAGTATGAAGGCAGATCTTATTGGCCCATCCAATTGACCAGGTATACAGTCCTGCACAGATTTTAATCATCGTCAGATCTTCAAAGATTGAGGGCTGGTGCTTCCCCACATTATCAAGATGTGAGGAGATTAAATAATGTAGGGAAGTGGTTTGGTGACACTTGTCTCAATTGACATCATAGGCCCACTTTTTCCAAAAGTAATATTACGGCTCAAACTTCATGGCGAATTGTTAGGTGAGTTAGAGTATGATAGGGAGCATCTCATTAGTTAGTATAGCTAACTTGGCTTATAGTTCTATAGAGTTTTGAACACCATAGATGTGAATCTGATCCACAGTTGGCGTTATGTCGCTATGGCAAGTTGCACGTTGTTTTGCCATAGCGACATAACACTTTGACGCCACATGTCTCTGTGAGACCAGTTTCTCTATGAATCGCTAGTCAGATGCCAAGTGGTCTGTGGGCCTAGAGATCTTAAGGGAAAAGTGCAGTAATTTGGCAAGTCTTCACGATCGTTAGATCTATCTAGATCCATGATAGGTACTATCGCACTATGGGAAATTGCTTGAAAGATATGCATAGCGACATAGCACCTAGGTGACACGTGTCTCTATGGGCTCAACCAAGATTGAAATTAAAGGGTTGGTGGTTATGTTGTAGTCGTCACGGTCAAGGTTATAAGAAGATGCCATGGTTAGTGAAGAAACATGGTCAACTGCGTGGACTTTGCTAGGTGGCAGAACGAAATAAACTGATTGGTCCACATGACCTATTTTGCTTACAGGGTTTGGTTGACCTACTGATCATGCTAATTCAAAAACCAGAATAGGGGAAGGCCAGGGTTTTTTTGGCAAATCCGATCTTATGATCGATTCCAACCACCCTAGAGTAAATACAAAATAAAGAGGAACACTCTACCCCCTCTGATCCAATCTATCTACCTAGTTAGAGTGATTTAATGGTGCCGTTTCTATCTTCTCGAGGCCTTGTTCTGAATCATTGCATCTAGATCCACCAAAAGATTAGATTTTCTTCATGATTGTTCTTGGCAGGGACTTAATGGTGGTGGTTGTAGGATAGTTTTGGAGGGAAAATCTCAGTTATGCCTAAACTATAAAGGAAATTTATGTAAATTTAGTAAAGGTCAATCATTCTCTGTTGTTCATTGTTGTTGCTCTAGAATTCTAGAGTAACATTCCCTTCACCTCTGAACTGAATGATATTCTAACTTATCTCCTTCAGCCATTGGTTTGAAAGTGCAAGAACTCTTTGCCTCTCACTGATGTCTTGTAAAGATTTGTAATCCGCATGACCGTATCTCCTTGGCCTATGAATGATAATATAAATGAATCTCTCTTTCCTTGTGTCATTCATCTTGGTCTTTTGATTTGCATGTGATTATTAGATTGAAGCAAAGTCTGAATGTGTATATCCTTAGTTTCATTTTGGTTCAATAGTGCATATATGGGCAGAGATTGGTCTGAACACTCTATTTTGGTGCATCACCTCTTTAGATTAGATTAGGTAGACTTGCTTTCATTCTCTCTTTCTCCCCTTTCCTCTCCAAGAGTAGTTAGGTGTGCCCTAATAGTAAGAGGAAGTCAGCCTTCTCTGGAGACTCAACCTCACAGTTCAAGTCCCATAGCTTGGAGATTGTTTCCATGTTTCACTAGGTTGTCCTCATGCATAGGCTTTGGACAAGGGTGAAAACCTAAGTGACAACAATTTTTGGCACGCTCGGTGGGACAACTTTTCAAAAAAATTCAAGCCTACTGGTGTCAAAAAAGAAGATTTCAAGATCAATACTGAGGAGATAGTACTGGCTTCAGTGGTTAAGCCTTCAAGAGGGTCATTCTTCAAAGTAATTGGTGACTCTGAGCTTCAAATACATATCTGGTTTCGGACCAAAATTGTAGTGATTCATGCCCAGAGTTGAAACAAGGGCATCTTCTAGAGGTAAGCTTCAGTACCAAGAGCTTTCACTTTCAAATACTAGAAGAAGGAGAACTAGAATATCTTTATCACTAGTTAGGAGTGCAATAGTAACAAATACCCCCACAAGATCTATCTCTACTCCTCCTACTATTATATCTCAGCCTAGACTGCCATCAATACATATCAATAGATCACTTGTCTATATGGTGTTTCCTAGGGCTCATACTTTTGCCACCTTTAATGATGGGAGCCCTCTCTTATTAGCCCAAAGACATGACATACCAGTAACTACACTCAAAAGTATACCAGAGTTTACTAGTGAAACTTCTATCTCTCCCTCAGAACACATTCAAGAGGTTCCAAATGTTTGCAATATCCATGGTATTACAGAGGATGATGTTCTAGTTAGGCTCCTAGCCTCATCCTTGAAAGAAAAAGCACTACAATGGTATAGAGGTTTAGCTCATGGTTCTATAACAGATTGGGATGGATTAGGAGTAGGATTGTGCAAACATTTTGAGAATAAAAGTGACTATTTATCACTTTTAGAGCAATTGACTACTATAAAAAGAGCCCCCCATGAATGTATGACTGATTTTAATTATAGATTTCAAAAGACATGGGATAGAATACCTACTTCAGTGAAGCCTACCCCTGGTAATGCCTTCTTGCATTGCCTTAGAGCTTTTAACAGTGATATTGCCACTACAATCCAAACTATAGGAGGAGATACCTTGCCTAATGCCTATGATATAGCAATAAGATCAGAGAACATCCTAATACAAGGAGGTAAACTAGCTCCAAGGCCTCCTATGCATTTCTTCCCTGATGTTCCAAATCATCAACCAACAATGGCTCCTCTTCCCACAACTTCTACATCATAATTCCTTGTCCCAATCCCTCAAGCTTCCACATCTTCAAATGGGATAGATGAAATCAAGGAGATGATGCAATCTCTGATGTAGAACATGGATAAAAGAGAGAAGAACCTTGATAAAAAATTGCAAGATCATGGGAAGAAGTTAGAAGATCAAGGGAAGAGGCTGGAGGATAATTTCTCTATGATGCAAAAAGTGAGCAACAAGGTGGTGAATTTGGAAAGATAGCAAGCTCAAGGTGGTAAGCCTCATCAATTGCAATATCAAGCTCTAAGCAGTGGTAAGCCTCTGAATCCTAATCATTAGAATAATTCTTTTGATCAGAGTAGGCAAGGTGGTCATGCTTCAACCTCAAATGTAAACCAAAGTAGGGCCATAGTGCCTCAAAACAATATGGTTAGATTTTTGTCCCTCTTGTAACTATTCTTATGCCTATTGTATGTGTCAGAAGGCTGAATATTTTATGGCTTTGATAGTCCAAGAGCCTGCAGCAAAACAATCATCCAAGGAGGACCAATTTAAAGATGCCTCAAATATGTAAAGACAGGGTGATTGCTCTTTTATGAATCATCAAATGGAGGAGCATTGTAATCTAAACCAGGATTCCATTTCTCATAACAATAGAAGCAAAAGAAGAGCTACGGAAGATATTATTCCTCCTCCTAATCAGGCCTCAACTTCAAATGCAACATCTCATGAGAAAGCAACAAATAATCAATCAAGTACCTTTCAGCAGCAAAGGCAAAATCATGGCAAGAAGGATGCAAGTGATCCTTAGGTTATTCCATCTCAACCTCATACAATTGCAGCTCCCAAAGCTTCTACCAAAACACCTGCTATTCCATTTAGTGTGGTAGAGCAAATGAAGAAGACAAATGTGAATATCTCCATGTGGGATGTTGTTGCTACTATACCCATGCAAAAGAGGTTGTTGCAGCAAGATTTGGAAAGACTTGAACCAAGGGATCAGACACTCAGCATGGAAAGTGCCACAAGCCTAGTACAACCATCAAGGGAGATAGAAAAGGGTAAAAAGGTTCGACCTCCTCCATTCTATGTTTCTCTAATTATAGGGGGAAAACTAGTCCATAATTGCATGATTGATTCAGGGGCTAGCAGTTCAGTAATGCGTAGGTGTGTTGCTGATTCTTTGGGAATGAAATATGAGCCCATTGTTAGGGATGTATTACAGTTGGATGGTAGTACTGTCAAGACTATAGGGATCCTTAGGAATGTGGAGATGGCCTTGCATGCATGCCCTGGTTGTACTGTAACCCAAGATATCTTTGTTGCTGAGGTCAAGCCATATTTTGCCATCTGTCTGTCAAGAGACTTTACTGCCCAAATAGTTGGTTTCATATCTTTTGATTGGTCATATATTTCTTTTAAGATGAGATATGGAGCTAATGCTTCAATTAGAGAAGAGCCTCAAGCCCTCCATCATACTGAACCCTACACCCCCAACCCCATCAACATGAATTTCCCTATCCTAGAGATGGATGAGAGTGACATAGTGAATGAGCCCACCACTTCCCTAATAGAGATACCTGATTTCTTCTTAGATGAGTGGGTTGATGCATATCAATTTGATTCTACATCAGAAACCCTTGAGACAAGTCTCAGTACATATTGTATATTGGAGAAAGATGCTCTAGTTCCCAATCTTGTGGAGACTAAAGAAGATATGAGTGGGATATGGAGTATGTACTTTGATGGACCAAGGAATAAAAATAGATCAGGAGCTGGTGTGATGATGATTTCTCTTGCACAAGTAAGGTACTACTTCTCCTTTAGGCTCCAATTTAGTTGCACTAATAATGTGGCCGAGTATGAATCCTTGATTCAAGGTATCCTACTTGCTCAAAAAAGAGGAATCCAAGCCTTAAGGGTGTATGGAGACAGTGAGTTGGTGGTTAATCAAGTGAGAAATCAGAATACGACCAAGAATGGTTTCCTCAAGTCTTATAAAAATAGGGTATGGGATTTTATTGAAGGTTTCAATGCATTTAATATTCAAAGCATCCCTAGAAAGGAAAATAGACATGCTAATAGACTTGCAACAATAGGTGCATCTTATGATGTGCCAAGGAATCTTAAGGAGTAGAAGAAGCAACAAATCAGAATGGTAGTAAGGCCTACTATCCCTGATAACAACATCCATTGGCAAGTGTTTGAGTCTAATAAACAAATTGTTAGCTTCTTGCAGAATGAGACAGAGTTTTCAAATAGGAACCAGTTGAGACTGCAGGATCAGTATGGTGATCAGATCATTCATCTCAATTCTAACAAATTGCCTAAGGGTCTCATTACTCTAGAGAGTGTTTTTAATCCTAATGACCAAGCAAGAGGCAGAGGCATGAACCTAGCTGCTGATGGAGATGATCATACCCCAGTCATGATTGTTGATGGAAAATCCTTAAACATGGGGAAGGTATGTTCTTAAATTGAACAAGAAAATTTTATTCATCTATGTCAAGAATTTAATGATATATTTGCTTGGACATATGATGACTTAAAGGGTTTTGACCCAAGGTTATTTCAGCATAGCATAGATTTAATTAATGATGTAAAATTAGTAAGAAAGAAATAGAGGCTAGTGAATCCTAAAATTGAATCGTTAATGAGAAAGGAGCTATCCAAATTGATTGAGGCCAATATAATTTTTCTCATCAAACACTCATCATGGGTAGCAAACCTTGTCCCTATTAGGAAGAAGAATGGAGAAATTAGATTGTGTTTGGACTTTAGGGAAAGCTTCCCTTAAAGATAACCATCCTCTCTCTTCTATGGAGCAGATTCTGTCCAAGGTCAGTGGTTCAAAGATATTTTCATTTCTGGATGGATTCTCTAGCTACAATCAAGTGCTAGTTAAAGATTCTGATAGGTACAAGACTACATTTACCACTAAATGGTGTACCTATGCTTATTGTAAGATTCCATTTGGTCTAACCAATGCAGGTGCTACATTTCAGAAGGCAATGGAGATGGCTTTCGAAAGATTGATTGACAAGTTTGTCTTGGTTTACCTTGATGATATTAATTTGTATTCTAGGAATGCAGAGGATCATTTTGATAATCTAAGACAGGTATTCCTAAGATGTAGAGAGTTTGGGGTTTCCCTTAACCCAAGCAAGTGTGTCTTTGCTACTAACCAAGGAAAATTATTAAGACATATTGTATCTAAGGATGGCTTAACCATTGATCCAAAGAGAACAAAAGAAATACTTGCCCTTCCTCTTCCTAAACACAAGAAAGGGTTGCAAAGTTTCCTTGGTAGAATAAATTTTGTGAGAAGGTTTATCCCTAATCTTGCTACCATGGTGAAACCTCTTACAGCTATGTTCAAGAAAGGTATGGTCTTTGCATGGACCAAGGAAGGGAAGGAAAGTATTGAAGAGATTACGACAGCCATAGCCTCAGCCCCTACTCTCATGAATCCAAATTTTGAGAAGGATTTCATCCTTTATACTCTAGGTGGTGAGTCAAGAATTTTTGCTGTCTTGACTCAAAGAAATGATAAAGATGAAGAGTAGCCCATAGCCTTCTTTAGTGAAGGGCTTAAGGAGTATGAAGATAAGTACAACTATGTAGAGAAGCAAGCCCTTGCACTCATCAGAGCTTTAAAGAAATTTAGACACCTCCTATCTCATAATAAGATCCATTTGTTAGTACCTCATGCCAGTGTGAAGGATTTCCTTTTGAGCAAAGATGTTAGTGAGAAAAGAGCTGGTTGGATTACAAGGGTAATGGAATATGATGTTGAAATTTAGATTACCAAGATGGTAAGAGGGAAGGGGTTGTGTAAACAGATGCTATCATCTCAAGAACTTGATGAGGAAGCTGCTATGATATTGATAGAGCAACAAGAGGTGAGAAATGGTGACCCAAGGAATTGGATGGATGACATGAAGAGTTTCTTATTAGGAAATGGATACCCTCAAGGATTAGATAGAACTAAAAGGAGACAGTATAGATTACAATCAATTCCTTATGTCATAGTTGATGGTATCCTTTTTAGAAAAGATTTTAATGGATCCCTATTAAGATGCCTTGATACAAATTAGGCTGAAAGAATAATCAAAGAACTTTATGATGGTCCTGATGCTAGCCACTTCTCAGCAAGGACAACTGCAATGAAGATCATAAGGGCTGGTTATTACTAACCATCCTTGTTTCATGATTGTCATAAGTATGTGAGGAAGTATTAAAAATGTGCCTTCTTCTCTAGCAAGCAAAGGCTTGTAGCTCTTCCCCTTCATCCTATTCAGGTGGACTAGCCTTTTGCTCAATGGGGATTGGATTTCATAGGCCCTATCAATCCTTCTTCTAGTTCTAGTCACAAATGGATTTTAGCTACTATAGATTACTTCACCAGATGGATAGAGGTAGTTTCATTGAAGGATGCTATTGAATCTTCAGTTTTTGAGTTCCTTGATGGAATTGTGACTAGGTTTGGTGCCCCTTCAACCATTATTATAGATAATGCAAAGTCTTTTGTTGGAGCTCAGATTTGTGCATGGGCAGTGGATCATAATATCTATTTGAGCACATCCTCAAATTACTATCCTCAAGGTAATGGTTTGGCTAAGTCCTCCAACAAGAACCTGATCAAGATCATGAAAAGGACAATAGAGGGTAACCAAAGGTGTTGGCATAAAAAGATGAAGACTGGACTGTGGGCTGATAGGATAACACCTAAAAGATCAATAGGGAATTCACCGTTCGTGCTGGTATATGGTAGAGAAGCAAGGCTTCCGATTTCATTGGAGTTCCTAGCCTTGGAGTTAGCTCATTAGTTGGAACTAATTGAAGATGATGCCATGACAGTGAGAGTGGCAGAACTGATGGAGCTAGAAGAGAAAAGGAATCAGGCCATGCAGACCCTAAAGACACACCAACAAAAGGTCAAAAAGAGTTTTGACAAAAGGGCTAAGGTCAGAATCTTCAGGGAGGGAGATTTGGTTCTGAAATGGGATATAGATAGGGAAAAACCAAGAAGACACTCAAATTTTTATGCATTGTGGGGTGGCCCCTATCTAATTATTAGTTGCAAACAAGCCAATGCTTTTCAGTTAAATTCTGCCCATCCCAGTCAATGGGATTTATCTCAAGCCATGTTTTTGAGGGTTTGAAATTCCATATATATAGTTAGCTTATTTTTGTTTTCCTATTTTGTTCCCTGCTTTCCAAGAAGTGCATGAGCACAGGCCATCTCTCTGTTAGATAGCCAGTTTTCAAAATTTTGAAGGTTGCAGAAGGAGTTTTAGTCTCTAGTTCCAATTGCAAAGACATGGGTTTTAGGGTTTCCCTCTCAGAGTTGGGGTTAGGGTTTTATAGTGATACATAGGACCTACATATTTCTTTGACTTTGTAACCCAATGGATTCTTCAGGCCACTGGTCTTATGCATAGCAGGCTTGCATCCCCTGTGAGCCACCAGAAATGTTGCCATTTTTTGTCTCCCGCCAAAAATTCAAATTTGTATGCCCAACCTATCCAACGGTCACTTCCTAGTATAATATTGTTTTAAACATCCTAGGGATATTGAAAAAATTAAATGTTAATCTTATAATTCTTCTTTCCCTGTGCATGTTAGTATTTTGGCGAGCCCGCAAGTCCCCAGCATCAGATTTTGATAGATCGATGATAGGTGTTATGTCACTATTGAAAGATGCAAGGAGATTACCCATAGTGACATAATGCCTTTTGGCCACGTGGCAGTTATGGGTCCTACTTCCCTCGGTGGACCACAAATGAAGATTTGTTAGACAGTTGGCACGTGGCCAGTTCTTACTGGTTGATACACTGACAGGATAGACCCATCTTGCTCATTGCTAGATTAAGGAACATCTACGATAGGCATTATCATGCTATGGGAAGTTGCACTATATATACCCATAGCGACATAACGCCTCGATGCCGCATGGCATAGTTCACATCATGGGCCCACTTTCTTAGAAGGTATCAATAGGTGGCTTGTCTTCCATGGCAGCTATCAATTAGGTTAGAGTACGAAGGCAGATCTTATTGGCCCATCATATTGACTAGGCATACAATCCTACACAAATTTTGATCATCGTCAGATCTTCAAAGATCGAGGGCTGGCACTTCCCCGCATTATCAAGATTTGAGGAGATTAAATAATGTAGGGAAGCAGTTTGGCGACACCTATCTCAGTTGAGGTCATAGGCCCACCCTTCCCAAAAGTAATATTACAACTCATCCTCCATGGAAGATTGTTAGGTGAGTTAGAGTACGATAGGGAGCATCTCATTGGTCAGTCCAGCTGACTTGGCTTACAGTTCTGCAGAGTTTTGAACACTGTAGATGTGAATCTAATCCATGTTTGGTGTTAGGTCACTATGGAAAGTTGCACGTTGTTTTGCCATAGCGACATAATGCTTTGATGCCACATGTCTCTGTGGGACTAGTTTCTCTATGAATCACCAGTCAGATGCCAAGTGGTCCATGGGCCCAGAGATCTTAAGGGCAAAGTGCAGTAATTTGATGAGTCTTCATGATCATCAGATTTGTCTGGATCCATGGTAGGTGCTATCGTGCTATGGGAAATTTCTTAAAAGATACACATAGTGACATAGCACCTAGGTGACAAATGTCTCTACGAGCCCAACCAAGATTGATAGTAAAGGGCTGGCAGTTATGTTGTAGCCATCGTGGTCAGGGTTTTAAGAAGATGGTAGGGTTAGTGAAGAAACATGGTCAACTACGTGGACTCTGCTAGGTGGTAGAATGAAACAAACTGATTGGTCCACATGACCTATTTTTCTTATAGGGTTTGGTTGACCTGCTGATCATGTTGATTCACAAACTAGAACAAGGAAAGGCCAGGGTTTTTTTTGTGAATCCGATCTTATGATCAATTCTAACCACCATGGAGTAAATACAAAACAAAGAGGAACACTCCGCCCCCCCTAATCCAATCTATCTACCTGGTCAGAGTGATTTAATGGTGTTGTTTCTATCTTCTCAAGGCCTTGTTCTGAATCATTGCATCTAGATCTGCCAAAAGATCAGATTTTCTTCATGATTGTTCTTGGTAGGGACTTAATGGTGATGGTTGCAGGATAGTTTTGGAGGGAAAATCTCAGTTATGCCTGAACTATAAAGGCAATTTATGTAAATTTTGTAAAGGTCGATCATTCTCTGTTGTTCTCTGTTGTTGCTCTACAATTCTAGTGTAACATTCCCTTCACCTCTAAACTGAATAATATTCTAACTTATCTCCTTCAGCCATTGGTGTGAAAGTGCAAGAACTCTTTGCCTCTCACTGATGTCTTGTAGAGATCTATAATCTGCATGACTATATCTCCTTAGCCTATGAATGATAATATAAGTGAATCTCTCTTTCCTTGTGTCATTCATCTTGGTCTTCTGATCTGCATGTGATTATTAGATTGAAGCAAAGTCTGAATGTGTATATCCTTAGTTTCACTCTAGTTCAATAGTGCATATATGGGTAGAGATTGGTCTAAACACTCTATTTTGGTGCATAACCTCTTTAGATTAGATTAGGTAGATTTTCTTTCATGCTCTCTTGCTCCCTTTTCCTCTCTAAGAGTAGTTAGGTGCACCCTAATAGTATGAGGAAGTTGGCCTTCTTTGGAGACTCAACCTCACAGTTCAAGTCCCATAGCTTGGAGGTCATTTCCATGTTTCACTAGGTTTTCCTCATGCATAGGCTTTTGACAAGGGTGCAAACCTAAGTGACGACAAACACCAACAAGACACTTAGCAGATAATGGCATCATCGATCCACCCTTTTCAAAGGTAATAATGAAGTCCCTATCATGGTAATTTTCAAAACACATTGGCTAGAAAGAACATATTCTATTGGTCAATTCAGCTGACTGGGTGCTACAAAGGTGCAACTTTTTGCAATTGTCAATTTGTACAAAATCAATGATTGGCGCTTACCCACAATATGAAACTGCACAAACTTTAAATAAAGTGGGGAAGCGCCAATCTACCATGTGGCAAGGTGGGTCTAGTTGTGAAGGACATCTACTGACTTATGCCAGGTTGGAAAAAGGTGCTAAAATGGAATGCCAGTTTGGCTACATTTTTAAAAGGTTTTATTTGCATAGTACAGTGAAGTTTCATGATCGTCAATCTTTAGAAGATCGATGGACAACCCTTACCAGCATTCTCAAAATGCTCAAACTATAAGCAAAGTCGGGAAGTGCCTGCTTGACATGTTGTTAGGACATTAAAAGTTTTAAAATAGCTTTGTGCTTTTAAATAAAGCCATCGGATGTTGTAAGATCAACGGATGAATTCAAATCTAAAGCACAACATGATATTAACAACAAAGAACATTAATACTACTCAGAACTCCTTCGTGCAATTTTAATGCCCCAATATAATTCATAAATTTGCCATTATTGAACCATACAATCACAAAATCCTCAGAGTGCAAGGGTTTTCAGAGCTAGGGCACAATATTCAGCAAGGTTTTTAGTGAATTATAGAACAATTTACAGAGAAAAGGAAGCATAATTTAGCAGGTAACTAGTTTGTAACTTCTAAGAATTAAAAAAATAGAATTGTGTAAAGTTGAATTTGTAAAATGCCTCCATGAACTGAATTCTCTAGTCACATTGATTACCTTAAGAGATCTATCCACAATAATTCCCTTGACCAATTTACTTTATCTATACATGAATTATTAAAAGACAGAGAGCTCATTCTAGAAAGCCCTAGGTTGGTTGTGAGAGAAGCTTTTTATGATAGACCCAATTGGGTGAGAGATGCTCAAGTTTCTGTAAGAGGCATAGAGTTATTTAAGAATGGTTTGTTGAATGCAACCTACACACTCCTTTGAGCAATGTTTGGGAGTTTGATATCATTAAATTGGTGGTTCCTGGGGTTTTCTTTGATAGTGATCTATTATCAGATATGGCTAAGAAATATGACCACATCACTAGGATTATAAAGAATCATGCTAGAGATAACCTTTTTAGGGTTTCACTTGCATTAATTAGTGAAGTGTTTAAAATCAACCCTAATCATGTAGTCCATGAGACAATTAACATGGATGATCTTCAAGAAAGATAAGATTCATAGAGGGTGTATTGGTGAGTGGGGCCATTGCAGCAACATATTGTCAAGATTGGGTCGCTACCATTGGTCACACCAAGCACCCCAGAGCCATTAATGAAAAAGTAATTTAATCATAGAGCCCAAGCTTTATATTTTACTCTCTACAAGATATTTGGGATGGATGAGTAGGAATACATCCAAGGTTCTATTGTTCTTATTATGGCTTAGACATTCTAATTTGGAATGAACACCATTCTTGATTTTGCTAGTTTCCTTGCCAAAGAAATTCATAATGGTTTGGTTGGAATATCTCAAGGTAACGTGAAAAGGACCTTTTGCTAGTATTCCTTGTTGATGCATATATGTCTTTATAAGGGAGTTGCCTTCTTTTCCAAGAAAATGAAGCTAGAACTAGAAAAGGATGGAGAGAAGCTCCCAGTTCAACTATGGAGGGCTGACATGACTTGGGAAGCCAGGGATGCCAACTATGTCATATTTGACAGATACTTTGCATCAAGGCTTATATTTCTCCTAAGAGGGGATAGTCCAAGGATTCCACAGCCTCTACTAGAACTAATTATACCCTAGGACCATGCCAAGGGACTTTTGGTCAATTACAATTAGGGGGACATAATCCCATATAATGTTTCCACTGTGATTAGGGTCTATGGTTTCTTGGGAAAACCTCATTTTTTACTTTTCCATGTGCCTTTGAAGAGAGGAATTGTAGAATTTTTGTACTAGATTAGAACCATTGAAGAAAGAGATATGATCGACAAAGGTAAAGGCACTTTCTTTCCTGTTGTCATTGTGACACATGATTTTGTTTTTATTAGGAAATGCTGGAGGAATCTCAGTTTATTTTTGAATAGATATCACATGGCAGAACCCCATGCAAGATACATTGATCCAGAAGGATTCTATGACCTACTAAGGGAGATAACTAAGCCTAAGACTATTACACAACATGTATACTTCCTAGAAGATGTTATTAGAAATATTTTTTCATTACAAGAACAAGAAGTTAGAAAAGAAAACAGATAGTTTTCAGTAAAGTCTTAGAATTCATCAATGATGTTGACCCTGATTATAATCCCTTAAAAGATAAGAAGTATTTGGGGGCCAGAATAAATGCACTAATAAATAATTTTGTTGTGATAATGTAAACTATGAATGAAAAGAAGACTATTTTTGTTAAAACATATCTTGATAAAGCAACAGAGGTGAAGAGAAGGATAAATAGAAGAATGATAGTTACTCTAGGCCAATATACATTATAGAGGAGGGTAGGATATATTGTGGCTCATAATATACAACATGTTCCCCCTTAACGAAGGCCAAGACCAGAGAGTCCACCTACCACTAGTGCACCCAAGAGACAAAAACTAGAACATGGATACTCTTCTCATGTGGAAGAGCATTCACCAACTCGAACCCCACTTTGAATAGAAGATGAAGCATCTTTAAGAGAACAACTAGGAAAAATGGGTGGGGAAGGAGATATAGTTGTTACCACTACTGATATGGAAAGAGGAGTGCCTAAGAATCCTCTTATGCCCTCCTTTGACCTTACAGTTGCTTATTATAGAGGTAAGGAGGTAGATCCTATCATTTCCCAAACTTCTCAAAAGTTCATTGGTATGAAAATTTTGTTAAATCTAGGGATTTTTCACAATTTTGGTGGAGAAGAAATATAGGAAATTTTGAACGAAAAATGTAAAATGATAAAGGCAGAGCAACCAAGTAGATTAGACTTTGAAATTGAAGAAGAGATGAAGGCCAAATTTTTAGAGGATTTTCCCAGCTAATACCTGAGGCTGAAAGATAGCTAGTTAGAGAGTTAGGAGTCTTGGTTTCACCTAAGTGGGACATAGCTAATGCTATGACCTTTGACTCCATCAAAAAGGAAAAAGATGTGCAATACAAAATAGAGGAAGAAATGTTACAAGAACACAAGGGAGTAAAATTCAGTAATGATCATCAAGCCCTAGTCATATGGTCTATTGAAAAAAGAAATAAGACTAGGATGCAAGAAATTTCCACTCCTGAACATACTAGTACTCTTATAGTGTACAGAGCTAATGAAGTAGCTAGTCAATAGGTCACAAGAATGGCTAGAGAGATGTTGAATTTTAGGGATGTGGTATTTGGGAAGGAGAAAAGTAGATTCTTAGAAATCAATGCCAAGTTTGAAGAAATACTTAAGGCATATGAGGGAAGAGGAAAAAGGATCCAATTGTTGGAAAACCAAGTGGACCATATGGATAAGCAGCTTGGAAAAAAGAAAGTGGGTGAATCTAGTGAGCCAAGAATTGTATATCCTCATCCCCCAATTGAGCCATTCAAATCCATCCCCATTATTGAGTTACCAGATACCCCACTGAAGCTTGAATTTTATATAGCTAAATATTTTGAAGAGGAAAAGAACAAATTATGGGCCCTACATGTAGAGTTAAATATATAGTATGAGGATAAATTAAGAAAGGCTCTCATGTATTTGGTTGATAAAATTGAATGGCCATTTTTTTATCATTAGCTATCAAGGGTAATAAATGTATGGGAAGAAATAAAAGCTAGTGATGAGATTTTGAAACCCATTGTCAATAAAAGGAGAAAAGAGATCACATTTTTATGTTATTCTATCATAAAATTTTCACATGACCACATAGAAAAAACTTATGATATTACTAATGATCTTCCAGAATTTGATGTTAGAAGAGTTGGGTTATAGAGGAAGATTGTTAGTTACTTGAATAAGTACAAAAGTGAAAAATTTGACTTATTCCCATTTTCTTTGGATAAGAAGAATAAAAAAAACAATAAATATGAATGGGTCAACGACTTAGATGATTTATTTTGTTTAAGAGTAAATAACATCATTAATGAAAAAGGACATGCATGGTGGGCAACAACAACAAAAGAGTTGGTGAATTATTCTTTGATTCTTTGAAACAAGATTTTGTTAACATTGATAAAGAGGTTGAATATGTAATCAAGAAGAAAAATGATATTCTACACTTTAACTGGTCAACTGACACACTTTTTGACAAGTGGATGACAGATATTGCTTCTGATGAGCAGTGGGAAGAGGTTGAAATTGATAATGATGAGAGGGATGAAGATGAAATATAGATCATTAATGCACCTTCAAAAGATCAAAAGAGAGAAGAAGACAAAGAAGGAAAACCATCTCAAGTGGAAATTGTTGCGGGCTAGATTGATGATGTGGTAGAAACAAACCTAGATATAACTATTACCTTAATAGTTCATGATGAAGATGGTGAAGATACCTAAATTAAGGTTAATCTGCGAGCACCACATCATGACACATCATTAACAAGTTTGATGGCTATATATTCTAAGAAATCAAAATAGAAAAAAAGCCAATCACTAAAGTCATAGCCTTTGAGAATGTAACAGAAAGTGGACCTACTGAAAGAATGTTTTGATGTAAAATTTTTTTCTGTTACACATAGTTTTGTCTTTCTGTGATAGCTTTAAGATGTAAATATCATTTGTTAAAGGATAGTTGTCAATTCTTGATGCTTGAAGCTTGTTACATCTCACTACATATAAGTGAGAATCCAACACTAGAGAAAGGGTTCGATTTATTATCTTTCTAAGTTTTTATTAAGTTTGTTCGTCCAATTTTCTTGATGAGTACATGGTGATATGTCTTCTCTACAAATTTTCATTAGAATATATGACATTAACAAAACATAGGTGTCTTTTCTTAAGTTATTTTGAGTCTTGTTCAAATTTATATAATTTTTCAAATGGAATTAATACCAAGATGAGTTGTCCCCACATTTTTTTTGGGTAAATCTTGTCTCCTTTCTCTTTACCTAGTTATTTTGAGATTGTATGAGTAAGTCTTGTTCAATTGAATGCAATGAAATCAAATTGTATGCCAATTTACTATTGCTTTTGATTCAAAGGATTAAGTAAATGCCTTAGTAAAATTGATAGGATTATCATGGAAATGGGATGGATGTTTGTGAGAATGATTTTTAGTAAGAATTACTAATTATATTGATTGTAATGCAATAAATTAGATCTAGGAATTGAATAGACTCTAAATCCCAATAGATAAGGCACTGATCTGATTATTTCAATTTGCAAATGGAAAGATCATAAGTGAGCATCAAGTTTAAATTTGAAATCAATTTTATTTTACTCTTTGAAGATTTATCAATGCTAGTTATCACTTGTTTACATTTAACTTCGGAGTTATCAGTTGGCTATTGTTGCTAGAATTATGTGTTAACCTAAGAGGAATTGCAACCAATTCTACTTTTAAGGGATGTATTTTGTTATAGAGAGTCATTGAATGAACAAGTTATGTATATGGTATTATAGTGAAAACCTTCCATCCCTTAGGTATACCCACCTTTTAGGCTCTGCAGAGCCTAAAGAGTAGAAAAATAGTCTTGATTTTGTTGAAGTTGGATCAAGATAAGAAACATACATAATTTTTAATCGGATTTAGTTGATCCTTAGATTTGTGTGAGTTTCATTATCTTGGTATTGAGCATTTTGTTGCTTATTAGTTGAAAATCACCAACAAAATGGTGACTCTACTGGGGAGTTTATTAACACACATGTTTGTATGAAACGTACTACAATTTCTTTAGTCCAGTGTGTATGTGTATGTCTAAGCCTTTTAATATTGCTTGTGGTGGTGGTTAGTTTTTAGTGACAAACCTTGAGAATTTAAAGAAAAGAGAAAAGACCACAAGTATCATGGACTCAAGTATCACAGACTTACAATGACATGTACAACCCTTATGAAGTGTCTTATCTATCAAGCAAGAGTTGTAGTCATGTGTTTTTTGTGATTGGACCCTTTATGTTATAAAGTTATTTGATATTTTCTTTTACTTTTTTCCCTAAAAGTCAAAAGCTATTTTGTTGTCACATTTTCCCTAAAATAGGGTGGCAACTCAGTCAAGGTTTTGAAGCTAGTGCTTATTTAACAAGAAATTCTCTCTAATGGCTAATAAAAGAAAGAATACAAGAGCTTAGACAAGGGCCAATCTTGATGTACCCTTATATACTGATTTGCCCCAAAGTGGTAGGAAGAATCAAGGCAAAAAGAAGGCAGATCTGAATCCCACCTAGAAACCAGAAGTAATACATCAGTATATCCTCAATACCAACTAGTGGTAGGAAGGGAGTCTTCTTCATTAAGTTTTGAGTTAGAAACTAAAGACTCCTTGGGGGAATAATTAGTACACCACTACAAGAAGACCAATTTTATCATGACAAGAATGTGTCTTCAGTAGGAGATACATTTTATAGATCAGAGATGAACCATAGGTTAGGACATGAGAATGTTATCAAAGATCCTAGAATAGTTTTGTTTATGAAAACTAATCTTATAGATCTTGATGAACCTGCCAATTTAGAAGCTACTTATGCAAACCCTAAACAAGTATGCTCAAAAATAGAAGTTATGAAGAAATGGGTTGCAGAAGAGGAGGCCAAACATATACATTTAGAGAAAGAAAGAGAGCAAGCCACTTTGAATGCTATTATTGAAAGAAACAACCTACTTAGAAGAATGGTTTCTTTGAAGGAACAAAATAAGAAGTTAGAAGAAACAACCTCAGTCCTTCATGCTAATGTGTTTGGGGATATAGATGGTTTAAGATATAGGGTTTTAGAACAAGAAAAGCTCACGAGCTGATGACAAGAACCTATTATTTCTCAAGTCCAATCCTATAAGCCTGCCCAAGTAGATCCTATAGAACCTCTTGTGAAACCCACAGAAAAAGGAAAGGGAAAAGAAAGAGGAATTCAAATAAATGAACCCCAAGCTACATTAAGAAAATCTATAAATCCTCCCATGTCTAAACTAGATCTTGATCTGGAAAAAGCCAAAAAGGGGAAAGAGGATCTAGCAAAATAACTAGAGAAGGTTGAGAATGAAGCTCAAGTAGCAAAAACTAGGAGAAAGATTTAGTTCATCAAGTCTAACTCTATTTTAGCCTCTTGGCCCAACTTATCTACTCAAACTACAATTTTTGTGCCAACTTGTGGACCAATAATGCCTATTTAGACAATGTCCTAGTCTACCCCTATGTCATCATCCAATATTAGCATTCTAATCCCTACTGTCCAAATGCAACAATCCCAAACCAATATCACTCAAAATCAAGTCAATATAGTACACACATTAAATGCTGCTAGTTTTAAGAAGAAGCCAATATATATGGAAAAATTTAGACAAATGTCATTTGTGGGGATTTGTGGTTTCCCTTATCCCATATCTTTTGATTGTAAGAGACAAAGTTGTTAAATTCTTTGGAAATAATGTTGTTAGTGGAGAGGAACACTTGAGAGTCTTTATAGACATGTTGAATGACTTTGAAGTCGAGCATGAAGATATGATGATGAAATTATTTGTGCATTTATTGATAGAAGATGCCAGAGATTGGTTTAGAAGATTACCAAATCATTGCATCAGTTCTTAGAGTGATATGGAGAAATTGTTCAAAGAGCAATATGGTGATAATACTAATGTTGGTTTCATGTTGAATGATTTCAATAATATTAAGAAGAATCCCAATGAATCTAAATTTGATTTTAATGTATGATTTCAAAAGGGAATGTATAAGTTGTTTTAGGTCATAAGATTGAATGAGGATGTATGCCTTACAACATACTTTAATGCTTTTCATAGTAAGATGACATATCGGTTGAGGGACAAAGAGCCTAAAACCTTAAGAGATGCTTTTAGAATTGTAGTAAATTTTGAAAATAATAGAAAAGCATCTGGTAAGATTGGGTGGAGAGATGACCCAAAGTTATTCAATCCTAGGAATAACAAGAAAGAAAATGATAAGATTCTAGTACAAAAAAAGCCTGAAGAACCCTCAATAGGTCAATTATTGGACTTATTAAAAAAGATGAATCCATCAACTTTTAGTTTAGAAAAACCCAATGTTGGTGTGAAGGACCAACCACATAATAAGCATTTTAATAGATAGCCAAGAATGCAAAATTACCTCTGTACCACTCAATGGAAGGATGGTAAACCAATTCCTAAACAAACCCAGAATGTAAAAGATAAGGGTACGCCAGATCCTCTCCAAAGAAGCTCTATAAATATGAATGATGATGTAACATGGTGCATCATATGTGAATCATCTCATTCTCTAGACTATTGTGTAGTTGGTCAGTCATTTGCTTTAGAACATAGTGCACAAAATGACGAGGAAGAGGAAGAAAAGAACCATGATGATGTAATTTGTAATATGGTAGGCAGTTTGATGATTATGTAGATTTTGATTTAGAAGAACATGAAGATGATGTTATTAGTCAGAGAATTGTTTACCAGCTACATGATTAACAAGTATTCTCAAATGATGAAAATTATGATAAAGACAAGGTATGTAATGTATCCTCAAATATTGATAATATAAACGTAAGGATGCCTTCCAAGGAGGAGATTGATAGAATTACTGCAGAGATGATTTCTCAAGTACACAAAAATTACAATTTGAGAAGAAAAAAAATGGAAATGATGTTGGAAAACCTTCTAGTATATTCATTAAGGATATCACACATAAGATGAAGGATGATAACAAGAAGACTAATGTAGGTTCAACTAAGGCCAAAGATAGCAAGATCAAGAAGTGGAAGCCCAAGAAGAAAGTTCAATTTCAAACAAATGATATAGTAAATGCAATTATACAAGAGAAGAAATTAGGGTTTGACTATCAAACCAATGGTAGTGCCTACTGTTCAAAATACTTCTACTCCACGTATGCTTGTAAAGCCCACTATAGCTAAACCTATTGATATGATAGCCATGTTGTCACAAATAAGTGTTAAAGTACCTTTGTCTGAGTTGTTCAGAATTGATGAACATAAGAGTAAGGCTTTATCATGGTTACGTGGAATAGAAAACAATGGTAGTATGGTTGAATCAAGTGCCATTCAACAAACCCCAGTAGTGGTAGAAGATAATGGTATTATATCCCAGATCCCTCAAATGTTTTTGGATGATTCATTAGTAGCCTACATAGAAGATACTAACCCATTTTTTTCTCAATTTGATCATAAAAGGAAAAACCCTAAAGAACTACATGATAGACTCAGAAGCCTCCAATACCATCATGCCTTTTAAAGTTATTGAAGCTCTAGGTCTGAAGGTAGATACTAGGCAAGGTAGATGTAGGGGAATGGACACTAGAGAAGTCTCTCTTACAGGTACCATTAGTGCTCTAACATTCAATTTAGGTTCCTATCCTAAGGTGGAATTGACCATGTTAGTCATTGTGGTTGACATTCCACCACATTATGGGATGTTGCTCTCAAGAAAATGGAGTGCAGCTATGGGCACAGTTTATAGTGTGACTTGTATTATGCTACATTCCATATAGGTGAAAGGGATTTCAAAGTAGACAGGAAGCCAAGGGTTAATAAGATTCTAGGAGAAGGAATTGATAAGCATTCAACTTGCTCTTTGGACACTGGTGTAAATGCTTTTAGGGTAGAACTAGTTATTCCAGAAGTTGATAAATTGCCTGTTGTAATTGAACATGAAGTATAATGCTGCATGGATTCACAAGTTTTGTGGACTATGTACTTTGATGGAGCTTGTTCCAAAGAAGGTTCAGGGGCAGGGGTAGTTTTTATTTCTCCTGAGAAGAATACCTTTAGATACTCATTTCTCTAAAATTTTCTTGTACAACAATATAGTAGAGTTTGAATCCTTTTTGTTAGGATTGAAAGTTGCCACCCATCATGGAATCAAAAAGTTGTATGTCATAGGTGATTCCAAATTGGTTATCTCACAGATTATGGAAACTTACGATTCAAAAAACAAAAGGTTGAAATAGTATAGAAATGCAGTATTGGGACTAGATAGAGTTTTTTGATGAATTTGGTATTTCATGAAGGGATAGAAGTCAAAATAAAATGGTAGACTTATAAATGTAGCAATCAATCTTAAGGAAATTTCATTTGCAAGAATTTCATAGATGGAAGTGCAAAATAGGTCTTCCATATCTAACAATAATGAAAATTGGCAAGTTTTTGAAGATGACAAAGATATCTTAAATTTCATGTTAGGTGAGGACAAATACCATGGTCAAGAAAAGGATTGTACTGATTAAATTGAAGCTATTGATGGAAAGGAAAATATTTTTGGCCAGGAGATTATGTATTGAAAACCAATAAGGTACCCAAGGGGTTAGTAATCTTGGAGAATTTTTTTGATAACCAAGATAGAGTACAACTTGGAACTAGGGATCCAAAGCCTCAAGAATTAGAAGAAGTAAATCTTGGTATTGTTGAGGCTCCCAAGAAAGTTTATATTGGCCAAAACTTTCTAGTTGGAATTAGAAAACCATTGATTGATTTCCTCAGGAAGTACATACATGTTTTTACCTAGTCATATGATCACCTCAAAGCTTATAGAGAATATTTATTTCAACATTTTATAACACTAAAAGATAATGTAAAACCTTTCAGATAGAAGCAAAGACTAGTAAATCCCACCCTAGCCCCCAAAATGCAAGAAGAGCTGATGAAGCTAAGGGATGGAGGGATAATCAAGCCAATTAGACATTCCACTTGCATTTCAAACTTGGTATCTATTTGAAAGAAGAATGGTGATATAAGATTATGTGTGGATTTCAGAAATCTAAATATTGCATCCCTAGAGGAAAATTATGGATTACCAAACATGGAAGCCATGTTACAACAAGTAACTAATTCTGAACTGATGTCCATGATGGATCACTTTTCAGGATACAATCAGGTCCTTGTTAAGGAAAGTGAACAATTTAAAACTACTTTTACAACTCCATGGGGAACCTACGTGTATGTGAGGATGCCATTTGGGTTGATCAATGTAGATGCAACTTTTTAGAGAGCTATGGATGTAGCATCCCATGAATATATTAACAAGTTCATGGTAGTGTACTAAGATGACCTTACAACATATTTCAAGAAGGCTAGTGATCATTGTGGACATTTGGAAAAGATCTTTATCAAAACCTTGGAATATTGGGTATCTTTAAATCCCAAGAAATGTATGTTTGGGGTAACTGAATGCAAATTATTGGGACACATAGTATCAAAGGATGGAGTAAAGATAGATCCTAAAAGAGTGGCAGCTATTGACAAGGTCCCTAAGCCAAAAAATATAAAAGGAATACAATCTTTCTTTGGGCAAGTAAACTTCTTGAGGAGATCTATTACAAATTTTACTAAGATTAGTAGGCCCATTTCAAAAATGGTTAAGAAAGGAGCTAGTATTAATTGGAATGGTGAACCTTCACAGGCCTTCCAAGACATTAAAACTACCATAAAAATGCTCCAATCCTCAAAACCCTAGATTATACTAAGCCAATGCATATATTCTCCTTTGCATATTTTCACACTATAGCTGCAGTATTGTTATAGAAGAATGAGGAAGGATATGAACAACCCATTGCATTTTTCAGTAAATCACTATAGCCTATTGAACTAAAATATGAAATAAATGAGAAACAACCATATGCATTGGTGAAAGTTGTTAAAGTTTTTAGGTGTTATTTGGTAGGTGCTATTGTTATTGCATTTGTACCTAGTGTAGTTGTCAAGACATATTTTCTCAGTAGGAGGTGTTAGGTAGGAGATGTAGATGGATCAATAGGATTCAAGATTTTAACATTGAAATTAAAATCACAAAATTAGTAAGAGGCCAAGGATTAGCTAAGCTTATGGCTCAATCCAACTTAGATGCTAATCAAATCAATATAGTAACAGATGATTTAAGGTACAACTTATGTGACATGGACCATTGTGAATGGTATACTAATTTCATTCATTATCCACAACATATGGAAGCCCCATCTTATTTTACTAAGAATGAAAAAGAAGCACCAAATTACAAGCCATCAGATGTATAGTTGTCTAGAATGATTTATGGTGGAGAAATTTTGAAGGAGTGCTACTAAAATGTGTTGACAAAGAAAAATCAAAAGAAGTGTTGAGTGAAATGCACTCTGGAGTTTGTGGAGGACATTATATGGCTAAGATCATTTCACACAAATTGATGAGAGCAGGATTCTAGTGGCCTTCCCTCTTTAAAGATGCCCAAATGATGGCCAGAAAGTGTGATGCCTGTTAGAGATTTGTAGGTAAATTGAAGTTTTTAGGAAGTACTCCATTAAAACTAATGGAAGTTCAAGCACCATTTCAAAAATGGGGAATATATTTTATAGGTGATATTTCTCCCAAGTATAGCATTGGTTATTCATGGATATTGGTTGCTAGTGATTACTTCACAAAATGGGTAGAGGTAATTCCTACAAGAAATGCAACTAGCAAGGTTGTCAACAATTTTTTGCTAAATGAAATTATATCAAGTTTTGGTTGTCCTTAGATAATTGTGATAGATAATACAATGTATTTTAGATCTGAGAAATTAATAAAATTTTGTGATAAGTATGGGATTACATGATTAACATCTTCACCCTATCATCCACAAGGGAATGGACAAGTTGAATCTACAAATAAGAGCTTGTTGAAAGTAATAAAAAGAACATTGGATGGTAGTAAGAAAGCCTGGGATTCAAAATTTTAGTTAGCAATATGGGCTGATAGGGTGACTATGAAAAAGGCTATAGCAATAGCACCATTCAATATTGTCTATGGGATCCAGGAAAGAATGCCTTAGAACAATTTAATTGGAGTATATAATCACATCCAAATGTATGATGAAGACATCACTGATGATATGCAAGAAATATTGGATGAGTTGGTAGGATTGGTTGAGATCAGGATAGAAGCATCTGTCATAAATTAGAAATTGCAACTACAAGTCAAAACACTATATGATAGGAAAGCAGTGATTAAGAAATTTGAATTTGCAGATTTAGTCCTCATGTGGAATGCTAGAATTGAAGATAAGGGAAAACATAGAAAGTTTGACCCTATATGCTTAGGTCCCTATCTAATTGAAGATATGTTGGGAGAGGACTCTTGTATTCTCAAAGATCTATTAGGCAATATTCTTGAACTACCAATTCATGGATAGTTCTTGAAGAGGTAATCTTGCTAAGAATACCTTAAGTTTTCCATGAATACTAGTTTTTAGGATTTCTGTATATTTGTATATCCTTTGTGTTCCCTATGTAGTCCTTGTATATTCTTTTCTTATTGTTGTTTCTCTCTTGTAGTTGTCAAGTTAAAGGAAAGTCAAGTTTGTGGTCTACTTCTCCTAAGGATTTTGAGCCCTCATATGAATCTTTACATATTCATTGTCCCTAGATAGAGCCACTATTGACCTAGTTTTTCTCTCCTACCATATGATGTACCTTATAGTAAAAAAATCTAATTCAAAATTCTTGAAGGATAGAATAAAACCCTCATTGTGTGCCCTATCTTTTAAAGAGGTATTCAAATATTAAAAAATAATGTGGGATAAGTTTACCCTAAGTCTTCTTTTTATAAGGATTACTTTATTTTTATTTTCTATAAATAGACCTCTTAATTTCCAAGCTTACCTTAATCATGGTCATGTCTCCTAAGCATTAAGTGAAGATTTTAAACTTGGACAAGTAATTTTGGTCAACTGTCAATCTTAGTAAGATCGATGGCTAGTGCTTTCCCACTATTAGAAGTTGCAACATTTTTTAAAAAGGGGGGAATCACCCTTGAGCCATGTAGCATTTATTAATGACAAATCTTGTTTGCACCATAAAATTTTGAGGTTCCATTTTCCTATGATCCTGTTGGTTGACACATTTCAAGTGGGATGTTCTATTTTAATCTTGATGCACTGTTGATCTTTCAAAGATCAACAGTTGGCACTTTACCACAAGATGGAGTTGCTCAAGTGTTAATCAAAGCAGGGAAGCACTATGTTAACACCTATCCATGATAACGATAAGAGAAATGTCACATATAGCTCTAAAGGGATGTTTCTTTTCAACCATTGATCTCAATGAGATTGATGACTAGCACTTACCTACACTATGAAAGTGAAAGGTTTTAAACAATGCGAGAAAGCACCTTGTTGAAATTTGGCACATGGTGATATCAGCACTAAATTCTCTAAAAAGAATTGCTACTATTGACAGGTGTTAGATACTATTATGACAAGTGTAATGCATTCATTCGCTAAGGTGTTTGACTTAGCACTACCCAATGTAACTTTGTTCCAATGTTCATCTCTGGCAGATCAACAGATGGCGCTTTCCCACTATCCCAAGTTGCAAGGTTTTTAAACAATACAAGTAAGAACCTCAATGAAACTCATCCATGTTGACATCATGATTGATATTTCACACTATTCAAAAGGTATAAGTCCTTCCATTGTTGATCTTTGGTAGATCAATAGATGGTGCTTAACCACTTCGAGAAAGTGATCAATATTTAAACAAAGTGGGGAAGTGCCAAAAGGACATGTAGCAAATAATGATGTCATGGATCCACCCTTTTAAATGTAATAATGAAGTCTTTATCATGGAAATTTTCAAAACATGTTGGCTAGAAAGAAGATATGATATTGGTCAATTCAGCTGACTAGGTGCTACAAAGGTGCAACTTTTTGCAATCATTGATCTATACAAAATCAATGATTGGTTCTTACTCACAATATGAAACTAAACTAACTTTAAATAAAGTTGGGAAGTGCCAATCTACCATGTGGCAAGGTGGGACAAGTTGTGAAGGACATCTGCTAACTTATGCCAGGTTGGAAAAAGGTGCTGAAATGGAATGCTAGTTGGGCCACATTTTTAAAAGGGTTTATTTGCAAAGTACAATGAAATTTCATTATCATTGATCTTTAGAAGATTCATGGATAGTGCTTACCCACATTCTCAAAATACTTGAACTATAAGCAAAGTGGGGAAGTGCCTGCTTGACATGTGGCCAAGACATTAAAAGTTTTAAAGCAACTTTATGATATTAAATAAACTCCTCTAATGCTATAAGATTGATGGATGAAATTTAAATTTGAAGCACAACATGATTTTAATGGCTAAGAACATTAATACTACTCAGAACTCCTTTGTGTGAACTTAATGCCTTGGTATAATTTGCAAATTTTCCATTATTGAACCACATAATAACAACATTCTCAAAGTGCAAGGGTTTTTGGAGCTAGGGCACAATATTTTATGAGATTTTTAACTAATTGTAGAACAATTTATAGATAAAAGGAAGCATAATTCAATAGGTAAGTGGTCTATAACTTTTTAGAATCAAAAAATTAGAATTGTGTAAAGTTGAATTTGCAAAATGCCTCCACAAATTGAATTCTCTAGTCATACTAATTACCTTAAGAGATCTATCCATGATGATTTCATTGAACAATTTCCTTTATCTGTACATGAAATATCAAAAGGTAGAGAGCTCATTCCAAAAAGCCCTAGGTTGGTTGTGGGTGAAGGTTTTTATGATAGACCCAATTGGGTGAGAGATGGTCAAGTTTCTGTAGGAGGCATAGAGTTATTTAAAAAATGCTTTGTCGAATGCAACCTAGGAAATATTTTAAGCAAAGTTTGGGAGTTTGATATCAGTAAATTAGTGGTTCTTGGGGTTTTCTTTGACAATAATTTATTGTCAAATATGGCTAAGAAATATAACCACATCACTAGGATTGTAAAGAATCATGCTAGAGATAACCTTTTAGGGTTTCACCTACATTAATCAGTGAAGTGTTTAAACTCAACCCTAACCACATAGTCCATAAGAAAATTGACATGGATGATCTTTAAGTAAGATAAGATGCACAAAGGGTGTATTTGTGAGTAGGGCCATTGCAGCAACATATTGTCAAGATTGGGTCGCTACCATTGGTCACACCAAGCACCCCAGAGCCATTAATGAAAAAGTATTTAAATCCTAGAGCTGAAGCTTTATATTTTAATCTCTACAAGATATTTGTGCTAGATGAACAAGAATACATCTGAGCTTCTTTTGTTCTTATTATGGCTCAGACATTGTAGTTTGGAATAAGCACCATTCTTGACTTTCCTACTTTCCTTGCTGAAGAAATTCATAATGGTTTGGTTGGAATATCTCAAGGTAAGGTGAATAGGGCCTTTTGATAGTATTCCTTGTTGATACATTTATGTCTTTATAAGGGACTTTCCTTCTTTTCCAAAGAAATGAAGCTAGAACTAGAAAAGGATGGAGAGAAGCTCCCAGTTCAGCTATGGAGTGTTGATAGGACTTGGGAAGCCAGGGATGCCAGCTATGTCAAATTTGATAGGTACTTTGCTTCAAGGCTCAAATTTCTCCTAAGAGGGGATAGTCCATAAATTCCACAACCTCTACTAGAACTAGTTAGACCCAAGGACCATGCCAAGGGACTTTTGTTCAATCATAATTGGGTGGACATAATCCCATATAATGTTTCCACTGTGTTTAAGGTCTATGGTTTCTTGGAAAAACCTTATGTTTTACCTTTCCATTTGCCTTTGAAGATAGGAATTATAGAATTGCTATGATAGATTGGATCCATTGAACAAAGAGATATGATCAGAAAAGGTAAAGACACTTTCTTTCCTATTGCCACTATAGCACATGACTTTGTTTTTCTTAGGAAAGGCTAGAGGAATCTCAATTTATTTTTGAATAGATATCACATAGCATAATCTCATGCAAGATACATTGATCTAGAAGGATTCTATGACCTCCAAAGGGAGAGAACTAAAGCTAGGACTATTACACAACATGTATACTTCCTAGAAGATGTTATTAGAAATATTTTTTCATTACAAGAACAGGAAGTTAGAAAAATAAAATGGATAGTTTTCAGTAAAGTCTTAGAATTAATTAATGCTTTTGACCCTCATTATAATCCCTTGAAAGATAAGAAGTATTAGGGGGCTAGAATGAATGCAGTAATGAATAATTTTTCTATGATAATGCAAACTATGAATGAAAAGAAGACTATTTTTACTAAAGCATATTCTGATAAAGCAATGGAAGTAGAGAGAAGGATATATAGTAGAATGATAGTTACTCTAGGCCAATATACATCACAAAGGAGGGTAGGATATATTGTGGCTCATAATATACAACATGTTCTCCCTTATAGAAGGCCAAGACCAGAGAGTCCACTTGCCACCAATGCACCCAAGAGATAGAAACTAGAATAGGGATCCTCTTCTAATGTGAAATAGCATTCACCAATACAAATCCCACTCCAAATAGAAGATGAATCATCATTAAGAGAACAACTAAGACAAATGGGTGGGGAAGGAGATATAGGTCTTACCACTGCTGATATGAAAATAGGAGTGCCTGAGGAGCCTCCTATGCCCTCCTTTGACCTCATTATTGCTGATTACAAAGGTAAGGAGGTAGATCCTATCATTGCTCAAGCTTCTCAGAAGTTCATTGATGACGAAAAGTTTTTTAAATCTAAGGCTTTTGCACAATTTTTGTGTAGAAGAAATATAGGAAAATTTGAGGAAAAATGTAAAATGATAATGATAGAGAAACAAAGTAGATTGGACTCTAAAATTGAAGAAGAGGTGAAGGCCAAATTTTTGGAGGATTTTGCCCAGCTAACACTTGAGGCCAAAAGATAGTTAGCTAGAGAGTTAGGAGTCTTGATTTTGCCTAGGTGGGACATAGCTAATGCTATGATCTTTGACTCCATCAAAAATGAAAAGGATGTACAATACAAAATAGAGGAAGAAATATTGCAAGCTCGTAGGGGAGTAAAATTTAGGAATGATCATCAAGCCCTTGTCATATGGTCTATTAAAAAAAGGAATAAGACAAGGATGCAAGAAATTTCCACTACTGAACATACTGGTACTCTTATAGTCTATAGAGCTAAAGAATTAGATAGTCAATAGGTCACAAGAATGGCTAGAGAGATGTTGAATTTTGGGGATGTGGTAGTTGGGAAGGAGAAAAGTGGATTCGTAGAACTCAATGCTAAGTTTGAAGAAATACTTAAGGCACATGAGAAAAGAGGAAAAAGGATCTAATTTTTGGAAAACCAAGTCACCCAGATGGATAAGCAACTTGGAAAAAGGAAAGTGGGTGAATCTAGCAAGCCAAGAATTGTATATCTCACCCCACAATTGATCCATTCAAATCCACCCCCATTATTGAGTTACCAAATACCCCACGGAGGCCTAAGTTTTATACAGCTGAAGATTTTGAAGAGGAAAAGAAGAAATTGTGGGACCTACATGTAGAGTTAAATGTATAGTATGAGGATAAACTTAGAAAGGCTCTCATGTATTTGGTTGATAAAATTGAATGGCCATTGTTTTATGATCAACTATCAAGGGTAATAAATTTATAGGAAGAAATAAAAGCTAGTGATGAGATTTTGAAACCCATTGTTGATAAGTGGAGTAAAAGGAGAAAAGAGGTCACATTTTTATGTTATTCTATCATAAAATTTTCAGATGAGCACATAGAAAAAAACTTATGATATTACTAGTGATCTTCCAGAATTTAATGTTAGAAGAGCTGGGTTATAAAGGAAGATTGTTAGTTACTTGAATGGGTACAAAAGTGAAAATTTTGACTTATTCCCATTTTCTTTGGATAAGAAGAATAAACTAAAGAATAAAGATGAATGGGCCAAAGACTTAGATGATTTTTTTTTTTAAGAATAAATAAATTCATTAATGGAAAGGACATGCATGGTGGGAAACCACAATGAAAGAGCTAGTGAAGGTTCAATTATTCTTTAATTCTTTGAAAAAAGATTTTTTTCACATTGATAAAGAGGCTAAATATGTAATCAAGAAGCAAAATGATATTTTGCACTTTAACTAGCTATATGACACACTTTTTGACAAGTGGATGGCAGATATTGCTTCAGATGAGTAGTAGGAAGAGGTTTAAAGTGATAATGATGAGAGGGATCAAGATGAAAAATAGATCATTGATGCACCTTTAGAAGATCATAAGAGAGAAGAAGATAGAAGGAAAACCATCTCAAGTGGAAAGTTTTGTGGGCCAGATTGATGATGTGGTAGAATAAAACCTAGATATAACTATTACCTTAATAGTTTGTGATGAAGATGGTGAAGATCCCCAAATTGAGTTTAATTTGTGAGCACCAGATCATGACACATCATTAACAAGTTTGATGGCTACGTATTTTGAGGAATCAGAATAGCAGAAAAGCCAATCATTGAAGTCATAGCCTTTGAGGATGTAACAGAAAGCGGACCCACTGAAAGAATGTTTTGATGTAAAAAAATTTTGTTATACACAATTTTGTCTTTTTTTGATAGCTTTAAGATGTAAATATCTTTTGTTAAAGGACAATTGTCAGGTCTCGATGCCTAAAATTTATTGCATCTCATCGTATATAAGTGAGATTCTAGGGCTAGAGAAAGGGTTTGATTTATTATCTTTCTAAGTTTTTATTAAGTCTGTTTGGTCCAGTTTTCTTGATGAATACTTTGTGATATGTTTTCTTTGCAAATTTTATTAGAATCAAGTTGATAGAATTTAGGTGTTTTATCTTGAGTTATTTTGAGTCTTGTTCAAATGTATAATTTTCCAAATAGAATTAATTCAAAGATGAGTTGTCCCCACATCTTTGCTGACTAAATCTTGTCTCCTTTCTCTTTACCTAGTTATTTTGAGATTGTATGAGAAAATCTTGCTCAATTGAATGCAATGAAATCAAATTGTATGTCAATTTACTATTGGTTTTAATTCAAAGGATTAAGTAAATGCCTTAGTAAAATTGATAGGATCGCCATGGTAATGGGAGGGATGTTTGTGAGAATGATTTTTAGAAGGAATCGTTGATTATATTGATTGTAATGCAATCAATTGTAATGCAATCAATCAGATCCAAGAATTGAATAGACTATAAATCCCAATAGATAAGGCATTGATATGATTATTTCAATCTGTAGACAGAAAGACCATAAGTGAGCATCAAGCTTAAATTTGAAATCAATTTTATTTTACTATTTGAAGATTTATTAGCATTGGTTAGCACTTGTTTACACTTAACTTATGAGTTATTAGTTGGCTACTATTGCTAGAATTATGTGTAAACCTAAGAATAATTGTGTCCAAATTTGTTTTTAAGGGATGTATGTTGTTATAGAGATTCATTGAATGAAAATGTTATGTATATGGTATTATAGTGAAAACCTTCTATCCCTTAGGTATACCCACCTTGGTTCTATAGAGCCTAAAGAGCAGAAAATTGGTCTTGATTTTGTTGAAGTTGAATCAAGATAAGAAACATAGATAATTGTTAATTTGAGTTAGTTGATCCTTAGATTTTGTGAGTTTCATTGTCTTGGTATTGAGCATTTTGTTTCTTGGTAATTGAAAAACACCAACACAACCTTCCAAAGGCTTCCAATCTATCTTCTTGCAAAAATATTTGTAAAAATATTTCAAAGGATTCCACTCCATCTTCCTCCAAAATTACTCTACCACATCATACATTAAAACCTCAAGAAATTTCATCCATGCTTCTTCTATCATTCCATCACCCTTCAAGGTGTGTGTCAATGTTGATCTTGCCCACTTTTTCTTCTAACCTTGAAAAATCTTTTCAATAGCCTATCTACTATTCTTCCACTTACTATCCTCTCACATTTTATCCTTACATCCCCTTTCTCTCATCCAAAATCTAATACCTTGTTTTTCATATACCCTTATTTTCTCTACCATCTCCTCTCCATCACCTTATCAACATCGTTAAGCATACCTTTCTATGGTCTTGGCTTATCATGAATTATATTTACAATAGGAGAATTATCTAACTTTAAGAGGCCTGATCTCTTTCCAAAATAAAAAATCAAGAAAAAAACAAAAAAGAAAAAAAAAAGAGAGAGAAGAAGTGCCTTGGTGAAGACCTAGTAATAGGTACCTTGGTAGCAAAAGTAAAGAGAAATAAATCCATCCTATGGTGAAAAATACATCTCAGCATTCTTTGGATAAGTATCATGATGAAAACTTTGCTAACGAGCATCATGCATAATTATTCCATAATCCATCTATTACCTTTTCTCTCTTCAATCTTGACAATGTGGAACTATCCTTCCATATTGACTATCGTATCCATCATCTTCCCCATTGTACTTTCTGATTCACTCATATCCTTCATATCTAGCTTCATTCTTATTTCTCTATCCTTTTACTATCCTATAAAATTCACCCCTTGGTCTTGGCCACATAAATGAAAATATGGTTCTATTGGTCTCATATTGGTTTTAACATTTGAGTGTCAACACACTTAACCAAAATTTCAAGATGATGCCAAGTATAATATAGAAGCTAAGCTATAGTGTGTGTGCCAAGCTAGATAATTCAATAGGTGTCGATTGATCTTCAAGTGCCGAGTGAAGTTCAAGTATCTACACATTATAGATGTAGAGTCACTATAGGTGTTGAGCAAAGTATAGATGCAGAGTGAAACAAAAATGCTATAAGAGTTGAGCAAGCCAAAATTCCTATATGTTTCGAGCATCAGCAACTAATAAGTGCCAAGTAAAATAGAATCAACATATGAGTTTGTGTTTTTACAAACTTAGATGTAAATCATTTTTGAAGATGACATAGGATGGATCTTGAAGGGTCTTGAAAATAAGATTGAATCTTTTGCATTACCTATGTAATCAGCATGTAGCCAATAAGAAAAATGGATAAGGCATGCAACCAATATGAAAAGTGCAAGAAATGAGTGGGAAATGAAGAGTAAATATTGATCGTAGACTCATACCTAATGCAAAGTCTTCAAAAGGAAAATGAATCTACATTATTTGTGCATGAGTGGATGTGAGAAGTGGATGAGAGGAGTGTAAAGGGTAAATTATAGAGAAGTGTAGAAGGGTGAAAAGACTTAGAGAAGAATAGAGTAGCATTGTAGAATCTGGTTGATCAAGAAGAAAGTATCAGAGTTATGAAGAGTGACATATCAAATCAAGCAAGAATCAGAGCAGACAGAGAAGAACAAGGATCTAGAATCAGCAATTGAGGATTGCAAGTTATCAAGTCAAGACATTCTACCATACTTTCTAACCATTGTATTGTAAGAATGGAAATCCTATGTTGATAGGTTGGCTTAGTAGCTATATTGGTTTAGTAGCCATTTTGTAGATCCTTAACAAGATTGTAAATCCTTTAACAGGGGTAGCATTCCAAGTGAATGTTTGTAAATCCTTTTACCAGTCACTTTTAATAGGGTGTAAAATCTTTAATAGGAAAAGCCTTTCACAGGGTAGACCATTGAAAGTGGTCAAACTTTGTAATCCTAATAGTTACATATTGATGCAATGATACTTTGTGGGTGTCATCCCCACCCCAGTTTTACCTTCTCATTTTGGAGGGTTTCTGGGTTACCATATCTTGTGTTATCTATTTTCATGCATGTCTTTACTTTCATGTTCATTAGATGAATTAGATGCATGTGAATGTTTTTCAGCTAAAAGGTTTTGAAAAGGTTAAAGTTTGTTACTTCTAATTCACCCACTCCTCAGAAGTAAATTTTCCCACTTGTAAATTCCAATAGGTTCTTATAAGCCTATTGATATGCCTACCCTTTAGACTACATGCTTTCATGCTATCTCACATATTAACTCACATTTCTTAACCCATATGCTATCTTTGTTTTAGCTTCCACTGATTTTTGTATTTTCTATCTCCATTATTAGCTTCCACTACTTATCCCATATTTTGTCTTTCTTATGGGCTTCCCCTTATTATCCTACATGTTCTCTCTTTTCTTGACTTTTTTGGCAAGTCCAAAACATGCTTCATATGGATATCTTTCCCTAGCTTGGGTACTCTTGAGGATTGAATTCATCTTGCTCCATCCATCTTTTCTTATCCATGACCTTTCTAATCCATCACACCCTTTATCTTTATTGACACTAGAACAAAATTATGTGATCCTACTTATGAGCTAGTCAATCCTACCAAGATGTAAAAACTTGGAAACAAGTCTACTTGAGACCCTTGCAACTATATCTATCAACCTTTATTTGTGCTTATGCATCATTCATCTCATACTTATTTTTCCTTTCCTTTCTTGGAATTTACTCTTGCATCTAAGTTTAGGGGGCATGCACTACATAGCTTATCATGGGTCTCCTTGGTATGCTAGGGTTTTTTTGGCAGCTCTCTCAAAGAGTAGTTTTCAAAACTTCACTTGATATTGAGTGTTTTTCAATGCTTAATAGATACTTTAGTTGTAATCTAGAATGTTACTATATTTCTAGGTAGCAAAATTATGTCCTAAAGAGATGTTCATGTGATTACACACACACACACACACACACACACAAACACACATGCTAATATTTATTTTCTTTATTTTCTTTGTGTGTTGTCTATGATGGTTTTTTCACTGAGTGTTCCCTCCCTAATAGACTCTCAAGGATGTCATGAACTAGAGGACTGAGGGCATGTAGTATGTTTTCTCTTATTTTCTTCTCATGGGTGTAATTTGTCAATTTTAGGCATCTTGATAATTTTTCTTGTCCCACTTGATGATTATGATCTTCAATGTTACATCCTTGTTTGTTCTACAAGTACATACTTATGGCCATCTTGACATTTTGTGTCTCAATGAAAGCATAATATTGCCACATTAAACTTATGGAATCTGTAAGAATTTGCCTAAGGAAAAATTTCACCCAAGAACTAAGAACTCAAACACAAGCACATAGTAGCCCAAGAGAGAGTATGATCAAAATGAAAATATATTCAATATTCCATGATAAGAGTATACTAGGAGTGCATGTATATAAAGGCCTCTCAGGAAGCACCTAGACTATCTCTAGAAACAACCAAGGGATAAGACAACTAAGTACCTTATCCAACATTCTAGATGAATGGATAAGAAAGACAAAGTGTCATATGTGTGTAGAAGATTCTTGTGTTGTAGAAAAGATGTGCTTAAAAGAGCTGTAGACCCCTATGATGTCATCATGATAACTCACAAGAGTGCACAAACTCCTAAGTGTCTCACAAATAAAATAATGAAAAATAATAAAATAATGCATTAACCTAAGTAAACTTAAGTGTAATAAGTAAATACTTATTTACACCAACACACCCCCTTAAGTGCAACTTAGGGGAATTCCCTTAAGCTTACAAAACTAGGATGAAGATGCAGAATGGGTCCCGACTACTACTTCATATTAGGTACCCATGTACATAATGAAAAGAGGGAAAACCTTATGGGAAAAACCCTCCCCTAAAAAGAGAGATAAATAGGGATGCATTGGATGGATGGAGTAATCAAGACCCCCCCATTATGACATACATCCAATATATACATAAGAGAATGAGAGAAGGAAGAGAGACAAAATAGGCTCCCCCCTTAAAAGAAGAATGCCAACAAGTGAAAGCCGCTCTGATGAAGAAGCTAGTCTAAGAATGTATAATAGTGTTGTTCCACTTTGGAAGAAACAAAGGCAAAGGTACTCTCCTGAAGATGTATTCTAGCCCTAAAACTTGCTCAAGTATCCCTTTGCTAATGCTGGTGTTCACCCCTTCCAATTGTGCTGAAAATAATGAATGCAGATTTGGCAAGGATATCTTTTGAACCTATTCCACTAAATCATCTGTCTCCTTAATTGATAAAGAGACCTCCACTAATTATTGTTCATAAGGGTCCAGAATCATGCCAACCTATGAAAATTGATCATGTAGAGAATGGACATGAGGGTCAGAGTGAGCCCTCACAACAATTGTAGAATGCTAACCTTCATCAATGAGAAGATGTAAGTCCTCAAGACTATCTCTCAAGTTAATTGAAGCTAGAGCTAGAAGACAAGATGTACCATGCTATGATGGACTTTTCACAATGGCAATGTAAGCATGTGGACTGGATTGATGTGACCTCTCACTACAACTATTGATAGAACCCCCCGTGTCTGAACTTGTTGAAGCACTATCACTAGTGTCACTATCACTTTCCACTGTGTATGATGTGCAGAGAGGAGTAGAGGATAAGTTGGGTGAACTTTTCTCAAAGTGAACATCCTTCTCCACAAATATCTCATGTGTCTCTAAATCCATAAGTCTGTAAGCCTTCACATTGTCTTCATAATCGATGAAAGTACAAGGCCTAGGTGTCAGTGCCTTGCAACTCTTTGAAGATAGGTTTTCCCATGAAAGATAACCAAAGACTCTAAGGTGACTCACAACTAGTTTTTTGTTGCACTATGCCTCAAAAGGAGTCTTTCCGTTTAAGGCTAGATGAGGAGACCTGTTAAGTATGTGAGTAGCACTACTAATGGCTTCAACTTCAAGTGTAGGGTCAATAGACTTGGCCTTTATCATGCAACTTGCCATGGTTTTGAGAGTCCTAATCCTCATAGCTGCAACATTTGTCTTGTGTAGACTAAATGCTGGCAAGTTCTAAAGATCAATCCCCTCAGTTTTGAAAAAGTTCTTAAGTCTTCTATCTACATATTTGTTCTCATTGTCCACCCTTAGTACCTTGATGGATTTCCTTGACTTGTGTTCAACATGAGTCTTTAAGTCTTGAAGCTTATGAACCACTTCATTCTTGTGATGAAGGAAGTAGACCCTAGTGAATCTCAAAAAGTCATCAACAAATGTGAGGATATAGTGGCCTTGGCTAATGGAAGTCACTACAAAGGGTCCTACTAACACCATGTGAACTGATTGAAGAACAACTGGAGCTCAAGAAGACTTCCCTTTATCATACTTCTCCTTGAGATTCATATCCACTAAACAAGATGAACATTCTCCCTTAAAAAATTTGATATTAGGTAGACCTTTGATCATATGTTTAGAGCAAAGTTGCTAAAGAGAGTGGAAGTCAAGGTGACCAAACCACTCATGCCATAGGTTGATGTTTGAAGTAGAGTGAGTTAACAAGGCTTGAGAAGGAGACTTAGGCACAAAGTGGGAGAAGGAATAAAGCCTCTTGTCATCATTGACTTTCCCCACTGCAACCAATGAATCATCTTTAAGACATTGCACCATCATTGAATTTGGAAGGAGCTCAACTTTGTGACCATCTCCAAGGTGAGTGATTTGGTAAACTGATAGGAGATTGTATCTAAGGTTTGGAATGTAGAGAACATCTTTGAATTCCCCATTTTCCATTTCCACATGTCCTTTCCCTTCAACTTCCATTTTAGTATCATCTCCCACGAAGATGTGTGGTACCTTAGACTGCTTCAATGAAGAAAAGTCTTCCTTTGAAGAACCCATTTGGTAAGAGGTACCTGAGTCAAGTATCCATTTCAAAGAACTTGTGTTCGCCATAAGTACTTTCCCTTTACCCTTCGAAGAGGTTGGAGTTGAATCCTTGGAAGTACCTAGCACTTGAATCTTGTTCTTCTTGAGTAGATTCTCTAACTCATCGATTCTTTTTGTCTTGCAATGATGCTTGTCATGATTTGGATTTTTCTAGTATGTACAAAAAAGTTTGTCATTTTTGTCATTATTTCCCTTCTTGTTTAAAGAAGAACTACCTTGTTGTGAGGAGGATTGTTGTGTCTTAGATTGTGTTTTGTGCTTCCACTACTTCTTGTTGTTGCTTTTCCCCCCTTGACTTGATTTGTGCTCATCATTAGCCACCAAGGCTTCTATCTTTGATGACTTGAGAAGTCCAAAATCCATCAAGTGAGATTTTTCAACAATTAACATCTCTGTGAATGCATCAAAGGAAGGCTTATGGTAAGAAAATCCCATGGTCAACCTATGAGTATTAAAACTAAAAACAAAATTGGTATACTCAGAAGGTAGCCTCTTTAGGATGTGATGAATCAACCTGTCATCCTTCATGGGATTTCCACAATCTTTTAGAAGTGCCCTATACTCATTGACTTTAATGATGTAATCCTAAATTGTGTCAAAATTCTTAGGATCCAAGAGAAGTAGATCGTCCTCAATCTAAAATCCCTTTTCTTCATCCACCTTACCATACAACTGTTCAAGTTTATCCCAAGCTTCTTTAGAGTTTGAATAGTTTTTAATGTGGAAGAGAAGATAACCATGTACACAACTCCTAATAACACCTAAAACATGTCGGTCTTGATTTTTCCAATCAATGAGTTCTTTAGCATCAGTAGGTTTGGTTATTGTACCATCAACATAAAGACTAAATCCTTTTTCCAGTAATCTACTCCATGTTATATCTTTCCATGTAGAATAGTTGCATGAAGTTAGAGGAGGACATTTAAAACCCATGATGCAAAAATGAAAAGAGCACAATAGAGAGACACAAAAAAAACAATACACAACCCCCCTTTTCACTCAATCAAAAGACCCCCCCCAAAAAAGATGCTTTTGGCACATTATAAGTAGTATGTTTACAATGGACCACTTGTCAAAATGAACAAAGTGGACTTTCTAATTTTTATTTTACAACTGCCTTATGAGGCTTAAATCTGTCACTTAAGCACTATAGCTCAGATTTACAACAATTCTAAAAAAGAATCAAAGATATATAATGTTGAAGAAGGCCTAATTTGAAAAGTGAGAAATTGGTCCACACAACCGTAGAATTTGACTTCAAATTTGGAAAGTAGATGAAAAAATACACACTTTCAAGAAAAATAGAACCTAAAAAAGTGACTAGATGTGCCCATACGAAGCTTCTAAAGTTGCAAAACGCAGGATTATGTAGCTATAGTCACCAAAAAATGTAATTTCTACAAAATCTATGCACTAAAATCAGAAAACAACACCACCACTAGAAAATTCAAGAAATTCTACCTAATTTTTAAAAAAATTGCACCTAAATTAGAGTTCAAATGTCCAAGTTATGGGCTCACAAAGTTAGGTTGCCAAATTGAAAAGCAATCTGGAGAGAGGTCTAGAGAAAAAATTGCAAGTCTGAATTTGACGGTAAAATGGCCATCATAGTAGTTGTAAATTGACTAAGTTTGATGGTCAAATGATTGACAATTTTAACCTCAAAAAAAGATGATGTTAGCAAAAAATTTGAGCCCTTGGGTGATGTGGCAGCTGGCTTAGAGTCTGTACTATACAAACCATACACATGGAAAAAATCTAGCTATCCATGTGGTTGATGTGGAAATATTCGTTATGTGTCAGGATGTACACGTGTCTATCATTTATTAGTTGTTGACAGAGTTAACTGCCCAACTCAAGGGACACGTGGCAAAAATTGATTCATTCCTATGGATGGTAGGTACTACACAGTTGGTGTTGACTAGCACGGTTGATAGTGAAGGGACAGTCCTTGATATGACACATGGTGGGCTATCATTGAGTTATTGATGCATGTCTAAGGGTTTAAATGGAGAGGACACTGTTTAAGTGCCAGAAGGAGTCCCGACCCTAGGTTGCCGAGAAACTCAAAACCCTCACCGAAAAATATAGTTTGCCAGTGAGTAAAGTTCAATCAGCCAAAAAAAAACATGAACTACTGGAGAAATTTGAATAGACACCATAATATCCAAGGTTGGCCAGAAACTTTCGTAGTGAGAAGGAAGCTTTTTTTGCTACCATAATATTTTGCAGTGATAGCTGGTGGAGTGGAATACGTCTTTGAAATCTGCAGACATGCCAAAATCTGCCAGTCACTAGGAATAGTGTGGAGGAACCAAAGAAAAACACAGACTGGGTAACAGTCATGTCGAAAAGCTTCCAAATCTATAGGCATTTGATGAAAAGGAACACTACAGTCAGAATGAGTGAAACCCTTGCCGATTTTTAGAAAAGAAGCGATTAGGATTTATATATAAAATCACACATGCATGCGGTTGTGGGGTGTTTCAATGTTTAAAAACAACCCCATTGGAAGTGTAGACAAAGCAGCGAAAAGTTGAGTGGAAGCTACTAGTGATGTTGTGGAGGAAGCTGGTCCTATTCACTGGGTGATGTTATTGAAGCGGCGCCAGTGAGATGTTGGTTGGCCCACCACGGGGGTTTGTAATCTTGCCATTAATGTGGGCTAGTCGGGTGTGTGAAATGTTGATTGCAGATTTGTATTGAGCTAACCCTATAATATGGCTTGCGAACAAACAATAAATTCCTCCAAATGGCAGATCCAAGGTGTCACTGCCTAGGTCTACTAAAAAAAATTTCTCTGCTAGGTGCTCGAAGGGAAAAAAATTTCGAATAATTCTCACAAAAATTACAAAGAAATAAATGCAAATCTGAAATAAATTAATTAAATCTACAAATAATTTGATTTGCAAAAAAAATTTGTCTCACGATCAACTTTGGGCCAAGGTAGTCGAGTTTATAGTTGATTTTCACCAATTCAGCAATTTCAGATGCAATGGGAAGGTCAGATCTAGCTCTAGATGCTCCCAATTTCTATAGTACTCTAGATTTGGGCTCAGGTGCTAAAGCAAGTGTTGTCTCAAAATGGTTATGTGATGAGAAAATCTCCAAGTTGCTCTGATACCATGTAAGAATTTTCCTAAGAGAAAAATTCACCCAGGAACTAGGAACTCAAACACAAGCACATAGTAGACCAAGAGAGAGTATGATCAAAATGATGATATATTCAATATGCCATGATAAAAGTACACTAGGAGTTCCTATATATAAATGCCTCTCAAGAAGCACCTAGAATGTCTCTAGAAACAACCAGGAGATAAGACAACTAAGCACCTTATCCAACATTCTAGATGAATGGATAAGAATGATAAAGTGTCATATGTGTGTAGAAGATTCCTATGTTGTAGACAACATGTGCTTAAAAGAGGTGTGAACCCCTATGATGTCATCATGAAAACTCACAAGAGTGCACAAACTCCTAAGTGTCTCACAAATAAAATAATGCAAAATAATAAAATAATGCATTAACCTAAGTAAACTTAAGTAAGTGTAATAAGTAAATACTTATTGAGACCAATAGAATCTAACTTCACTAGTCATCACGACCTATATATCTTTGATGCATAGGTTACGTTCCCACAAACCTATCCAACATAGATCATATTCATATCCTAATAGTTATACTAGTGATGATTATATGATCTTTCAATGTCTTGAATAAGGTCCAATGATTAAAAAAAATAGTACCTACCTATATAATTCTTGTGATTACACCTTTGTGTACTAGCTTTCATTCTTGGTTTCATTCTAGTTTAGCTTTCAATGATTGAGTGTTGAGAGAGTCCTCTTTAGTTTTTCATGGATGTGGCAACTAATAATGTTTGCCTCCTTTTTCTTCTTCTTGACCATGTATTTTTCTTTTCTTTGGTGCTATAGACTTGACACTTCATTATCTTCTATCATCACAAGGGGTTAATATCATCATTGTATCTAATCTATCCTTTTTGGGCCCCTTATATAACCTTTTGAAATAATTTTTGTACTCCCTAAATTTGAGCAAAAATTGCCACCCTTTCTAATGTTTACATCCTTGATCTATTGTTAGGATCAAAATCAAAACCCAACTTCATCTTGATGGTCAAAATTGCATTTCAAAATTTTATTCTTCTTCTATCTAGTTGGCTAACATTGTGAAGCCTAATATTTGAATCTTGCCAGGGAATTCATCATTTCTTCATTAATTCTACTCTCTTTTTCTCTTTTTATTCATTGCATTTCATCCTTATTCTTCTTTTGACCAATTTTGCATGCTTTATCTTCTTGATTAAATTTAATTAAACTGGGGAATATATATATATATATATATATATATATATATATATATATATATCATCGCTTGGGAGTCACCCTTTAGTATTATTTTTTCATCAGTCATTATAGACTTTTCTTTATCTCGATTTGATCTAGATCTAGCTCATTTCTACATCTCCTCTACCTCATTTTGATTTTGATGATGAGGGAGGAGGAATATTCTATCATTTCTACAAATTTAGTTTTCTTCTATGATTATCTATTCATCTTCTTTCTTTGCCTACTTGGCTTAAAATATAATATTTTTTATGGATAGACCTTTTCCAATAATTAAAATTCAAAGATACATATTCACAAAAGAGGGGTTAGGGGATACAAGATCACCCCATGAGTTCAAATGGCACAAGGCTAGATTAACAACTATTCATAAAAAAAATATAAGCAGAAACCAAAAATCCCTTAGTGTACAAGAGCAGTCCCAACTGAGGGTGGGTCGTAATCATCAAAACCCAAAAAGTCCTTAGGGTTGGTATTTTTCTCAAGGGGAGCCCAACCATCATCAATAGTAGCATCAACATCTTTATTGCCCTCATTTTTGGGTGGAGAAATGACTAAGTCCAGCCAAGGGAAAGCCCATTTGGGGTCATGTTGTGTAGACAACCAGCCAACATCAAGGATAGTAGGAGGAGCCACCAAGGAAGAGCATGATCCCAACCTCCATGGATTCAAGGCTAGGTGGAAAAAACCACCAAAGTCACAAGGAGAGTGGAAAAGAGGTTGAGACTGGGGAGTATGCGAGTCATGGGTAGATCTGCTTTAGCCTCATCAACAACCATGATGAGGAGTGTAGTCACTAGATAAAGCATCTAGAGGCACATGGAAAACCATACAAGTTTCATTTCCTAAATGAGCTAATAACTCATATAGGTGAGTCATTAGTTTTTACTTGAATCTACATCATGACATTATTATAGATACATGATTTAGAGTACATAGCAACATGAATATCAAGAAAGTTTTGAAAGAATAAAAGAGCATTTTAGTCCTTCCAAATAGTAAATGAAATCTCCATTATAAAAGCATGCCAAATCTAGGCATATTGATAGGGAAATTTGGGTAGATCTCCTAGCACAACCATATGCCAAGTGAAATCATATGGATGAAAAGGCTTTAAAAAGTCATGGATCCAGAGCCAATACTTCTAGGCTCTTCTACAAAACCAAAAGATGTGTAGGAAGCTCTCAGACTAGCCACAAGAAGGGAATCTAGGATTTAGGACTCCTAGATGCCAGAGCTGAAGGCCCAAATGTAAGCCTTGGAAGAGGAGGCACTAGGAAAAGTGAGAAATCTTTGGCTCCATAATAGAATGCTAGATAGTGGCAAATCAGTTACTCCAAGTCTTATAGGAAGAATGTAAGTGCCAGTGCTAATTGAGAGTATTAACCATTGGAAGATGGAGCACCAACCACCATTACACTAACTTGGGCTTGTAACTAGTCATAGGAGTTGAAGAATACCACTTCCAACCTTTCCACCATGGGTGAGATGAGTAAATACTAAAATTGTGTAACAAATTGGGAGGCACCGCAAAAACTAGAAGATCAACTGTCTGTTGATCTAAACCAATAAGCTTAAATTGCACCTATAGGTCCTCCCATGAGTGAAGGCTCATAGTAACCTAGGAAAATAAATCCTTGGGATTTTTTATGTTCCTTTGAAACAAGGGCAAAGTGTTGGCTCCTTGTATCTTGTCTAAAGAAACACCTTGAGATGCAAACAAGGGAGACCAACAAAGGTTTTGCTAGTTCATTGAGAGGCCATCTCTGAACCCATTACCTTCCTAGTGAATCCAAGGTTTGAGGGCTTCCCAATCTTTCCAAATGCTCTTAACAACAAAAGTACCCTGAATTTGAACAAGTTTAGGAGTCACAAGAAGGGTCTGAAAACAAATCCCCTTATAACCAACCTGGTTAATAGGAAGCCTAAAGAAATACAATTTTGTAATAAATTTTTCCAGGCTTTACCTCCAATGAGAGCCTGAATGACCCACTTTGCACAAAGGGAAATTCGTTGCTTATGAGTGGAGAGAAAACCAAGCCCACAAGAATCTTTCGGAAAACAACAATGATCCTAGGCCACTCTATGAAAGTTGTGATGCACTACATTAGAGGCCTAGAGAAAGTCTTAGAAGAGATGCTTGAGCTTGAGGTATGAAGCTTTGGAAGGAGCCCAATAGGAAGAGTAGTAGACATGCATAGCAGTAAGCACTTTAGAATAGATTTGAAACTTTCCTACAAGGAAGAGTGGCTTAGTGATCCAAAATTCTAGCTTCTTCTCAATCTATGCGAGAACAACATTCCACAAATACATAGGGGAGGCTTGAAAAGAAAAGGGAATACCCAAAAGCTTTTAAAAAAATCATGTTGAACCCATTTCCACCCATACTATTGCAAACATAGAGGGCCTAGAAAGAAATATTATTTATAACAAAGGGTTTTATGTCATTGAATGGAAAACCTAGAGGCAAGATAAAAAGTATCCTAGCATTAAGAGGAGTTGGAAATATTGTCTTTATCTTCCACCAAATTAAGGAAGGAATCATTGGAAATATGACCATTAACATGCTACATGGAAGACTCAAGAAGAGAAATGTCATGCACCAGACCCTGAGAGATGGTGTTGGCGAGGAGATAGCCAAAATCTTTAGCTACCAACATATAGAGAAAAGGTGCAAGAGGGAAATCTTTCTGAATAGATCTGAAGAGCCCAAAAGCTTTAGATTACCTCCCATTAATTATGATGCAAGAAAAGGCATCACCAAAAAGCATCTAAATAGACTGCAAAAAAATTGGACCAAATCTTAGAGCTCAAAGCATGGCTAGGATGAAAGGCCACTCAATCCAGTCATAAGATTTAGCAAAACCAATCTTGAGAAATAATGCTTGCTTCTTAGATGTTTGGGCTTATTTCATACCTTCCCAAACAAAAATGATGTTATCAAAAATATATTGGAAGTTTATGAAACTAGTTTGTTCAGGTGAACAATCTAAGGGAGTAAATGATGAATTATAAGAGAGAGGGCTTTGGCAATGATCTTGTACGATACATTCAACAAAGTGTTGGGCCTCTAGTTGCATATTTCCTTTAGATAACTAGCTTTAGGTATGAATCTAATATTACCCTTGTTTATAGTGTTTCCTAGAGAATTATAATTGTAAGCTTCATAGTACACCTAAAGCAAATTAGGGCCAATATCATTCCATAGGATTTTGTAAAACTCACAAGGAAAGCCATCACACAGGGGCCTTATCATTAGCCATGGAAATGGCATCTTCATTTAGGTCCACAAGCATTAATTTTGGCTCACAAAAGGCATATTTCTTAGGAGAAATCATATTTAGAGTGATAACAAGGAAAGCTTGCAAAGCTTGGTGATGCGGAGTAGATGGCCCTCGAGTAATGAAATCTTGCTCATAGTCCTAGAGAATGGCTAGTAGGTTAGTAAGAACTTGCTAGTCTTTCTAGATGCATTTGATGCCGACTACAGAATGATGAGCCTGTGCAACACTAAATAATTCTTTAAAATCCTGATCATCAACCTCCAACCAATGGAGATGAGCCTTGATCTGAGCTCCTATAGTAGTATAACTATCAACAACATGCTTCTAGTGTTAAAGATTGGAAAATTGAACCTATAGATCCATATCAAATGGATTTATGGTGAGGGCTTCAAAGGTTTTATGTAGATCTTTAGTTGTGGCTATTAGGACTCAAAATTGAAGCCGTGATTTTGAGTACCATAAAAAAAAATTAAGCCCTAAAAATGCTTTTTGATGCATTTGTACCCAACTATTATTTTGAGGCCTAAGAGGTGTTTAATGTTTCTAACACCTTTCATTTAGTGTTTCTATGCATCCCATGAAGATAAATTTCCATTTTGAGCCATTTTGTGAATTCCTATTTTGAGCAATTATCAATTCTGCATTTTTGCCCAAGCGTCAAACATCAACAAGAGGTTGTGTTTGCAATTGAATATCTTGTACCTGATTAGGATTCATGACACACCACTTTGAGGATTTTTAGCATGCATATCAAAGAACCTATCTTCTAAGTTTCAAGTCATTTTGAAATATTTTGTCTAGCTTTTAAATGTCTCAAAGTTGGTCAGTTGCCTCTATTGTAAATCTGCAAATTGTTCATAATTCTAGGTAGCACTATTTGAAAAGTTATAACTTTTGACTAGTTGACCCAAATAAAAAAATTCCAATTACATCATATTATAGTGGTCAAAGACTTATACATTCCTTATTTGAGCTTATGACAAAGTTGTTTGATCAATTTTTAAATGTGATTTCGTTTGCAATTTATAGAGTTTCACTGGTAATCAAAATTTAGATTGATCCATAGCCCTGTTCGAAATCTTATAACTATGAATCTATGATTGCTTGGACCAAATATATTACCAAAATTTTATATACAAAAAATACTACAAGTGTGCTAGTTTTCAATTATTTATGAATATGTCTACACACTTTCCTAGGGTCATTCCATTTGCAAAAAACACTTTTCTACTAATGTCCCTAGTCCTGCAAATCTAGGTAGACAACTTTGCATGCTTGCCAAATGTGTCTTGTGATTTTTCATGAGTCCAAATGATAGAATTGCATTCTCCTCATGGAAATAACTTAATTCTCCAGTTCTCAAGCCTTCAAGTATCTGTTTACCCAATTTTCAAAGCCAAAACCAAACACATTTTCCAATTTTCTGACATGTTTATTTGCAGGCAATTTTAAGTATGCAACTTTGGAGGTCAATATCTTTTGACACTAATGTCATTATGTGATTAGATTTGGTAGGCATGTTAAGTATGTTAGAAATAATAGAAGTTCAAATTTTTGGAGCCTGACCTAGTGTTTGACTCAGTTTTTAAAGCTAGGCAACATGCCTCTTGACACAGATTTCACAATGATGTGGAAATGACTTAAAGTAAGTTTTTAGTGGCAAATTTGTGATAAAATTTGATTCTAGTTAGTTCTATATAATCGATAGATTAGTTTGCAAAGTTAGTTGTTCAAAAATAGAAAAAAATTTAGCTAGACCCACTCTACGGCCTAACTAATTCCCATCAAATTGTTAAGATGTTGAGAATTTGGAGTTTTCAGATGGATGTTGCCATATTTTAAAATCAATTTAGATGCGTATCAATTTAGAAGATAAAGTGATTGTGTAGTGATTTATATTTTCAATGAGAAATCAAGGAGGATCTTGAAAGTGCTATTGAATTTGTTACTTGAGTTTTTTCTCATGGGGTAATATGAAATAAGCTCATCTTTTAAGAGATGGAACTCAAATAAAACCAAAGGTCAAGGAAATAAAGCACAATAAAAGCACAAGAAGTGGGTTTTCACTACATTCTCACTCACATCTCAATCGATGTAGTGAAGGCTCATATTTTTATATGGTGCCATCTTCATTCATGAATAGTATTATGTGACATAGCAAGGCTTCAAGCATTGGAATCTTTCCTAAGACTACTGACTAAATAAATAAGATGGGCAATTTCCATTAGGACTTAAAGCCTTTTGCAAAGTTTTCCCATGCAAAGGAAGAAAGTCTTGCAGTTTTCAAAACCTCCATGTACGAGGAGCAACTTATTGGGAGGATTTCAACCCAACTCCACATTTTGTAGCAAATGGCAACATCCATATGCAAGATCCATGGCCAAAGGGGCAATCCCTATTTTTGCAGGGAGAGATGCCAATAAAGGCCATTACCCAAAATGGAACACACACATCCATGCACCCACGATGAAGGAATCAATCCTTTTAGCCCAATCCATGCCTAACAAATATAGCAAATGAGTAAGGCCACAAACCTATGAAGAGGCCGGGCCAAAGTGGCCTAGCAAGAAACATGAGGAAGTAGTTTCCCATGTAAAACAAAGGGGGAGCTTCACCTACCAAGCCAAAGATATAAGCAAAGGGTAGCATCGATGCCACAGTCTACAAATGCAAAGAAAACCATATCAATGGAGCCCATAGTTTCCAAGAAGCTGACAAACATGGAGTAGATTTGACCATACAAGGTAGGGTAGGGGTGTCCACAGTCCAAAGGATTCTTTAAGAACAAAATCGTAGCAAGAAAAAGGCACTCCACACATAAGCAATAAAAAGCTCCATATTTTTGCAGAGATAAGATTTCCACCTAGCTCTGTGTACATGTCCAATATGGAGAATTTATGCCCACATTGAAGGAAGAGGCTGTTGTAAAGATGCCATAAGCAAAAAACATTGTGAAGTTTTATCCCACATTGGGTGGGTAATGAAAACATAAAGTTTTAAATAATACAACACACATTTCTTAAGTGTCTTGAAGACATGGGTTTTTTAGAAGCTATAGGTTGTGTGGTGGGGCCCATGGTTAGCCAAAAAAATGTAGAATTTTAACCAAAGAATACAAGGGAGATGTTGACATCATCAGGACACATAGCAACCAGATAGTGAATCTTAGACCAAATTCTTAGATTGCAACACGTGGATGATCCAACGACAGCCACTACGTCACCAAAGGAAAGTTGCAAGGAGGTTAACATAGCAACATGGTGACTCAATAAAAAATTGACACATGGTAGTGAGCTAGTGGTGAGGTGGACAAGTTAGGAACAAACATGTGGTAGAGGTTTTAGATGTGGAATGCTTCCTAAGGTGCTAACGTGGCAAAGAGTGACATGTGTTACAAGGTCCTTATGTTGCTAATGATGTGGTAGAATGCTAACTAGGATAGCAACATAGTGATTGATGACATAGAATAGTGACATGGCATAGTGATGTGGCAAAACAAAGGGCAAATGAGATGATGCCACATGGTTCCCAATTAGAGGGGTCAAATTACAAAGAAAAAAGGTATCCAATCACAAGATGACATGTGTCAAAAGGGTGGTCAACCAAGTTTGACCCAGATAGAAAAATGAGGGAAATTTCAAAAGGGCATAAACTTCAATATTTTATTATTTTTTACTCACGAGTCAAATTTTAAATAAAGTTTGAATTTATAATATAGTTCAAACTTTATAAAAGGACAAATTTATGCAATATAATGCTATGCAAAGGTATAGAAGAAGCCTAAACTTCAAATGGCTTCCACAAGCCCATTTTTTGCTCAAAATATATAGTTTAATATACCATTGGAACTAGGAGGAAATGAACTTTCTGAATATGAAGTCAAATTTTACACAAGTCTTCAGTGGTTCAGTCTATAAGTGAATTTGTATTTTTTGGGGCATTCTTAGTAGAATGGGCAATTTTCACCATTGAGCATCAAAGTTGGTTAGGAGGCATATATAAAGGCTTGTTGAAGTCTGAATGTGGAGAAAATTGATTTTAAAAGGTTTTCTTCGATTCTTGAGATTATTTAACTAGTTTTTCACTTTTTCCTTGAGTTCAAATCTAGCATCGATATCATTTATGGTTTCCACAAAATATTTGAATCACTTCATTCTTTTAGGTGCCAAAATAATCAAGGATTCAATATGTTGTTGTAGAAAGAGATTAGAGAGATTCTTTTCACTTCTTGAGGAGGTTTTTCAAGTGGAAAGATGTTAGACATAGAGCAAATCCAGGAATTCTTTCCTCTATATCATTGTATTTCTTTCTCATTGTATGGGTTCTAGTTTTAGGAAGAAAAACTTTTCACTGTTGTAATGCCATTCCCTTCAACAATTTATTTTGTATTGAGCAGCATTAAGTTTTATGCAGATAGTTCTGATCTGTTAGGTAGTTTTGCATTTCAATTTCATGCATCTTATTATATTTTTTTTAAAAAGATAAATGAAAAGGTAGCAGTAAGTTAGTCTTCATTCTAATATCTTTTCTCCCATTCATGTTGTTTGTGATCTTTTGTGTTTTGTAAATAAAGATTATGAAACTCAATTGCAATCCGTTGATTGTATATGTTGATCTATTTTGCTTATGACTCAAAGAGTTATGTAAATGCTTGATTCATCATCATAGGATTACAGATCTCATGAAGGGATAGGTCGAGTATGGGATTCAGAAAGATGTAGATGTCTAATTCACAAAGTGGATAGATAGATCAGGAAGTCTTGATGTATGGCATATGTCAATGACTTTCAGGGATGTGTGTTAGGGACTTGTGTGACTGCCCAATAGATAAGGCACTAATCATCTTGAAGAATCATAGGGTTATGTTGTTCATGTCATGTTTTGATGAGGTCAACATCATTAATCAATTGTATTTCCCTTTCATGTTGAAGAACCTAAATTTGATGCCCTCACTCAACTTGTGAATTTCATAGATTTTCATTTAGCTATCATAGATCTATATTATTGAATGAGTCAATAGGAGATTAAGGGTTTTATCTACTTTAATAGATTTAGGAATATGTTTTAGCACTGGTACCATATAAATTGAATCTAAGTTTCACCTGCCTAGGTTTTGTAGAGCCTAAAGTAGAAGAAGGGTCTACCCTTATAGCTAGCTCGGTGTCTAAAAAGATATGCTAAGAATGGGAGTTAGCTGCACCTAGATGTGTCTTGTTCTCATTGGGGTCATTTGAAACTAGTACCATTTCAAAACACCAACAAAATGGTGACTCTATTGGGGAATTGTATTGAATCTAAATAGTAGAGAAACCTTGAGAATTTAAAAGAAGAGATGCAATACAACAAAAGAAGTGTAGAAAAAAGTTGTAGCTATAAGTTCTCTGATGTTCTTTTTAGTTTTCTTACACTAAATCATGCACCCCAGTAAGGTTTTATCCATTTGTAGTAGTAGCTTTGAGGTAGAGTGTAAATTGTGTTGATAAGAGTATTCATCTTCAATCAATTCAGCCAGATTTTGTTTTCAAAGTGTTGTTGTAAAATCAAAGTCAAGAATGAATATAAGTATCTGTTCCCTTTTCCAATTTTGTAAGTCTACAAGAGTGGTTTGATGGTCTACATTTCCTACAAATGAAGGTCTAGTTCAGATTTGTTAGGTGAAAAATTATGTTTTATTTCTCACATGAATGAGTGGCGACTCTCAAATCTCTGTACCAATTTGTTCCTTGTTGATTTCATTGCAAAATTTTGAAGGAATTTTAGTTGTATGGGTAGATCTGAATCTTTTGCTAGTCTTTTGAAAAGGAAGTTTGAATTCTTGATAAGTTTTTAAGTGTTGTTTGCAATCTAATTTTATAAGAATGTGAATTGTAAAAAGTAGATCACAGTAGTGATTTATTTATCCTCTCTCAAGGAGGTGGTGGCTCTATGAAGTTTCTATCAATGGTTTGAAGGATTTTTAGTATGAACCTATGTCAAAATTAGTAGATCAAAGTCTTGCATTAGCACTTGAGGTATTTTTATTTTCATGTTTCTCCTTCATGAAAGTCAAGTTTTTAAAAGTGGTTAACTCTATTCAGTGATTTTCAGCACTAGAAGGAAGAGGTAGAAGTTAAAATTTATGATGGAGTTAGATCTTACATTTAAGATTAGTTTGCCAAATTTTGAAAGTTTAGAGACCATAAGTTACAATATTGCTATGTTGAATATATTGATCTATAGTAAGATTATCAATTCCATAAGAATTGAAGTATGAAGTACTCAAGATTTAAATGCCAAACAATGTTATGTAAAGATAAAATTAGTAATCAGCAAGATTTCTTTTCATTGTAGACTCGAGGAATCTTCCATGCCTAGTGTTTTCCTTGATGTTCTAGTGCTTGATTAAGTCAATTGGCCATCACCTATAAGATTATGAAGGATTTTGCGAATTCAAAGATTCATTGATGAGATGGAAAATGATAATTATAGAGCTCATGATATACCTCCTGATGGTAATAATAGGTGTGCTAAAAGTCAAGGTAGTAATGAATGTAATGAATCCATATATAAAGATGATTTGTCTTTAGAATGTGAAGAGATGGATTCAAATGTTGATGACTCGGGTAATTGCAATCAACATAAGGAAGATGGATATGAAAGCGAAGATAAACTTAGTTATAATAAATATGAAGTTGAGGAATTATGTAACAGGACTAGAGGTAGTGATTGCCATGATAAGGATTAATGTTATAATCATGTTGATTTTCTAGATTTTTATACTACAGATCTTGCTATTGTAAGTTCTTCATGTTATCCAAATGATAATCACAGTCGGGAGAAGATTTGTGAGGTAGTCTTCTTGAACTCTGATGAAATTTCAATTTTTTTGGCTCATGATTTTGAAAACCATGTAAGTGTTTCTATGGATCTTCATATTTTCCCTCATGATAATTTCTCATTCAGTAAAATCAATTCCCTAAAATTTGATGTGGAAAGAGAGGTAGAATCCAAACAATCTTTGTTAAGCTTTGGAGGTGTATATAACAGTACCTCAAATTTTTTTGCACATGACGATTTGTTGGATGTGGTGGATGTTAGTGAAGGGAAGTTTAATGTTGTTTTAGGTTCTTTTCATGCTAATTCTACTAAAATTTGTTTTTATGTTTCATGTGATGAAGAGAAAAATGATGAAAGTGGTCAATCAGATTATAGATTATCTTTATATGCCAATAGGTCTTGTAAAGCTAAGATCAAGGTTTATTCTGACATTTAGTTAGATGAAGAAAATGATTGTGATCAGCATAGTTTAGATCAGAACTTTCAAAATGAGTTTTCATGCTTGCTAACTAATCATTTATTTGAAGAATGTGAAGAGGTTTCAGTGAAAGATAAATCTGATTTATTGAATGACATGACTGCAAGTAGGCAATGATCAGATTCTACATATTCCTGACATCTAGTTACATAAGGTGAGTTGCAAATTTTTGAAATATACAACTCTTTGAACAAGGTAGAATATGAATCATTTGTAATTCTAGTGGAGAGCATGCATCGGTCATATGTGAATGACAATTTTCAAAATGATTTTAATTTACATGAGCATGCTGATTTATTTTCTCATAGTGAGCATGAGGTAGAGGTTAGTGCTGATGTATATATGCATTATGAGAATGAAGGAAGTTGTTTCATTTTGCCAAGTAATTTATTTCAAGATGCCGATCTAATTGGAAAAACTGATAGAAGAGATGTTGATAGAGGTAAAAAAATGGAAACCAGATATATGATAGAGGTAAAAAAAAATTGTTGAAGTTTTGTATCCTGGGGCTATCGTTTGTACACAAGAGTTGAGAAGAACCTCCTTATAGCAATATCGTGAGAATGCTCGAAATAACAGAATACAAAGTGATAGCAGAACTCAGAATAAATCTACTGATCGCAGGCCACTTCGAGGGGGTAACCTCCTTTGAGCAAGCTCAATACAATAAATTCGTCCGTGCCCATCAAGGGCCTCAACCTATTCTTATATACTGGGTACGATCTAGAAAAGTAATACTACCTATGCATGTGGGATAATAAAATAAACTCACGGAACGACTTACAAAGCATATGCGTCCAACAACTCTACTCTAACAAAATAAACAGAAGGAACACACAGGTTCCTAACATCCCCTCTCCCTTAGAAAAAAGCTTTATCCTCAAAGCTTAAGGTGTGGAAATTGTTGTTGAATCTGAAGAAGGGGTTCCTAGGTAGCATCCTCTGGTTGCATGCCATGCCACTGAATCAAGACCTCAGAGATGGAGCGAGAGCGAAGCTGGCGAGTGCGCTGGTCAATGATTGCCACCGGCTCCAGGATAATGGATCCTTCCGTATCCATTTCAGGGAGAGTAGTTTGTGCTCTGACAGTGGTACCCAGAACTTTCTTTAGACAAGAAACATGAAAGACTGGATGAATGCGGGAAGAAGGAGGAAGTTCCAGTTTATAAGCAACTGAACCAATCTTCTGCAGAACCTGATAAGGCCCATAAAATTTTGGGGCCAGCTTATGACGCCCTTTCAGCTTTAGGGAGGATTGTTTGTATGGCTGTAGACGAAGAAAAACCATATCCCCAACTTGAAATGAGCGCTCAGAACGGTGTTGATCTGCTTGTTGTTTCATCCGATTACGGGCCATGTGAAGATTATCCTGTAAGGTACGAAGAATCTGATCCCTGCTGCGGAGAACTATGTCAACTGCCTGGACTGGTGAGCTGTTGGGAGTGTAGGGAAGGAGCACTGGAGGTGCCTGACCATAGACTGCTTCATATGGAGTCATTTTAGAGGCAGTGTGGTAAGAGGTATTGTACCACCATTCAGCTAAAGGGAGCCACTTGGCCCACTTATGTTGCTGTTCGGAAGTGAAGCAACGAAGATAAGTTTCCAAGCATTTATTGACAATTTCCGTTTGACCATCAGTTTGTGGGTGATAGCCCAAACTCATCTTCAGTTTGGTGCCAGTTTTCTGAAACAGTTCAGTCCAAAAATGACTGGTAAAAGTTGCATCACGATCAGAGACAATGGAAGAAGGGAGTCCATGAAGATGAAATATCTGGTCCATGAAGATTTGTGCAACAGAGGAGGCAGTATAGGGGTGGCTGAGGGCACAAAAATGACTATATTTTGAGAGACGATCAACCACAACCAAGATCACTGTCTTGCCACCAGATTTAGGAAGCCCTTCAATGAAATCCATAGAAATATTAGTCCAAATCCGTGTAGGGATGGGCAATGGTTCGAGCAAGCTAGGAAGGAGGGTCGTTTCACCCTTGTGGCGTTGGCAAGTATCACATTCAGCCACCATCTGTTGAATCGTCTGTTTCATTCCTTTCCAAAAGAAGTTTCTCCTTGCTCGCTCATAAGTTTTGAGGAAGCCTGAGTGCCCTGCTGAAGGAGAAGCATGGAGTTCATAAAAAATAGCCTGATGTAGAGCTGGGTTCTGAGGAAGCACTAGCCGACCCTTGTATCGAAGAGAAGCACCATCCCAAGAGTAATGTGGTATAGCAGAAGGATTATTGGCTAGCTGGTGAATGATTTGAGATAAAGAAGAGTCACTGTCATAGCCCTGCTGAACAGACTCTAACCAATTGGGAATGGGCTTAGAAATAGCGGAAAGGGAAGCTTGATTATCAAATGTGCGAGAAAGAGCATCTGCCACAATATTCTCCTTACCCTTCTTGTAGGTGATCTCATAATCATACCCCATGAGTTTGCTGACCCATTTCTGTTGTGTAGGAGAGGATACCCGTTGTTCCAGGAAGTATTTCAGACTTTGGTGATCGGTTCTGATGCAAAAATGACTCCCTAAGAGGTATGGCCGCCACTTCTGTACAGCATGCAAAATAGCCATCATTTCTTTTTCATAAGTAGAGAGGGCTAGATTCTTACCAGAGAGGGCTTTGCTAGTGAACGCAATAGGATGGTCATCTTGCAGGAGAACAGAACCCAATCCATTGCCGCAAGCATCACTCTCAATAGTGAAGGGTTTGGAAAAATCTGGCATCGCGAGAACAGGTGTACTGCACATAGCCTGTTTCAGTTGTTCAAATGCAGTCTCAGCAACAGGGGTCCAGGAGAAGGCATCCTTTTTTCACAGAGCTGTCAATGGTGCTGCAATTTTCTCGTAATCTTTGACAAACTTGCGGTAGTAGCCAGTCAACCCCAAAAAACCCCGAAGGCTCTTGAGAGTTTTAGGATGCGGCCAAGTTTTCATGGCATCTATTTTTGTAGGATCCACCCGCACTCCATGGTGTGCAACAATATGCCCGAGATACTCCACTTCCTCCTGGCCAAACACACATTTAGATAGTTTTGCACAGAGTTGATGATCAGAGAGAAGTTGCAAGACAAGCTCCAGATGATGGAGATGCTCAGCCCAAGTTTTGCTATATATGAGGATATCATCAAAGAAGACTAGAATGAATTTCCGGAGGTATGGTCGAAATATGTTATTCATCACTGCCTGAAATGTTGAAAGAGCATTCGTGAGGCCAAAGGGCATGACTAAAAATTCATAGTGACCATCATGTGTGCGGAAGGCAGTTTTAGGTATATCCTCCTCATTAACCCGAATTTGATGATACCCAGAACGAAGATCTAACTTGGAGAAAAAATGAGCCCCATGAAGTTCATCAAGAAGTTCATCAACAACTGGAATGGGAAACTTGTCCTTTATAGTGAGATGATTAAGTGCTCGGAAATCAATGCAGAGTCGCCATGACCCATCTTTTTTGCGAACAAGCAGAACTGGAGAAGAAAAGGAACTGGTACTAGGGCGAATAATACCTTGCTTCAGTAAGTCACGGACAAGTATCTCGATTTCGGTCTTCTGATGAAATGGGTAGCGGTAGGGCCTGATGTTGGGCGGAACACTGCCAGGAAGGAGCTGAATACGGTGGTCCTCTGGACGAGAAGGAGGTAATCCCACAGGTTCAGCAAATATACCAGAATACTTGTCCAAAATGTGTTGGAGATCGGCAGGAGTGCTAGAGACTGTTGATGGCTACATCTGAATGGAATGGAGCTGAGCGATGACACCATGTGAATTCTTCTTAAGAAGTTTTTCCATACGGTGTGAACTGATGATGCTGAGAGACCCTGGTTGTAAGCCTTTCAAAGTGTGTTGGTGCCCCTCGGCTGAAAACTGTATCCAAAGTTCAGCAAAATCCCAGAGAATGGGGCCAAGAGTGCGTAACCATTGGGCACCCAAAACCACATCACAGCCACCTAAGGGTAAGGCAAACATGTCAGAGCGCATGTTATAATCTCCAATAGAGAGACGCACATTGCGACATTTCCCTTTACAAGGTAAAGTGCCCCCATTGGCAATCATGACTTCAAAGCTAGAGCAGGGATGGATAAAGCAATCAGCCTATTTGGCTATTCGTGGATCAATGAAGTTATGAGTGCTACCAGAATCAATGAGTATAGTAAGAGGGATCTTCTTGAAGAAACCCTGGACCCGCATGGTTTGTGGAGTAGTGACTCCTGCCAAAGCATGGATAGATATCTCTGGTGGAGCTTCTGGGGAAGGAGGTTCAGGCTGGTGAGGCTCAACCTCAGCATCCACTGTTTCCTGAGCATCTACATATTCTTCCAGTTCCGGTGGAGAATCCACATCCAAGAGATAGAGCTTTTGCTGAACACATCTATGGCCCCGAGACCATTTCTCATCACAATTATAACAAAGCCCTTTGTCTCGCCTAACTCGCATCTCTGTTTCAGACAAGTGCTTGATCGGAGTAGTTCTGGGAGCTGGTATGACTGGAGGGTTGTGAGAACCTGTATTTCTGAATGGAACAAAATTAGATCTGGAGCGTTGTAGAGCACTAATCTTGTCTTCCGCTAACTTAGCCAACCCAAGGGCTTCCATCATTGTAGTAGGTCGAAACATTTTGACTTCTGAGCGAAGTGCATCCTTCAGACCACTGACAAAACAACTACGGAAGAATTCATCAGACAAGCCCTCTGTGTGATTAGCTAATTTTTCAAACTCTGTCTGGTATTCTCTTACAGTGCCTGTTTGACGCAGTTTAGTGAGTGCTCCTGTGAAATCATCAAAGGAACTAGGGCCAAAGCGCTCCAAAATGAGGGTGCACAATTCGCTCCACGTTGGGCCTACATTAGCCTTGATGTACCAACGGAACCATTGAAGAGCTTCATGTTCCAAATGAAAAGATGCAAGGGAGACTTTGTGGTTATCCAAAGTATTATGCAAGCTGAAATACTGCTCTGCCCTATAGATCCATCCAGTCGGATCAGAACCATCGAAGCGTGGAAAATCAAGCTTTGGTCCACGGAAATTGCCAGAAGAGGACCCAGTATCTCCTGAATGGTTTCGGCTCATGGCTGACTGCTAAAAGTTAAGACCCAGAATTTTGTCATCCAGATCTTGAAGTCTGGTTTTGAGGGATGCAATTTCCTCTTCCATGATTTTTGCTCCTGTACGCGTAACAACCATAAAACAAGGTTTTTTTTTTTTTTTTTTTAATTTTTTTTTTTTTTTTTTGAAATGGGTAGAAGATGAGAAACAAAAACTTTTTTAGTTACGGCAAACTTGGATTTGGGTAAAACTCATATAGGAAATGGGTGTTCGACGGGTGGTGGGAGACTATCTGGGGACAAGGGAAAAAGAAAAATGAGGGTTTCAAGGGTAGGGAGGCGAAATGAGGCGAACAGTCCAAGAGGGATAAGGGAGCAAAATGAGGAATTGAATCTTGTGGCTCAGTTTGGTGGCGATTGGATGAGAGGTGAAAAAGATAGGGCAAACCCTAAAATTAGATAAATGAGGGATTTAGGGCTTTGATATGTAAAATTTGGGGTTGGGTCGCCAAGGAAGGAAGTATGCGAAATGATATTGCAGACGTTCTGCGGAAGTATGAGCAGAAACAGAAAGCAAACAAGGAAGCTACGACTAAAAAATAGAAAAATTCACTCACAGACAGAACAACTGAAAAGAGTTATTGCAATAACAAGAGATATTAGAAGTGAGAGGAACCTGAAGGCCACGATAGAAAAAAATTTGATGTAATTTCCACCCAGCGAGCCCAAGAGAGTGCTCTGATACCAGATGAGAAGAACCTCCTTATAGCAATATCGTGAGAATGCTCGAAATAACAGAATACAAAGTGATAGCAGAACTCAGAATAAATCTACTGATCGCAGGCCACTTCGAGGGGGTAACCTCCTTTGAGCAAGCTCAATACAATAAATTCGTCCGTGCCCATCAAGGGCCTCAACCTATTCTTATATACTGGGTACGATCTAGAAAAGTAATACTACCTATGCATGTGGGATAATAAAATAAACTCACGGAACGACTTACAAAGCATATGCGTCCAACAACTCTACTCTAACAAAATAAACAGAAGGAACACACAGGTTCCTAACAAGAGTAGCTTTCTTGCTTTCAATAAAGTTGTTAGAGAGAAGTTTTTGTTATCAAAGGTGTGTAGTGTGCTTCTTCTAGAGATTTGAATCCTTGCCATGCCCATAAGGGATATGCATCTCGAGATAGAGCCATTGGTGGAACTCAAAATTGAAGCCCTGATTTTGAGCACCATTAAAAAATTAAGCCCTACAAATGCTTTTTGATGGATTTGTACCTGACTATTCTTGTGATGCCTAAGAGGTGTTTAATGTTTCTAAAACCTTTCATTTAGTGCATCTATTCATCCCATGAAGATAAATTTCCATTTTGAGCCATTTCGTGAAGTCCCATTTTGAGCAATTGTCAATTCTGCATTTTTGCCTAAGTGTCATAGTGATAGGAGGTTGTGTTTGCAATTGAATATCTTGTACCTAGTTAGGATTCATGACTCACAACTTTGAGGATTTTTAACATGCATATCAAATAACTTATGTTCCAAGTTTCAAGTTGCTTCTACATATGTTTACTAGGTTTTGAATGTCACAAAGTTGGTTAGTTGCCTCTTGTAGATCTGCAAATTGTTCATAATTCTAGGTAGCCTTGTTTGACAAGTTATAACTTTTGACCAGTTGACCCAAATAAGAAAATTTTGATTGCATCATACTCTAGGGGTCAGAGACTTGCTTCATTCCTGCTTTGAGCTTATTAAGAATCTTTTTAATTAGTTTTCAAATGTGATTCTGTTTGCAATTTATAGAGCTTCACTGGTAATCAGAAATGCAAATTGTTTCATAGCCCTGTTTGGGATGTTATAACTATGAATCTATGATTGCTTGGACTAAATGGATTGTACCACTATGTTATATACTAAAAATACTACAAGTATGCCAGTTTTCAAATCTTGATGAATCTATCTACACACTTTCCTAGGGTCATTTCATTTGCAAAAGATTCTTTTCTATTGATGTCCAAGATTCTACAAATTCAGGTAGCCAAATTTGCATGCTTGCCAAAATCGTCTTGTGATTTTTCATGAGCCCAGATCATAGAATTACATTCTCCTCATGGCAATGACTTAATTCCCTAGTTCTCAAGCCTTAAAGTATCTATTTGCCCAGTTTTCAAAGCCAAAACCAAACACATTTTCCAATTTTTGACATGTTTATTTGCAGGAAATTTTAAGTATGCAACTTTAGAGGTCGATATCTTTTGACCCTAATGTCATCATGTTACCAGATTTGGTAGGCTTGTTAAGTATGTTAGAAAGAATAGAAGTTTAGAGTTTTGGAGCCTGACTAGGTGTTTGACTAAGTTTTTAAAGCTAGGCAAGAGGCCTATTGATATAGATTTCATACTGATGCAGAAATGATTTAAAGTAAGTTTTTAGTGGTGAATTTGTGATCAAATTTTATTCTAGTTAGTTCGAGATGATAGACCAGTTTGCAAAGTTAGTTGTTCAAAAATGAAATTTTTTTTAGCCCAACCCAATTTGGGTCGCAACTAACTCCCTTCAAATTGTTAAGATGTTGAGAATTTGGATTTTTTATATGGATGCCACCATATTTTAAAATTATTTTAGATGCATATTAACTAAGAAGATAAAGTGATTGTGTAGTGATTTATACTTTCAATGAGAAATCAAGGAGGATCTTGAAAGTACTGTCGAAGTTGCTACTTGAGTTTTTTTCTCATGGGCTAGTATGAAATAAGCTCATCTTTTAAGAGATGGAACCCAAATAAAACCCCAGGTCAAGTAAATAAAGCACAATAAAAGCACAAGAAGCGGGTTTTCGCTTCATTCTCACTCACATCCCCATCGATGAAGTGAAGGCTCATATTTTTATATGTGGCCATCTTCATTCATGTATAGTATTATGTGATAGATCAAGGCTTCAAGCATTGATGTCTTTCTTGAGACTACTAACCAAGTAAATAAGACAAGTGATTGCCATTGGGACTTAAAGCCTTTTCCAAAGTTTTCCCACACAAAGGAAGAAAGCCTTGCAATTTTGAACACCTCCATGTATGGGAAGTAGCTTATAGGGAGGCAATCCACCTAGCTCCACATTTTGTAGCAAATGGCGACATCCATCTGCAGGATCCATGGCCAAAGGGGCAATCCACATTTTGGCAGGAAGAGATGGCAATGGAGGCTATTGCCTAAAAGGGAACACCCACGTCCATGCACCCATGGTGAAGGAATCAACCCTTTAAGCCCTCTCCACACCCAATAGCTACAGTGAATGAGTAAGGCCACAAACCAATGAAGAGGCCAAGCTAAGGTAACAACATGAAATGTGAAGAGGTAGTCGCCCACATAAAATAAAGGGGGAGCTTCACCCACCAAGCTAGAGATATAAGAAAAGGGAAGCATCGATGCCATAGTCTATGCATGCAAAGAAAACCATATCAATGGAGCCCATGGTTTGCAAGCAGCTCACAAACATGCAGCAGAGCCAACCATACAAGGTAGGGTAGGGGTGTCCACAGCCTAAAGGAGTCTTTTTAGAACAAATTTGTAGCAAGAAAAAGGCACTCCATGCATAAGCAATGAAAAGCTCCACATTTTGGCAGAGATAAAATTTCCACCCAACTCCATGTACACATCCAATATGGAGAAGTTATGCCCATGTTGAAGGAAGAGGCCATAGTAAAGATGCCATAGGTGAAAAACATTGAGAAATGTTATCCTACATTGTGTGGGTAATGAAAACATAACCTTTTAAATACTACAACACACACTTCTTAGATGTCTTAAAGACATGGGTTTTTTAGAATCTACAGGTTGTGTGGTGGGGCCTGTGGTCAACCAGAAAAAGGTATAATTTTGACAAAACACTATGAGAGAGATGCTGATGTCATTAGGACACATGGAAACTAGACAACGAATCTCTGACCAAATACTCAAATTGTGACACGTGGATAATCCTATGACACTCGTCACGTTGCCAAAGGAAAGTTGCAAGGAGGTTAACATAGTTGTAGACAGCTAAATCTGATTACACCGCTTTAGTAATCCTATTTAGTTATCTCTAAAGGCATCATTAATTAAATTCCTATTTAATTAATCCTTTGCCATCCCTAGCTGATTAATTTAATTAATCATCTATAGTCCTAATTGATAAATCAAATAACCTATTATTTATCAATTAAAACCTTTTCTCCTATCTAATTCCAAAAATCCCCATTTATTAAATAAATCTATTTGATAAATAAAATCATCAAATCTAAAAACCCCTAGCCTATCCCTAATCCTCCATTTAGCCTAATCCACCCCATCCACCCATACTAACCAAGCTTACCCACTAACTCACCCAACCTCATTAATGCCATCCACTTGCACATCTCTAACATCCTTAATCTAATCCTAAACTCAAGCCTAATCCACCCCCTAATGTTGTCACATTTCTTAAGCAAGTTTAAGACTTTCCTAATCCAAACCAAAGTCTCCCCTCAAAAATCCCAACCACCAAGTCATGAGTACTCTTACAAACCATAAAAGACTCTTACAAGCCCACTCATGACTCTTACATCCATCTTCCACACTCTTCCCTCTTCCACACTCATTCCTCTTACATCTCTCTTACATACTCAACCCCACTCATCATGCCTTTAACCAACCCTTTACCCTACCCTCTCACACTCATCCTCCTTGTGACAAGTGTCACCTTCCCATTGGTGCTAAACAAGCACAATCCATGTGCTCTCCTTTGAGTGCATCCTAGCCCTCCTTAAGCCTTCATCTCTCCTTGCATCTTAGCCCTCCATCCCTCAAGCCCTTAGCCTATAAATTGAATCCCCTCCCAAGACATTTCAATCACAACCTTTGAGCTAAAGTTACCATGATATTTTGAGAACCAAAGTCATCAATCTTAACCTTATAATGCCAAATTGAGAACTCACAAGGCTGCCAATTTGCCATTACCCATCTCCACCATTGAAGCAATTGGGAAAGCAATTGAGCATACATCCACATCAAAGGACACATCTACAAAATCAAGAAAGCATGGAGTGTTTTCTCTTTTGAGGTTTGCACTTCTTGTTTGCTTTTCTTTGTCTAAGCTTATATGTGAATCTAGTTTTAGTTTGTGAATGTTTCTCTTATTGTTAATGTTCTTTGCACACTAAAATCTTGTTCTAAAATAGTGACATGGTGACTCAATAAAAAGATGACATGTGAGAATGAGCTAGTAGTGAGGTGGATGAGTCAGGAACTAACACGCGGTAGAGGCTTCAAACATGGCAGAGAGTGACACATGTTGTGAGGTTGTTATGTCGCTGATGACATGGTAGAATGGTGACTAGGATAGTGATATAGCAACTGATTATGTGGCACGGCACAGTGACATGGTGAAACAAAGGACCAATGAGATGATGCCAACTAAGCCAATCACAAGATGACATGTGTCAAAATGGTGGTCAACCAAGTTTGACCTAGATAGAAAAATAAGGGAAATTTTAAAAGGGCATAAATTTCAATATTTTATTATTTTTTCCTCACAGGTCAGATTTTAAATAAAGTATGAATTTATAATATAGTTCAAACTTTATAAAAGGACAAATTTATGCAATATAATGCTATGCAAAGGTATAGAAGAAGCTTGAACTTCAAATGGCCGCTATAGGCCTATTTTCTACTCAAAATATAAACTTCAATATACCATTGGAACTGGGAGGAAATTAACTTTTTGAATATGAAGTCAAATTTTGCACAGGTCTTCAGGGGTTTAGTCTATAAGTAAATTTGTGTTTTTCGAGGCATTCTTAGCAGAATGGGCAATTTTCACCATTGAGCATCAAAGTTGGCCAAGAGGCATATATAAAGGCTTGTTGAAGTCTGAATGTGGAGAAAATCAATTTTAAAAGGTTTTCTTGGCTTCTTGAGGTTATTTAACTAATTTTTCACATTTTCCTTGAGTTCAAATTTGGCATCAAAATTAGTTACAATTTCCACCAAATATTTGAATCGCTTTATGCTTCTAGGAGCCAAAATGATAAAGGATTTGATATGCAATTGTAGAGAGAGATTATAGAGATTCTTTTCACTTCTAGAGGAGGCTTTTCAAGTGGACAAATGTCAGACATAGAGCAAATCCGAGAATTCTTTCCTCTATATCATTCTCTTTCATTCTCATTTTATGGGTTCTAGTTTTGGGAAGAAAAACTTTTCACTGCTATGATACCATTCCCTTTTATCAATTTCCCTTGGATTGAGCAGCATTAAGTTTTATGTAGATATTTTTGATCTATTAGTACGCTTTGCATTTCAATTTCATACATCTTATTGTATTTGTTTCAAAGAAATGAATGAATAGGTAGCAGCAAGTTAGTCTTCATTCTGATATCTTGTCTCCCATTCATGTTGTTTGTGATCTTTTGTGTTTTGTAAACAAAGAGTATCAAAATCAATTGCAATCTATTGATGTATATGTTGATCTATTTTGCTTATGACTCAAAGAGTTATGTAAATGCTTGATTCATCATCATCGGATTATAGATCTCATGAAGGGATAGGTCGAGTATGAGATTTAGAAAGTTGTAGATGTCTAATTCACAAAGTGGATAGATAGATCAAGAAGTCCTAATGTATGGCATATGTCAATAACTTTTAGGGATGTTTGTTAGGGATTTGTGTGAATACCCAATAGATAAGGCACTGATCATTTTAAAGGATCATAGGATTATGTTGTTCATGTCATGTTTTGATGAGGTCAACATCATTAATCAATTGTATTTCCCTTTCATGTTGAAGAACCTAAATGTGATTCCCTCACTCAGCTTGTGAATTTCATATATTTTCATTAGTTATCATAGATCTATGTTATTGCATGAGTAAATAGGATATTAAGGGTTTTATCTACTTTAATAGATTCAGGAATATATTTTAGCACTAGTACCATATAAATTGAATCTAAGGTCCATGTGCCTAGGTTTTGCAGAGCCTGAAGTAGAAGGGTCTAGCCTTATAGTTGGCTTGATGTTTGAAAATATATGTTAAGGATGGGAGTTAGTTTCCCCTAGATCTGTCTCGTTCTCATTGGGGCAATTTGAAATCGATAGCATTTCAAAACACCAACAAAATGGTAACTCTGCTGGGGAATTATATTGAATCTGAATGGTAGACAAACCTTGAGAATTCAAAAAAAAAATTAAATATAGCAAAAGAACTGAATGAAAAAGTTGCAAGGGTAAGTTCTCTGATGTTCTTTCCAGTTTTCTTACTCAAAATCATGCACCCGAGTAAGGTTTTATCGATTTGCAACAATAGCTTTGAGGTTGAGTGTAAATTGTGTTGATAAGAGTATTCATCTTCAATCAATTCATCCAGATTTTGTTTTCAAAGTGCTATGGTAAAATCAGAGTCAAGAATGAATATAAGTATGTGTTCCCTTTTCCAAGTTTGTAAGTCTAAAAGAGTGGTTTGATGTTCTGCATTTCCTACAAATGAAGGTCTAGTTTAGATTTGTCAAGTGACAAATTATGTTTTATTTATCACATGAATGAGTGGCAACTCTCAAATCTCTATACCAATTTGTTCCTAATTGATTTCATTGCATAATTTTGAAGGACTTTCAGTTGTATGGTCAGATCTGAAGCTTTTGCTAGTCTCTTGAAAAGGAAGTTTGAATTCTTGAAAAATTTGTAAGTGTTGTTTTCAATGTACTATTTTAATAAAGTGAATTGTAAAAAGTAGGTCACAGTAGTGATTTCTTTATCCTCTCTCAAGGAGGTGGTGACTCTAAGAAGCTTCTATCAATTGTGTGAAGGATTTTTAGGATGCACCCATGTCAAAATCAGAAGATCAAAGTCTTGCATCAACACTTGAGGTATTTTGATTTTCATGTTTCTCTTTCATGAAAGTCAAGTTGTTAAAAGTGGTTGCCTCTATTTAGTGTTTTTTAGCACTAGAAGGAAGAGGTAGAAGTTAAAATGTATGGAGTTAGATCTCAAATCTAAGATTAGTTTGCTAAATTTTAAAATTTTAGAGACCATAAGTAACAATATTGGTATGTTGAATAGTTTGATCTATAGTAAGATTATCAATGCCATACGGATTGAAGTACGCAGTACTCAAGGTCTAAATACTGAACAATGTTATCTAAAGATTAAATCAGTAATCAGAAAGATTCATTTTCATTTTCGACCCAAGCAATCTTCCATGCATAGTTTTTTCCTTGATGTTCTAGTGCCTAATTTGGTCAATTGACCATCACCTATAAGATTACGAAGGATTCTGCAAATTGAAAGATTCATTGAGGAGATGAAAAATGATAATTATAGAGCTCATGATATATCTCATGATATATCTCCTAATGGTAATAATAGGTGTGGCGAAAGTCAAGGTAGTAATGAATGTGATCAATCCATATATAAAGATGATTCGTCTTTAGAATGTGAAGAGATGGATTCAAATGTCAATGACTCGGGTAATTGCAATCAACATAAGGAAGATGGATATTAAAGTGAAAATAAACTTGGTTATAATAAACATGAAGTTGAGGAATTATGTAACAGGAGTAGAGGTGGTGATTGGCATGATAAGAATGAATATTATAATGATGTTGATTTTCTAGATTGTTATACTATTGATCTTGTTGTTGTAAGTTCTTCATGTCATCCAGATTATAATCACAGTCGAAAGAAGATTTGTGAGGTAGTCTACTTGAGCCCTGATGAAATTTCAATTTTTTTGGCTTGTGATTTTGAAAAGCATGTAAGTGTTTCTATGGATCTTCATATTTTCCCTAATGATACTTTCTCATTCAATCAAATCAATTCCCCAAAGTTTGATGTGGAAAGAGAGGTAGAATTTTAACAATTTTTGTTAAACTTTGGAGGTGCATATAATAGTACCTCAAATGTTTTTGCACATGACAATTTGTTGGATGCAGAGGATGTTACTGAAGGGAAGTTTAATGTCACTTCATATTCTTTTCCTACTGATCTTGCTGAAATTTGTTCTGATGTTTCATGTGATGAAGAGGAAAATGATGAAAGTGGTTAATTAGATTATAGATTTTCTTTATATGATGATAAGTCTTGTAAAGATAAGTTCAAGGTTTATTTTGATATTCAGTTAGATGAAGAAAATGATTGTGATCAACATAGTTTTGATCAACACTTTTAGAATGATTTTTTTATGCTTGGTAACAAATCATTTGTTTGAAGAATGTGAAGAGGTTTCAATGAAAGATAAATCTAATTTAGTGAATGAAATGACTACAACTAGGCAATGATTAGATTTTACATATTCCTCACACCCAGTTACACAAGATGAGTTGCAAAGTTTTGACATATGCAACTCTTTGAACAAGGTAGAATATGAATCATTTGTGTTTCTAGTGGAGAGCATGTGTCATTCATATATGGATGATAGTTTTCAAAACAATTTTAATTTACATGAGCATACTGATTTGTTTTCTCATAGTTAACATGAGGTAGAGTTTAGTGCTAATGTATATATGCATTATGAGAATGAAGGAAGTTGTTTCATTTTTCTAAGTAATTTATTTCAAGATGCTGATCTAATTGGTGAAATTTATAGAAGAGATGTTTTTAGATTACCTCATGAGAGTACAAATGGAAACCAGCTATATGATAGAGGTTTAAAAAAATTGTTGAAGTTCGGTGGCTCGGGGCCACGTTTGTACATAGTAGAGTAGTTTTCTTGCTTTCAATAAAGTTGTTAGAGAGAAGTTTTTGCTATCAAAGGTGTGTGGTCTACTTCTTCTAGAGATCTAAATCCTTGCCATGCCCATAAGGGATATGAATCCCCAGATAGAGCCACTACTGGGACTCAAAATTGAAGCCCTGATTTTGAGTACTATTAAAAATATTAAGCCCTACAAACACTTTTTGATGCATTTGTACCTAGCTATTCTTGTGAGGCCTAAGAGGTGTTTAATATTTATAACACCTTTCATTTAGTGCATCTATGTATCCCATGAAGATAAATTTTCATTTCGAGCCATTTCATGAAGTCCTATTTTGAGAAATTGTCAATTCTACATTTTTGCCTTAGTGTCAAACAATGATAGGAGCCCGTGTTTGTAATGCCCCGCCTGGAGATCCTTGGAAACAAGGATGAAAACAAGCCAGAATAATTTTTTTTTTTGTTTACAAGTGTAAGTGCACATGACAACAACATACATGGATCATACAGATCGCAACAGAAGACTTAACGACCATCTTGGCACCCAACGGATCTCCAAACGTCTCCACTAATCAAAATGTAAACAAGAAAACATAAGAGATCAACCAAGCTAAAATATCAAAATAGACTCCTAAAAATTGGCTAAGTATGAATTCTGAAGCCCTGAAGTTTCCTAGAATCTTTATCTTAACCCGTAGAGGTCTGAAACCCATCTCAAATAAATCATCACATATATTAAAATATATCTTAAGTATAAGAAACTTATACTTAAATGATATATTTTAAACTCTAAAGAACAACAATGGAAGATGCAAAGCTGGATAGAAAAAAAAACAACCTGGATCCAAAATACAACACCATTCGGTTGAAGAACAATGAAAAGGGTACCGTAATCAACTCTCAAAAAGTTCGGATCAACTTGAAAAGTGCCCACTGTCGGCCTGTGTAGTTTTTTACAAAAATTGTGTGATACTTTAATGTAGCATAGAAAAGTGTCGCGCGACATTTCTCAAGAAGGCGTGCAACACTTTCAGGGAACCAGCAATACTTTTCATTAAGGCGTGCGACACTTTAACAATGTCATATGACATTTCTCTAAGAGGCGTGCGATACTAGAAAGTGTAGCACGACACTTCTCAAAAAGGCGTGTGATACGTCGCATGACATTTCTTAAGAAGGCATGCGATACTTTACAGTATCGTATGATACAATTTGTATGGGCGTGCAATACTTTATAAATGTCGCACATTGTTGAACAAATGTCACCCATAGAAGACAAAAAACACTTCCAAAACTCAGAAAGGAGAAAAATAGACCAAAGAACCTCCACACTGGGGAGTACCGGATCCACACTTCGAGGCTAGAACACTCAAACCAGAACTGAATAACTAAAATATAGAAAAAGGGAATCTAACCATCTAACAAATAATAAAGGAATAGTACAGAAAGGAAACATCACAACAACTTAAATAACATCGCAATGAACAGAATAACCAAGTAAGTACACGGTTCCTCCCAATTGTCAATGGTGTCATAAGACCATCATGGGCCCTAGCCATCCCCCGCACATAACATCCCAAGCCATCAATCAGATCATCAGTGCTGTCGTGATAGGGACATCGCTAGTAAACATGCTACAATATATGTAAATAAAATCTAACATGCTAGAAGAAAGCATAAGATAACTCTATAATCAGATAACATCATCTGCCACATGCTAAACATCAAAACAAGGAATGCGTTAAAATTAAGATCATCTAAACATGATAAACAACATCCCAAGGAAAGCATAAATCACAAGAAATCATACTCTGTGAATCGAAGTACCAAGTGAACACATCTCGCAATGGTCACACTAGGATACAAGACCGTCTCTGTACACCGGTCCCTAGCAATGGTGAAGGTAGCTACGCCTCCCAACCACGTGGTACCTGTAGGTCCACACCCACCATGCTAATAGAGATAATGATCCAACCACAAACACACACAAAACAACATCCATGGCTAACACACATGCCAACCAGTATGATGACTGAAACCAAGACATAGATAATGCATAACTACAGGTCTTGGTCAGACATCTCAATGGGCTACTATGTAGGGGTTGACATCATGGAGAGTCGCTCGACATCAAAAAGCCCAAGCTTGGATCGTGTGTCCTCGAACTAATACGGGTGCTCACACATTGTGTCCTCAAACTTAATTGGGTGCTCACACATTTTATTATCTTAAGTTTTATTACCACAAAATATTTTATTTAGTTATCACTTATATAAAACTTCCTTTTCCAACCCATGACGCCATGATCGTCAGGCTGCAGGATAGAAGCCCCCTCCATATGCTACCCTACTCTACCCATACTCATCCAATGGTGAGTGCCCGTAGGCATGAAAATTCCCAACCCAACCCCAATGATCATAACTTCCAAAAGTACCACAGAAGCTCGAGACTCGCAAGTCATCCAAAAATGTATGTGTACATACTCGTGTGTGGCGCACCACCATCATGAAGATCAAAACAAAAAGGACTAAAAGAGAATGCAAGGCAAAATGTCCCTCAACTGAAAACAAACCAAGAGGACGGATGCAACACGTATCTCAATGCAAAAAAAGATGCAAAAGTGGTCTAACTGGTATCCAAATGGATCACCCAGGCCCACAAACCACAATGTACCAAGAAAACTTGAGAAAACAGGATGGCACGCAAAATGAGATAAAAACTCCAAATTTTGAAAAAATTCCAAAATTAAAACCCATTTGGCCTTTGGGTTCAAAAACCCCAAAAATCCAAAAATAAATGAAATCGAACTTCATATGCAAAAACGGCCAGCATAACGGCTCAAAATCTCAAACCCCCATCCCAAAAATAGGAAAAACATTCATACCCGACCAACCATGCAGAACTAGCAAACAAAAACAGAGGGGAACACTTGTTCTCAGCCTCCTAGCATAATGCTACAAGAAATGGAAGCTGAAATGGAGTGAAAATAGTAAAATAGGAAGGCCCTACCTGAAGGAAAAAGAGGCAAAAATCGAAACCCACACAATAAAATAAATCGCCCACCAAAATAGTTGAAAATGACTACAAAGCATAAACTCCTCAAGCCGAATCCAATGAGACCAACCTCGCGTAGATCCCATGCTCACAGCTCCCAAAACAAACAAAACAAGAATCCTTCAGAAGAGGATTTCCAAATTTGCTCTACAATTCTATTTTCAAATTGTGAGAAATGAATAATGAATTCACTTTTCTAATACTCATTCACTTTTGAGTGAATAGTCAATTCTGAAAAATAGCTAGCTAGAGTAGCTAAACTCCGAATCAACCCAAATGAAAATAGGTTATTATCCATAATGGAAATTCACCTAAGGCAAAGCTGCCAAAAATTAAATCCAAAAAGATTTAAAACCTAAAAACCCAAAATCACAGAAAAATACTAAACACTCTCGTGATAAAAGAAGACTTCTAAATGCATAGACACATTTACTGGTCTAATCACATAATGCAGATGAGTTTAGATTTACTGATCACCGAAAGGTTTTAATTAAAAATAATTAAAATAAGGATATGTTGACCACACAGGGATGACATTGGTAAATATGAATAGCTGAATCACTAACTCCATCTGCCACTGCCAAGGATATAATTCCTACACACTAAAACACACGATCAAGTGCAATTGTATATAATATCATAGCGAAAGCAACATGTATTAAAATACCTATTTAATCCATTTACATCACTTACATTCAAAGAAGTGTAAAGAACATAAATGAAGTAATAACCATGCATATAATTCATCTCATAATATAATCAACAAACATGTCCAATACATCATATAACCAGATATCATCATAGATATACTGTCATCTCAAAGTAGCATCAAGATGCAAATATGATAAATGAAACAGCATAGCAAAATAGCATCTATGGTACTAAATCAAAGTATAACATCTGACCCTCGGGTCATCATAAGGTACAAAATAAGAGTATCAAGTATCTCTCGAATCAAATTAGATAAGGTACAGACTGTAAACACGAGAGGCACTACAATGTTTACAATTAATCTTGTACCCAATTAGGATTCATGATTTTCCACTTTGAGGATTTTAGTACGCATATCAAAGAACCTATATTCCAAGTTTCAAGTCATTTCAACATATTTTGACTAGGTTTTGAATGTCTCAAAGTTGGTCAGTTGCCTCTATTGTAAATCTGCAAATTGTTCATAACTCCAGGTAGCCCTGTTTGACATGTTATAACTTTTGACCAGTTCACCCAAATAAGAAAATTATTGTTGCATCATATTCTAGGGGTCAGAGACCTACTACATTCCTGATTTGAGCTTATGAAGAATCCATTTGATCAGTTTTCAAATGTGATTCCATTTGCAATTTATAAAGTTTCACTGGTAATCAGAAATGCAAATTGATCCGTAGCTCTATTCAGGATGTTATAACTATGAATCTATGATTGCCTAGTCTAAATGGATTGTACCACTATGTTATAAACTAAAAATACTACAAGTGTGCTATTTTTCAAGTCTTGATGAATCCATCTGCACACTTTCCCAGGGTTATTTCATTTGCAAAAATACTTTTCTACTGATGTCCCTAGTCCTGCAAATCTAGGTAGCCAAATTCCCATGCTTTCCAAAATTGTCTTGTGATATTTCATGAGCCCAAATAACAAAATTAAATTCTCCTCATGGAAATTACTTAATTCCCTAGTTCTCAAGCCTTCAAGTATCTGTTTGTCCATTTTTCAAAGCCAAAACCAAACACATTTTCTAATTTTTTGACATGTTTATTTGCAAACAATTTTAAGTATGCAACTTTGGATGTCGATATCTTTTGACCCTAATTTTTTCATGTGATAAGATTTGGTAGGCTTGTTAACTATATCAAAAAGAATAGAAGTTCAGAGTTTCAAAGCCTGACCAGGTGTTTGACTCAATTTTTAAAGCTAGGCAATAGGCCTCTTGACACAGATTTCACAATGATGCAGAAATGATATAGAGTAAGTTTTTAGTGGTGAATTTGTGATCAAATTTCATTCTAGTAATTTTAGATGATATATTAGTTTGCAAAGTTAGTTATTCCAAAACAAACAAAAAATTTAGGCAGACGCACTCTGGGGCCCAACTAACTCTCGTCAAATTCTTAAGATGTTGAGAATTTGAAGTTTTCAGATGGATGTTTCCATATTTTAAATTCAATTTAGATGCGTATCAACTTAGAAGATAAAGTGATTGTGTAGTGATTTGTACTTCAATGAGAAATCAATGAGGATGGATATGAAAGTTAAACTTTGGAGGTGTATATAATAGTACCTCAAATGTTTTTGCACATGATGATTTGTTGGATGTAGATGATGTTAGTGAAGGGAAGTTTAAATATGTTTCAAATGCTTTTCATGCTGATCTTGTTGAAATTTGTTTTGGTATTTCATGTGATGAAGAGGAAAATGATGAAAGTGGTTAACTAGATTATAGATTTTCTTTATATGTTAATAAGTCTTGTAAAGATAAGTTCAAGGTTTATTTTGATATTCAGTTAGATGAAGAAAATGATTGCGATTAGCATAGTTTAGATCAACACATTCAGAATGAGATTTCATGCTTGGTAACTAATCATTTGTTTGAAGAATGTGAAGATTTTTTAGTGAAAGATAAATCTGATTTAGTGAATGACATAACTACAAGTAGGCAACAATCAGATTCAACATATTCCTCACATTTGGTTACACAAGGTGAGCTGCAAAGTTTTGACATATGCAACTCTTTGAACAAGGTAGAATATGAATATTTATGTTTCTAGTGGAGAGCATGCGGCAGTCATATGTGGATGATAGTATTCAGAATGATTTTAATTTACATGAGCGTGGTGATTTGTTTTCTCATAGTGAGCATGAGGTAGGGGTTAGTGCTGATGTATATATGTATTATGAGAATGAAGGAAGTTGTTTCATTTTGCCAAGCAATTTGTTTCAAGATGCTGATCTAATTGGTGAAACTAATAGAAGAGATGTTTTCAGCTTACCTCATGAGAGTGCAAATGAAAACCAAATATATGATAGTGGTAGAAAAAATTGTTGAAGTTTGGTTGCCTGAGGTCATCATTTGTACATAGTAGGAGTAGTTTTCTTGCTTTCAATAAAGTTGTTAGAGAGAAGTTTTTCTTGTTAGAGGTGTGTGGTCTACTTCTTCCAGAGATTTGAATCCTTTCCATGCCCACAAGGGATATGCATCCCCAGACATAACCACTATTGGGACTCAAAATTGAAGCCAAGATTTTGAGTACCATTAAAAAAATTAAGCCCTACAAATGGTTTTTGATGCATTTGTACTTGACTATTCTTGTGAGGCCTAAGAGGGGTTTAATATTTCTAAAACCTTTCATTTAGTGTGTCTATCTGTCCCATGAAGATAAATTGTCATTTTGAGCCATTTCATGAAGTCATGTTTAGCAATTGTCAATTCTGTATTTTTGCCTGAGTAACAAACAACAACAAGAGGCCATATTTGCAAGTGAATATCTTGTACCTGGTAAGGAGTAATGACTTGCTACTTTGAGGATTTTTAGTATGCATATCAAAGAACCTATGTTCTAAGTTTCAAATCATTTCAACATATTTTGGCTAGGTTTTGATTGTCTCAAAGTTGGTCAATTGCCTCTATTGTAAATCTGCAAATTGTTCATAATTTTGGGTAGCCTTGTCTAACAAGTTATAACTTTTGACTAGTTGACCCAAATAAGAAAATTCTTATTGCATCATATTCTAAGTGTTAGAGACTTGCTACGTTCTTTATTTGAGCTTATGAAAAATCCATTTGTTCAATTTTCAAATGTGATTCCATTCGCAATTTATAGAGTTTCACTGGTAATCAAAAATTCAAATTGATCCGTAGCCCTGTTCAGGATGTTATAACTATGAATCTGGGATTGCCTGGACAAAATGGATTGCACCACTATGTGTACCATTTTTAAAGTCTTGATGAATTCATGTGCACACTTTCCCAGGGTCATTGCATTTGCAAAAATACTTTACTACTAATGTCCCCAGTCCTACAAATCCAAGTAGTCGACTTTGCATGCTTGCCAAACATGTCCTATGATTCATCATGAGCCCAAATCATAAAATTAAATTCTCCTCATGGAAATGCCTTAATTCCCCAATTCTCAATCCTTCAAGTATTCATTTAAACAGTTTTCAAAGCCAAAACCAAACACATTTTCCAATTTTCTGACATGTTTATTTGCAGGCAATTTTAAGTATGGAACTTTGGAGGTCGATATCTTTTGACCCTAATATTGTCATCTGACAAGATTTGGAAAACCTATTAATTATTTCAAGAGAATAGAATTTCAAAGTTTTGGAGCTCAACCAGGTGTTTGACTCAGTTTTTAAAGCTAAGCTATAGGCCTCTTGACACAAATTTCACAGTAATGTGGAAATGATTTAAAGTAAGTTTTTAGTGGTGAATTTGTGATCAAATTTGATTCTAGTCAGTTTGTGATGATTGATAGATCAGTTGCAAAGTTAGTTATTCAAAAACAAACAAAAAACTAGCTAGACCCACTCTAGGGCGCAACTGACTCCCATCAAATTGTTATGATGTTGAGAATTTGGAGTTGTCAGATGGATGTCACCATATTTTAAAATTAATTTAGATGTGTATCAACTTAGAAGATAAAGTGATTGTGTAGTGATTTATACTTTCAATGAGAAATCAAGGAGGATCTTGAACGTACTATCAAAGTTGCTACTTGAGTTTTTTCTGAGGAGGTAGTATGAAATAAGCTCATCTTTTAAGAGATGTAACCATAATAAAACCTAGTGTCAAGTAAATAAAGCACAAGAAGTAGGTTTTTGCTGCATTCTCACTCACATCCCAATTGATGTAGTGAAGGCTCATATTTTTATATGGTTCCATCTTCATTCATTAACAGTATTATTTGACAGATCAAGGCTTCAAGCATCGACGTCTTTCTTGAGACTACTAACCAAGTAAATAAGACAGGTAGTTGCCATTGGGACTTAAAGCCTTTTGTAGAGGTTTCCCACACAAAGGAAGAAAGTCTTGTGGTTTTGAACACCTCCATGTATGGGGAGTATCTTACAGGGAGGCGATCCACCTAGCTCCACATTTTGTAGAAAATGGTGACATCCATTTGTTGGATTCATGACTAAAGGGGTAGTCCACATTTTGGTAGGGAGCGATGGCAATGAAGGCCACTACCTAAAAGGGAACATCCACATCCATGCACCCACGGTGAAGGAATTAATCCTTTTAGCCCACTCCATGCCCAATAGTTATAGAAAATGAGTTAGGCCACAAACCTATGAAGAGGTCATGCGAAGTTGGTAGCAAGAAAAATGAGGAGGTAGTTTCCCAGGGAGCTTCACCCACCAAGCCAGAGATATAAGCAAAGAGAAGCATTGATGCCACAGTCCACACATGTAAAGAAAAACATATCAATGGAGCCCATGGTTTACAAGTAGCTCACAAACATGGAGTAGAGTCAACCATACAAGGTAGGCTAGGGGCATCCATAGCCCAAAGGAGTCTTTTCAAAACAAAACCGCAGCAAGCAAAAGGCACTCCACACATAAGCAATGAAAAGCTCCACATTTTGGTAGAGATAACATTTCCGCCCAGCTCCATGTACATGTCCAATATGGAGAAATTACACCCACATTGAAGGAAAATGCCACAGTAAAGATGCCATAGGAAAAAAAAATTGAGAAGTTTTATCCCACATTGGGTGGGTAATAACAACTTAACCTTTTAAATACTGCAACACACACTTCTTAAGTGTCTTAAAGACACAAGCTTTTTAGAAGCTGCAAGTTGTATGGTGTGGGCCATGTCAACCAGATAAAAGTAGAATTTTGACCAAATGTTGCCAGAGAGATGTTGATGTCATCAGGACACATGGCAACCAAATAGCAAATCTCAGACGAAACATTTAGATTGCAACACATGGATAATCCTACTGTAGTTGCTATGTCACCAAAGGAAAGTTGCAGGGAGGTTCACATAGTGACATAGTGACTCAATAAAAAGCTAATAGGTGGTACTGAGATGGCAGTGAGGTGGATGAGTCAAGAATTGACACATGGCAAAGGTTTTAGAAATAACATGCTTCTTTAGGTGCTGACATGGCAGAGAGTGACACATGTTGTGAAGGGTTATGTCACTGATGATGTGGTAGAATGCTAACTAGGATAGTGACATAATGACCATTGATGTGGCATGATGACATGGCACAATGATGTGGCAAAATAGAGGACCAATGAGATGATGCCAGATGGTTCCCAATTGGAGGGGTCAAATGACAAAGAAATTAGTGATCCAATCAAAAGATGAGATGTGTCAAAAGAGCGATCAACCAAGTTTGACCTAGATAGAGAACTGAGGGAAATTTCAAAAGGGCATAAATTTCAATATTTTATTATTTTTTCCTCACAGGTCAGATTTTAAATAAAGTTTGAATTTATAATATAGTTCAAACTTTATAAAAGGAAAAAATTATGCAATAAATGCTATGCAGAGGTATAGAAGCCTGAACTTCAAATGGCTACCATAGGCCCATTTTTTGTTGAAAATATACAATTCAATATATTGTTGGAACTGGGAGGAAATGAACTTTCTGAATTTGAAGTCAGAGTTTTCACAGGTCTTCAGCAGTTCACTTTATAAGTGAATTTTTATTTTCTAAGGCATTCTCAGCAGAATGGGCAGTTTTCACCATTGAGCATCAAAGTTGGATAAGAGGCATATATAAAGACTTGTTGAAGTCTGACTGTGGAGAAAATCAATTTTAAAAGGTTTTCTTGGCTTCTTGAGATTATTTAACTGATTTTTCACTTTTTACTTGAGTTCAAATCTAGCATCAAAATCAGTTATGATTTCCACCAAATATATGAATCACTTAATGCTTTTAGGAGCCAAAATGGTCAAGGATTTAATATGCAGTTGTAGAGAGAGATTAGATAGATTCTTTTCACTTTTTGAGGAGGTTTTTCAAGTAGACAAATGTTATACATAGATCAAATTTGGGAAGTCTTTCCTCTATATCATTCCCTTTCTTTCTCATTGTATGGGTTCCAATTTTGGGAAGAAGAACTTTTCACTATTGTGATACCATTCCCTTCAACAATTTCTCTTGTATTGAGTAGCATTAAGTTTTATGCAAATAGTTCTAATCTATTAGGTAGTTTTGCATTTCAATTTCATGCATTTTATTGTATTTGTTTCAAAGAAATGAATGAGCAGGTAGCAGTAAGTTAGTCTTCATTCTGATATCTTATCTCCCATTCATGTTGTTTGTGATCTTTTTTGTTTTGTAGACAAAGAGTATGAAACTCAATTGCAATCTATTGATTGTATTTATTGATCTATTTTGCTTATGACTCAAAGAGTTATGTAAATTCTTGATTCATCATCATAGGATTGCAAATCTCATGAAGGGATAGGTCGAGTATGAGATTCAAAAAGATGCAAATGTCCAATTCACAAAGTGGATAGATAGATCAGAAAGTCTTGATGTATTGCATATGTCAATGACTTTTAGGGTTTTTTTGTTACGGATTTGTGTGACTGCACAATAGATAAGGCACTAATAATTTTGAAGGATCCTAGGGTTATATTGTTCATGTCATGTTTTGCTGAGGTCAACATCATTAATCAATTGTATTTCCATTTCATGTTGAAGAACCTAAATGTGATCCCCTCACTCAGCTTGTGAATTTCATAGATTTGAATTTAGCTATCATAGATCTAATTTAATGCATGAGTAAATAGGAGATTAAGGGTTTTATCTACTTTAATATATTTAGGGATATGTTTTATCACTAGTACCATATAAATTGAATCTGAGGTCCACCCACATAGGTTTTCCAGAGCTTGAAGTAGAAGAAGGGTCTAGCCTTATAGTTGGCCTAGTATCTGAAAAGATATGTTAAGGATGGCAGTTAGCTACCCCTAGATGTGTCTTGTTCTCATCAGTGTAGTTTGAAACTGGTAGCATTTCAAAACACCAACAATGGCTTCATAAGATCTTATGTAGTACTTAGCCAATTATCTACCATAAATGTATAGAAACCTCACAGTATAGAGGATGGCATCATTCCACCATTGAATCCACCCAACTTGGGTGTGGGCTTAAGGCTCAAGATTACAAACTCAAAGAATGTGGGCAATAGTCAGTGGATGGGACAACAAAGAAGTATTGAGATAAAATTGGGTTTTACTAGGATGAAGCTAAGTTGTTTGCTAAGTGATGGAAAAGCTAATGGTGGAATGATCTAACAGTTTAACATCTAGAAGAGGTGTGATAGGTAGGGAATAGTTGTGAGAAAATGAAAACAAGGACTACAAAGAAATCATAACATTGTCAAGTTTTTTTAAGACTATGTTTGGATGCATCTAAAAAATTGGGCCAAGTATGCCAAACCCCATCTGGGTGGTAGTAACTAGCATTGGGATAAAAAATACCTAGCTTGTTTCACATATGAAACTAGGTCTCTCTTTTTCCAGCTACCCACTGAAAAGGAAAAAGCCCTTCCTTGTTAGTTACTAGCTCAACTATGTTTAAGTCCCCACAAAAAACCTAGGTCACAGGTGGCAAATGATCTACCAACCAATGCCATAGTCTAAATGCTCAACAACATCATTAGGGGCATAAATGTTAACAATGCTAAAAGAATGATTCTAAAAAGATAGCAAAATCTGAACCACCATGTGTAGAGGGTTAGATCTATGCGAAATAACAAAAGAAAGTAAATGAGGGGAAAGAAGAGTAACAACTCCACCTTGACCAGCCTCATGTTGAGAAGAAAATATAGCATTTTCTAGCCAAATAACCTTATAAGATGAGGTAAGGAGAAGCCCAACAACTTGAACTTCTTGAAGACAAAGTACATCAATATTACTAAGTTGACGCTTGGGGTCATGATTAGAATATTTTCTAGGGAGGTCTATCAGCCCCCATACAATCCATGAGAGGCAATCCATGGTAAGCTAACTTGTATGCCATCCTCATCTCCAAGAGAGGAGAAATTTTTGTGCAAAAATGTGGAGCATCAAGTGAGGAGTCGGAATACTCATCACAACCATCTAGACTGTGAGACTGACATATGATTTCCTGAGAAATCATCAACACAACTTATAGTGCTCGAATACATAAAGGATGAGGATTAGTATTATGAACACTCATTGTCCCTTGAACTCTAGGGTTTGAAATAGAAGATAAAGGATGCAAAGGGATGGAAGGCTTTGGTTAAACTAGGCTTTAGCTAGGTTACCATTATCCACACGAAAAGAACTCATCTTAGTCACAACTGAACCCTTTCCTTTCTTCACTAATGTAGTCCATTCATTTTTCTTAGCTATTGTAGCTAGCATGGAATTTGAAATGGATGGACAGTTGCAATCTGACAAAGGAAAATCCCTAATCTTGTGCTCAATAGACTAGCATCAATAGTGGGTGTTTATAAGGTTTAGGTAAAGCACCTTCTGAGTGAAGGTGGTACCACCAATCTAGATATCCAAGGATTCTTTGAGGTCCCTAGATAGGTCAATCTCTACACAAATCCTACACTAGGTTTGAGCATTGAAAAAAAAAATTTGTTCAAGACAAATAACCTTGCTGATAGTTTGTGCAATAGCTATCAAGAATGACGAGCAAGGGACAAGAAGTCTAGGGAACTCCACCTAGACAAGGACCTTAAGCTTTCTAGCATTAGAAACCACAAAATTATGTGACTGACATTAAAAAACCAAGAGGGGGGACATAATAGTTCAGGGACCTTGAACAAACACATGTGTAGCTTGACCCAAGTTACCAAAGTGAAAAAGGAAAAACATTTGGTAAGGATTTGAAAGCCTTCAAGGAGAACACCCTGAGGTGTCCAAACCTTGGAATCCCATTCCTGTAACATTCTTTTAGAGGGAATGTGGTCCACAAAATAACCAATGAGGGTTTTATTTCTCTAACCAAGTGCATGCACTATCAAACTCCTTAACATTCAAAACAATATTAGGAGAGGAATTACCTCATGAAACACCTTAGGGATGAACTTACACAGTCATTTTTTAGTAGTATCATTCTCTCCAGCAATAGTAACTCCATCTCTAGCATCAATTGTTGAGTTGGAGAAGGCTGAGGCCATTATAAATGAAAACTACTCCCATAGTAAATACGATATGTGAGGTGGCAAACCAACAAGAGCTTATATAGAAGCCATAAAACCCTAGAAGAGCAATTTTTTTCTAAGTCCATAAAATATAATTTATCTACGCATTTATTGTTATTCTTTATCTCTTGCCTAATGTTTAGTTGTGCTACTAACTAAATGTGCATTCAATATTTTTATCTTTCTATACTTCATTATTGAGAGTTAGATCTCTCTATCTACTTCTTGCTTTCTATATTCACTCTTTGATGTAATGTGTTCCTATCAAACACACTTTACTCAAAGAGGAAAAAATATAATCACCCAAAAATGGTCATCTAAACTATTATCCTCCTTTCTAGCATTTTTTGCATAATTTATTTATTGCTTATTCTTGATCAAACCTCATTTTATAGTTTATTTGAATATAAAATATGGTGTGATCACTTTTTCCTAAGTCTCTATATAATTAAAGAACGTTCTCCCTTTTAATTAAATAAAAGTCCTCACTTCTCACTTTTCTTAAGTGTGCAATCATAAAGCATTATTCCTATTTTAAAAATAAAATAAAAAGGTTTTTTTGTCTCACATGGGGTGCATGAAGGATTTTAGCAATACAAATCCACAAAACCCAAAGAGCACTTGCATGCAAGAACCTATTATAGAGAAGAAAAGACAAAGAAGAGGCAAGGGTTTGGCTCTCAGAATATGAAAATTATATTACCAAACTAAAAAAATAGATATTTACAAAAGATCAATCCTTATAGTAGGAGATTGAAAAACCTAAAAGGGAAGCCCTATGAGGTAAATAACATTTAATAATTACTAATTGATTATTAAATGAAAATGCAAGTGCATAATGGAAAATGTTAAGAAGAGAGTAAAGGTATTTTAATAAATGGAATTAAAATAAATTTTTACTCTAATACCCCCCTTAAGATGAGATACCATTATGGTATTGGGTTAGGCTTTGATACCATGAAGCATTTGAGAAATGCAAATCCACAAAACCCAAAGAACACCTCCATGCAAGAGCATGTTATAGACAAGAAAAGACAAAGAAGATGCAAGGGTTTGGATCTAAGAATGTGAAAATTATATTATCAGACTGAAAGAAAAATTAGATATTTACAAAAGATCAATCCTTATAGAAGGAGATCAAAAAATGTAAAAGGGAAACCCTAAGAGGTAAATGACATTTAATAATTACTAATTAATTATTAAATGAAAATTCAAGTGCATAAATGGAAATATTAAGAAGGGAGTAAAGGTAATTTAATAAATTAAATTAGATTAATGCTTTACTCTAATAGTGCACACTTTTGAAGGTGTGTGGAACCTGTATTATTGTTCACACATCTCTCACCTTTTTGAACCCCACCATTGATCTTGATTAGGTTAGATGCTTGTGTACATGGTCAGTCAATATGCATCCTCCACCCTTTATTAATTCTCTTTTTTTTTAAAATCTCAATTGTCCATTTTTTTTAAAAAAAGGAAGATATCTCTCTATTGGATATGTAAATGGGAAAGTGACGTAGTGCAATGTAGGAGAATCCCCAAAGGAGATGTCCTAGCCCCCAAAAAATAACTATACATCAGAAGAATACATAATAACATTAATAATTAGATCCAAAATAATGTCAATTCTCATATTATAATAATAAGATTTACATCCAACATGCTTGACTATAAGGCCTTTCAGGTTATGGCCAAATACATAAGCAATTAGAATAGTAATTCTACAAGATCACTCAAGATCCAATCTTAACTCTAGCTATTCTAGATCCACACTCTAATAAAAGCCTCCAAGGAAGATCTCAACTTGTGCTCACAAGGCCACCAAGCAATCTCTATGTTTTCCAAGCCACAACTAATAGTTCTTTAAAGTTCACTTCTCTTCCACATCCTCTTCTCTAAGCTGGATCATGATAATGACAAGACAAGGCCCTCTATTTATACCAAACCAAGCCACAAGTCAGTAGCTAGCAAGTTACATTAAATAAACCCTCAAGCTATAAGTCAATTTAGCAAGTTACATTAAATAAACCCTCTAGTAACTATTTACATTTAATAATGCCACCTATTAAATGAATTTTCCCTCTTTTCTCCATTTTTTATTTATTTTAATTTTTTCTTCTAATTTTTGTCACTTTCTCTCTCCTCCACAATTTTTGATTTTTTTTAAGTAAATTGTTTTTTTCCTTTTTTTTGTTTTTTTGAAGAAAAAAATCCCCCTTTATTTTCAGATGCAAGATGTTCCTACATCAGACTCCCCAAGTAGATAGAAAAGTGTGTCCCCACACTTTGACACAAAAAAAAATATTTGCAACCATCTTCATCTTCACCAAAGGCTTCCACTCCAACAGAGGTAAGATAACCAACATGAAAATCATCCACTTCTACATCACTCTATCAAACACCAAAATCTCAACTATCAAATCAATATGCTCACTCCCAAGAAAAAAACTAAACATAATGCTTCATCAGAAAACCCTCATCCACATTAACAACCAGTGAATCCACACCAACAGCAACAAACTCCATATTAGTAGCAATATATATATATATATATATATATATATATATATATATATCCATGAATACATTCCAAGCTCACAACACCAGTGGTCTTATTGCTCACAACAAGATTCTTTGCAACATACAAATTTCCACCAATAGAAACCAGATCATCCATAATCAAGTACTCTACAATCTCCATGTTAAACTCGACCAATTGATCATGAAAACCAATCTCCATCCCAACATCAATGAATATCCTTAGCAATAACCTCTACTTACTCTATAGGTTCTGTATCAAAATCCACAAATTGATCAACAAAACCAAATTCTTCCATCTTGACCTTGCGATTTCATATTCTCTCTCAAGCAAGTCTTCTAATTGGTTGAACTACTCTCTTCCAAATTGATAGACTCTAGCTCTAGTAACATACAACATAGTTCTTTGGTTCCTCCACCTGTTTAAAAAAAAACAACATCCACCCAAGCTATTGTCTCATTAATCCTCCTCTCCACTATATCACAAAGATTCACAATCATCCCAAGGTCCAATCCTCTTGGAGCCATCTTCCAAGATCTTCGCAAACCCTCTACAGTAAATCACCAACAGATCAATCTTCTCGAACAAGCTCAACCTTCCATTTTCACAAAAATCGATCCATTTTCATGTTCTCCCAAGGTCTTCATACAAACTTCATCAACTTTGGTGACCTATGTACATGCACAGGAACAACCTTTCACTCTAATACCACTTGATGCGATGCAAGGCAGGAGAATCCTCAAAGGAGATGTCCTAGCCTCCAGCAAATAACCACACAACAAAAGAATAAATAATAACATAGATAATTAGATCCAAAATAATGTCAATTGTCATATTATAATCATAATATTTACATCCAACATGCCCAGATGTAAGGCCTTTTGAGTTATGACCAAATACATAAACAATTACAATAGTAATTCTGCAAGATACCTCAAGATCTAATCCCAACTCTAGCTAGTTTAGATCCACACTTAGGTAGAAACCTCCAAGGAAGATCTCAACTTGTGCTCACAAGCTCAACAAGCAATCTCCTTGTTTTCCAAGCCATAGCTACTAGCTCTTCAAAGTTTGCTTGTCCTCTACATCCTCTTCTCCAAGCTGGATCATGAATAATGACAAGACAAGACCCTCTACTTATACCAAACCAAGCCACAAGTCAACCACTAGCAAGCTACATTAAATAAACCCTCAAGCCACAAGTCAGCTTAGTAAGTTACATTAAAGAAACCCTCTAGCCACTAGTTACATTTAATAATGCCACCTATTAAATGCATTTTCCCTTTTTTCTCCTTTCTTTAAAAAAAGATTCTTCTAATTTTCATCACTATCTCTCTCCTCCATAATTTTTAATTTTTTAATAAAAAAAAAATTCTTTATTTTTTGAAAAAAAAATTATTTCCCTCTTTATTTTTGAGAAGGTAAAACTAGAATGGGATGACACCAACAACTACAAAGTTTTGATCATAAACTATGATCTACTTTGTGAAAGGTCTGCCCTATTAAAGGCTTACAAGACTATTAGCTCTCACCTTGATTAAACAATTTCAAACTCACAATTAAGTAAGCACTCTATTATAAGATTTACAAAAGTCTTTTAGGACTACTCTATTAAGGGATTTACTCTATATCACCTAGCAAAATGATTCAGCACCTAATCCTTTAGTTAGCACCTTATTGCTTGATGTCAGAAATCATCTTTACCTATTATCTCTTGATTCTCTTGATCAAATATGTCTCATCTATCCTTTTATTGTTTGACTTTGTTTTTGATTAGGTAAAATAGGTTTTATAGGGATCCTAAAACCCAAAGTTTTACAGCAAAAAGAGCGAGAATAAACATTCTAAATAAACAAAAAAACTACCTCAAAAGGCCAAAAACAAAAGAAGGCTTGAAGCCAAAGTACAAAGGCTAGAGACAAAGCCAGGTGAACAGGCTAGTGGCCATCCATGTCCATGGCCTATAGGGTTTTTGGAGCATCATTGTCCTTCTGATTGGCTGCATCTTCCTGAATCCTGGTAGGAGTGTTCGTCTAGTTCCCTAGATTCACCTGGTCACTAGCCTCTTTCTTAAATTCATCCCAGTTGAATCCTTGCTCCTTGTTCTGCTCCGCATCCCTTTTAAGGCCAGTAGTAGTCAAATAGTCACCCAGATTGACAATATTCTCATTCAAGGTGTGAAGGGTCTCTACTATTTGTTTGGTAATTATCTGGTGGACAGAATCCAGTCTTTGGACCTTTTGCTCTAGCTAGGTGAGTCTATCATCTTGATGGTCTCTGGAGACCTAGCCTCTATCTTTCTCCTGGCTACCCACCTAGTCCTTGATCCCTTTGGCTTGCTAGTCCTTGTCGGTATCTTGGTTGTTGGGCTGGTTGCTCCTATCCTTCAAAGCCTCAATTTCATGAAAAAGCCACTTGATGGAATGAAAGTTGTCAATCAGACTATTCTTTGAATTGTTCAGGAAGTTGAAACCAGTTTCTTGCACATTGTCAGAGATAACCAAAAGAGTCGGGTCAAGGAGCTCATCATAGTGGGTGCTTCTGTCAAGGTCCTCCAACACCTGAATTTTAGTAGGCTCTCTAACAATTTTGAAACTGACCTTGTCCCCATAGAAGTTCCTCTAGGCCCTCCTCTTGTTCTTTCTGGTGACCTCCCCCCCTTTTTCAACCATGATTTCAATCATCTCCTTGAGGGGTGAAATGGGAACCTCCTAAGGCAAATTGGGTGGGGTGGGGCTGGTGGGCACTTCAATAGGGTCACTGGGAGGGGCAAGGCCTAGTTAACTTTTCTTTTCTTGGGGTTAACCTTGGGTTCCATAGGGGTCACCATCTCCTTGTCATTATCTCTCCCCTTATCTTCTTCCATCTCACTTTCTTCCCCTTCTTTGATTCCTCCTCCTCAAACTCTGTATCAGACTCCACATCATCATCATTGGCCTCTTTCACCTCCTTAGGATGAGGAGAGGGGGGGATAGGGGGAAGACATCTAGGGCTTTTCCTGCTAGGGATGCGAGGGTCACGGGTAACAGGGATAGCTTTGCTTAGGGTGTCAATTTTCTCTAATTTCACTACAAACTCATCCACGAAATTAGAACTAGTAGTGTCCTCTGAGGTAGTACCCAAATCCCCAATGGTTTTACCCCTAGTTTGGGTTTTCAAGAACTCATAAATCGGAAGTAGGAGACCCTCATGGATGGTAGGATTTTTGACAGGGCATTTCTTGAACCCCTCTATATTCTTGGCCATGGAGGTGAAAATGAAAAATGAAAAAGAAATTTTCACTTTGTGTCTAAAATGATTTAATAGAACAAAATGATGAGTCCTAATTCTATCAAACCTGGGGTCAAGAGTGACATATTCAATGATGATCCTGAGAACATACCTCCAAAACTTTTTGATGGAATCAATATTATAGTAGGTGTTAATCTTGACCAAATTTCTTTTCTCCTTATCATCCTTAACAAATTCATTGACAACGTTAGTAGAAATCTTCTTGTCCCTATAGAATTTTAGGCCATCCTGAGAAAAGCTAGTCACCTCTGCAATGAGACCCTCAGAGATTTGGTGGGAAACACCATCAATTTTGACCCTGCCATTTTGCCAGGAATCAACCATAGCTTTAGTAACCCCCGCATCAAATCCATGAAGCTTCTTTATGAATTTGGCTATGCCTCCCTTTTGGAGCTTTCTCTAGACCTTCCTCTTCTCTCTCCATCTCTCTGCTTCGCCCCATGGCTCTCTTCTAATCCTTTCTCCCACCATTACTGTTTGACTTCGTTCTTCTCAAACTAATTCTACATTGTAGCTCCATAACTTAGCCATCGTTTCCACCATGAAAAGATCTCTATGCTTTTATCATTCCTCTCCTTGAAAATATGATAGTTCTCTTTGTTAATACATGTTTCCCTTTAGGTTCTATCTTCTTAAATAGGCATTTGTGGAAATGGGTTAGGTCCTAATCAACGAGTTAGGTTGATCCTTATTGCAGCCTAATGCTTCCCTTAATCCGATTGATTGCATGTATTGCATAGGGATGCATAATATGACTAGATCCTTATTTCTTAATATCAAAAATCCATGTTCATGTTGGCCAAAAAAGGTTTACATAGAATTTTGTGCCATAATAAACATCTATGTCAAAGTCTGGTAACTCATTATTCGTAGACTCTGATGCTTGGCCTTCATTGTGCTTTTTATGTTGATAATTGGCTTCTGAGTGGCTTGACACATACTCTTTCTCAACACCTGAATCCCTCATCACACATTGTTTACTCGAAACCTTCTATTTTCTTAGTGTTGAAGTGAATCAACACACACTAATTGCTTGACACCTATTAGTGCTCAACACTAATTTTCATATTATTTGGCATGTATTATCTTAAGGCTTATGCTTGGCATATACTATGCATTTGGCTTACGCTATTCTTTGCTAGATAATGACTAAGTGTTTTGTCATGACCTTATCAAAACAAAAATGAGATCAACAATCTCCCCCTTTGACATGAGTGACAAGAACACTTTGTTATGGCATATATAATCTTATTTTGTGCATAAGTCAAACAATGTATCATCTCCATTCGACTTCTATACAAAATCTCCAAATCTGAAGATTTGCAAAAAAAATTTCTTTCATACCTTATTAATCCCCCAAAGTAAATACTTGATTTCATTTCTATAACTCCTTTTGAGTAGATATCTATGTTGACAAAATTCTCAAAATTTACAAAATCTTCAATATCCCCCCTTTCTGACACTTATGTCATTTGGGTGGTACACTTATAGTGTATATGTCAAAAATTGGCCTATGTAGTTCCAATATGATTCCCAATGTAGAATCCCAATTATCACAAGTTGCATCTAGAGATTGAATCTATATATCTAGATTTCTTATTGTATCTACTAGACCTTCTTGTGTAGAAAGATGAGAATATTTCTTGATCAATATTTATGAAAATGATAGTTCCTTCTACAAAAATTCCATGTGAGGGGTATGCATGGACTATATACTAATAAGAGTTGATCTTATTAATGCATCATTTACTTGTAGCTCGATAAGCCTACTCTATGTCAACAATATCCTCTAAAAATGTACTTGACTAGTGTTGGGAGATTGCCTCAATGTTGTACCAATTAATAATAAATCTCCTTGCAACTGGTCAGTTGATTGTTGAGTCTCTTGGATAAAGATATCAACATCACATAACTCTCTATGCATAATTAAAATGTTATCCAAAATTTTCTTCACACTCTCCATCTTAGTTAATAAATCAACTTGTCTTAGTGCAATGGAACTAGATATCTTGTCCATTACCTTAGTGTGAGATATCTTCTTAGACCATTTCAATAATTTAACATTTGACTCCATGTCCTTATTTTTATCTTATCAACTATATGTACAAATTTCTCTATAGTAGGCTTATTGGAAACTGAATCTGGAATATCAAAAGCATCGACAAAAATATCTCTAATATCATATAGAACCTATGTTTGTTTATGCTCCCTTCTCAAGATTTCTTACCTTGATTTCCTCTATAGAGCTTCTTAAAGAACAATCATTTCTTCAAGTATGATTTTTGTTAGAAAAAACTAAGGTAGAACAATCACTTTATCTAAACTCACATCCTCAAATGATGTAGTCTCAGTGATTTTAGGTGTATTGTACTCAACCTTGATATCTGTAATAGTGTAGCTTGAGTTCATGGCCTTAGAAGAGTCTGGCTAGTAGGAGGAGGTGTAGTGACTCGTAATGGTACCAATGTTTATATGGCTACCTATTCTTCTGTCTCAGTAGTCATCTTATCCTCTTTCTCTTCATTGCCCTCTTTGTCAATTACCACAATTACTAGTAATCTATAACTTTATAGACTTCAAAGTGATGTAGCTAGTGTTTCTACCTTTTTCTCTTTCATCACAATGACCACAATAGGCTTTGAAGATGGTTTTTGATTAAGTTCAACTTTTTTTTCTAGGGTTGCACTTTGATTTTGTGTTTGTTCATGTGATTCCTCCTCCTAAACTTTTACAACAAGTGAGAGTACATTAGATTTGTCTTGTTTTTGTTCACCAATGAATGCAATCTTAGCCTTGTGAGATTCATCAATCCTTAGCAATATAGGATTTGAGCATGGCATAACAATATTGGTGGATTATTGTTGCAATTTCTTGATATCTTCTTCACTCAATGGATTTACATTCTCTGTTGAGTTATCAAATATGTCCTCAATAGTTACCAAGTCATGTTGACTCTCTTTCTCTTCATGTGGAGGAATGGTGCTCATCACATTCACATCCTATGCATCTTGTGCATCTTCTTCAACTATGTCATCTTTTTTAGTTTCATCATTTTCAAGTTCATCCTCCTTTGTTTCTTTCTCCTTTATCATTGTGTCCACTACCTTTGTGGTCAACCCATAGATAGATTTCCATAGTAAAGTGCTTTGGGTTACCACCTCTTAAACTTGATTTCTCAGAATGTGAAAGGCTCTATATTTGGGGGAAGTTTTCCTTTTATATTTTTCAATGGCTCTAGCAATTATTTTGTTATCAAAATTAGGCATAACTTGGGCTAAAGTAGCCTCTCTAATTTTCCATTCAGTTGTCAAATTGAATTTCCACTTTCGCTCAACTCTCTCATATAAACTTTTTGGAATAGAGTTATAAATATCTAATGGAGTGGTCTTAAATGTGGCCATCTTGTCATAAATATCCTCTTCAATGTTATTTTTATATACACTTCCCAACTTATCAAAATCAACATGTTTAAAACCTAACAAATCTACATTATTCTTTATATTGTCACATAGGTTTTCAATGTCAGATGAGAGATTGTGGCTTACCACTTTAAATTGAATAATTTCATTAGATTCATTCTTCTCATCATCTGAGTCCTCTTGCAATTTCATACTACTCTTCAGTCTCTTAACAGACACACTCAGGTCTGATTTATTAGTCTTCTTCTTACTTTTTTCTAATTTTTCTTCCTTAGCCTGTGCAATGGTAACCCTTGTGCTTTACCTTGTCAAACATACAGAAATAACTTCTTTTGTTCCTTCTTTGCCACTTTCCTTAGTTTCTCTACTATCTTCTCATGTGCCTTACTCTTCTTTCTAGTTTCTTTTGGTTCATGCTCAACTTCCTCTTTGTCCTCAAAAGCTTGATCTTCATCTTGTCCTTCTATAATCTATAGAGGTCCTTGACCTTCTTCTACTTATTCTTCTTCTACTTCTTCTACATCTTCTCCTTCACCAAATTTCTCTTCCAATTTTGATGGGGTAGGCTAGGATAGACTAGCTAACCTATGCTTCTCCTCCAACAATAGAATCTTGGTGTTTTCTCTACACCTATGCTTTAGGATCTCTTGCTAGTTAGAACATCCCGTGACCTTGCCCAACCTCCTCAACACGTTAACTAATCCAAACTTGCAGCATCATTCCCTTACTCTTCTAGAAACACTATCCTTCCAAAGGTTTTATAGGTCTACTAGGGTACCACAACACTCCCTAGTTCAACCAAGGTTTACATAGTGTCTTAAGATGTTATTTAAACATTTTTACTATGCTTGAATGGATAACATCAATAGGTTTGTACTTGATTTCAAGATTTCTTCACAAAAGGGCTACAAGGAGAGCCCCTAATTAGGCCTCCACCTAGATTTCTAGGGCCAATAGATCCTTTATCTTATAGTTTCATAACCTCTAGCCTAAATAAAAATTTATATATAGAACCCATACTCAAGGATTTTTAGGGTCTTAGGGTGCCTACAGGTCATACAACAAAAATAGCAAAATTAAGAGTTTGGTGGAGTTTTCTTGACTGCCTATTGTCGTAACTTTTAAGACACCTTCCACACGTCATCAAGACTCCTCCTCCACAAGTAATAACCTCTTCAATCCCTTAGAAGGGAAAGTCTTCATTCTTCAAGCTTTTCTCTCAAGAGCTCTTTCTTTGCTAACAGTTGCCTTGCTCATCTAGGGCTTGGTCAAAGAATTATTTGCACTCACTTTTAGGACCCTTGCTTGCATAATATAATACATTAGGCACTATATTCTTGATATATAGAAAACCATGGAATTCCCATATTGGAGTCAAAACTTATAGCCCTTTCATGACATACAACTCCAAAACTGGCAGCAGATTGGTATCTTTGAAGAAATTTGCAAAAGCTTTCAAAAATTAATCACAAACTAAAACTAATGCATGGAAAATGAAAAAGAAAAAATAAGACAACTATAGTATAGAACAAAAGGACAATAGCCACATCATTAGCTTGCAAATAAGCTTAGAAACTAGTAAAATTTGTGCTAAAACAGTCACAATCTATTGTTCACATTCTAACAGTATGGATTAGTACAAGAAATGAGTTGCCAACCCTTAATTAGGGTTCCTCTAAGCATAAATAGATTGCTCCTTGGGGTAGAGACAAATTTTATCACTTTTTCAAAGCTTTACAAAGTAGGTCCTTTAGCAACAATTGGGAAAAGTTGCTTAGCAAGTTTTAAAAATTGCAAGCAATTTTGGGGCAATTTTTATTGCTCGAGTAGTCTCGTTTTGACTCACCTTTCAAGACCATGATATGCCCTCCCAAAACATCCTTCAGAGTGAAAATTTCACTATCTTCCTTCACTTAAGAATTTCCAAACTCATAATAACATCCCTTCCATAAGGTGGAAGATTTACATAACTTTGTATTGTTTATGCACTTTGGTCTTCTAAACAAGTAGTCCACCTTGGAAGGTTCTTTTAATGCACACCCATGCCTAAAATGTAATAAAGAATCCTAAATCAACCTCTCCCTAAAAAAAAGCTAAGAAGGATACTAACCCAATGTCAAGGTACCATTCTTGTAGTGCCTCTCGTGTTTGCAGTCTATACCTTGTCTAGTTTTGTTTCGAGAGATACTTGATACTCTTATTATTTTGTACCTTATGATGACTCGAGGGTCGGATGTTATACTTGGATTCAGTACCATAGATGCTTTACTGCTATACTATTCAGTTTATCACATTTGCATGTGGATGCCATTTTGAGATGATAGTAGATCTATCATGATATCTAGTTATATGATGTATTGGACCTATTTGTTGATTATGTTATGAGATGGATTCTATGCTTTGGTTATTTACTTCATTCTTGTATCTTCACGCTTTCTGTGAATGTGAGTGATGTAAATGGATTAAATAGGTATTTTAATACATGTTGCTTCGGCTATGATATTATTTTTCATTGCACTTGATCATGTGTTTTAGTGTGCAGGAATTATATCCCTAACAGTTGCACATGGAGTTAGTGATTCAGCTATTCATATTTACCCATGTCATTCCTATATGGTCGACATACCCTTGTTATTATTGTTTAGATCAAAACCTTTTGGTGATTAGTAAATTCGAACTCATTTGCATTATGTGATTAGACCAATGAGTGTGTCTGTGCATTTAGAAGTTCACATTTGTCACGAAAGTGTTAAGTGTTTTTCTATGTTGTTGGGGTTTTCGGATTTTAATCTTTTCAAATTTAATTTCTGGCAACTTTTCCTTAGGTGAAATCTCGTTGCGGATAATAACCTATTTTTTTTTGGGTCAATTCGGATTTTAACTACTCCAGCTAGCTATTTTCCAAAATTGACTATTCGCCCAAAAAAATGAATAAGTATTGGAAAAGTGATTTCATAAATCACTTTTCACAATTTGAAAATAGAATTGTGGAGCAAAATTTGGAAAACCTCTTCTGAAGGATTCTTGTTTTGCTCGTTCTGGGAGTTGTGAGCGTGGGATCTGCGCGAGGTTGGTCTCATTGGATTCGGCTCGAGGATTTTATGCTTTGCCGTCGTTTTCAACTGTTTTGGCGGGTGGTTTATTTTATTGTGCGGGTTTCAGTTTCTGCCTCTTTTCCTTCAGGTAGGGCCTTCCCGTTTTATAGTTTTCACTCTGTTTCAGCTTTCATTTCTTGTAGCAATATGTTAGGAGGCGGAGAACTAGTGTTCCCGTCCGTTTCTGGTTCCTAGTTCTGCCCGATTGGTCGGGTATGAACGTTTTTCCCTATTTTGGAATGGGGTTTTGGGTTTTTGGGCCGTTATGCTGGTCGTTTTTGCATACGGTGTCCATTTTCATTTATTTTTGGATTTTTGGCGTTTTTGAACCCAAAGGCCAAATGGGTTTTAATTTTGGAATTTTTCCAAAATTTGGGGTTTTTACCTTGTTTTGCGTGCTGACCTGTTTTATCAAGTTTTGTTGGCACATTGTGGTTCGTGGACCTGGGTGATCTGTTTGGATACTAGTTAGACCACTTTTGCATCTTTTTTTGCATTGGGATGCGTGTTGCATCCGTCCTCTCGATCTTGTTTATAGTTGAGGGACTTGTTTCTTTGTGTTCTCTTCCAGTCCTTTTATTTGATCTTCATGATGGTGGTGCGCCACACACGAGTACGTGCGCGTACATAGTCGGATGTCTTGCGAGCCCCGACCTTCCGTAGCACTTTTGGAAGTTATGATCATTAGGGTTGGGTTGGGAATTTGCATGCCTATGGGCACTCATCATTGGATGAGCATGGGTAGGGCAGGGTAGCATATGGAGGGGGCTTCTATTTTGCAGCCCGACGATCATGACATCATGGGTTGGCAAAGGAAGTTTTATATAAGTGATAATTAAAGAAAACACTGGGAGGTAATAAAATTTAAGATAATAAAATGTGTGAGCACCTGATTAAGTTCGAGGACACAATGTGTGAGCACCCAATTAAGTTTGAGGACACACGATCCGAGCTTGGGCTTGTCGATGCCAAGCGACTCTCCATGATGTCAGCCCCTACATACTAAGCCCATTGAGGTGTCTGATCAGGACCTGTAGTTATCCATTGTCTATGTCTTGGTTTCAGTCATCATACTGCTTGGCGTGAGTGTTAGCCATGGTTGTTATTTTGTGTGTGTGTGGTTGGATCATTATCTCCATCAGCACGACGGGTGTGGATCTACGGGTGCCACGTGGTTGGGAGGCGTAGCTACCTTCACCACTACTAGGGACCAGTGTACAGAGATGGTCCATTGTTCTAGCGTGATCGTTGCTGGATGTGTCACTTGGTACTTCGGTATACGGAGTATGCTTCTTGTGATTTATGCTCTCATTATGATGTTATCATGCTTAGATGATGTTAGTTTTAACGCTTTCCTCATTATGATGATTAGCATGTAGTAGATGATGTTATCTGATTACAGGGTTATCTTATGTTACTACTAGCATGTTAGATTTCATTACTTATATTGTAGCATGTTAGTAGTGATGTCCCTATCATGACAGCACCGATGATCTCATCGGTGGCTTGGGATGTTATGCGTGGGGGATGGCTAGGGCCCACGATGGTCCTATGACGCCATTGACGGTTGGGAGGAATCACGTACCTAGTTTGGTTAATTGGTTTATTGCTTTAATATTTATGCTTAAATGTAAAAAGGTTATTTTCATGTTCACTGCAATGTTACTTTAGTTTATTGCAATGTTTCCTTCTATTCTTCCCTTGCTATTGTTTTAGATGGTTAGACTTTGCTTCTAGTTGTCCATCTCCTAGCTTGGTTTCGAGTGTCCCTACCTCAAAAAGTGGATCCGGTACTCCCTGGTGTGGAGGAACTTTGTTTCGTTCTTTTTCTAGCCTTGCTTTTTATATTTTTTTGGTGCGTGTTGATTCAAATCTTCGCAGGAGGATGATTCTCTATCGCACGAGGATGAGAATCTTCACGCAAGAATGAGAATCTTCGCGCGAGTCATGGATTTCTTTGCGCGAGAAATAAAGTCTTCGCATGAGGATGAAAAGTCCTCGCACGAGCCATTGAGAATATTCGCATGAGCCAGTGAAAGTCTTCACATGAGAAGAAATACTGGTGCTCTGTCTTCACGCGAAAAATAGGGGCTAGTTCGGCTTGTCGTAATAAAGTTTGAAAGTTGGTTTTAGATACCCTTTTGGTTTTCGTACCTTCCTAGTGCTTCTCAAATGTTGTAAGGGGCTTAAAATATATCGTTTAAGGATAATTTGACATATATTTAATTCCTTATACTTAAGATATATTTTAATATATGCGACGATTCATTTGAGATGGGTTTCAGACCTCTACGAGCTAAGGTCTAGATTCTAGGAAAAATCAGGGCTTCAAAAATTCAGACTTAGCCAAATTTTAGGGCTTCAGGATTTCAGACTTAGCTAGTTTCCAAGAGTCAGCTTATGTCTTTCAGCTTGGTAGGTCTTTGTGGTTTTGTGATTGTGTTCTAGTTGGTAGTGGCATTTGGAGATCTGTTGGTGCTTGGTTGTCTTTCAGTCTTCCGTTGCGATCTTTTGGTTTGTGTAGGTTGTCTCATGTGCATTTACACTTGTTAAAAAAAAAAAAATTGTTCTGACTTGTTTTCATCCTTGTTTCCAAGGATTTCCGGGCGGGGCATTACAATTCTCATTAGTGACCAAAAAGGGATCTTTAAACCCTATCCTAGCTTGGACACACAAACATGAGCTATAGCTCTTATTGTATTCACATTCTTCTTTAGAGAAGTTCATCACACCAAAAATAATATGGTGGGAGCCTTGAAGGGTGCTCTTGCACCATACTCCACCCCCTTGCCCCCCCGCTACCCCCCAGCACATACTAAGGCACTTTGGGGTCAAGTAGAGCTAGATCAATGCCAAACTTCTTGAAATGTCCTTCCTCAACCTAGGTATCTTTAGATTCAAGTTGATCCTTCCATTTAATCAGATGTTCCATATACACTTGATGTCTTGTAGTTTTCTTCATTTGGATTCCAATATTTTCTTTGCTTTGGCTGGCTTCTTCTTGGGCATTGCATTTGTATCAAGGTCTTGTAGGACCCTTAGTGGAGCTAGATTTTTTTTATTGATTTCCCCCTTAAATCTGATCAAGTCTAAAATGTTAAACACTAGTGAGATAGCTAGGTCTGATGGCAAGTTGAATTTGTAAGCATTCTCTCCATACTTAGCCAAAATCTTGCATGGGCCAACTCTTTGCATTTGGAGCTTAGTGGGCATACCTTGTTGCATTCTATCCTTGTTAAGGTGGACCATAATGCAGTCCCCAATCTAAAACTATACTTATTTCCTCTTCTCATCCATTTTGGCCTTGATTATTTGAGTAGACATTAACATAGTTTTCTTCACCTATTCTTGAACCTCTTTGATAGTTTGGGTAAAATCTTTAGCTTTTCCACTTTTTAGCTCCATAAGACCTAAGTCTCTCAACTCATTCACTCCTCTAGGGTGTCTTCCATACATTACCTCAGAATAACTCCTTCCTATGATCTTGTTGACACTATCATTATAAGCATATTTAGCCTTAGATATAACAAGATCCCAAGTTTTCCCATATTCCTTTGTTAAGCACCTTAACAAGTTACCAAGAAATGTGTTGATGACCTCAGTTTGACCATCAATTTGTGGATGGTATGCTGAACTAAAAGAAAGATTAGTTCCCAACATTTTCCATAAGGTTTGCCAAAAATGGCACATGAACTTGTTGTACCTATCAGACACAATACTTAAAGGGAGTCCATGAGTCCAAACTGTCTCTTTAAAGAAGAGATGTGCTATATAACTTGCATCATGAGTAGTCTTACATGTAATGAAATGACTCATTTTAGAGAACCTATCTACTACAATATAAATTTTGTCCATACCTAATTTGGTTTTAGGGATTCTAACCACAAAGTCCATACTTACACATTCCCAAGGCCTATTTGGAATTGCCAAGGGTTGATAGAGTTATGCATTGCTTGAACCTCCTTTAGCTCTTTGACATATTCCACATTTCTCAACATATCTTTGTACATCCCTTGCTAACTTAGGCCAAAAGTAGTATCTCTATACTAACTCCAATGTCTTGTTTATGCCAAAATGTCCACTCAAGCTACCATTATGCTTCTCTTAGATCAGATTTTCCCTCATAGATCCCTTAAGTACACATTATTAATTACCTTTAAATAACAATCCATTTTGAAGGGTATAATCTACAAACTCACTATGAAAATGGTTATCAAACTCTAGGCATACCTTGTAGGCTTCAACGAAGCCTTCATCCTTTCCATACAAATCCTTGAAACCTTCTATTCCAATGCTTTGTAACTACACCTCTTGGATAGTTAAAAGCTTTCTACTCAAGGCATTTGTTACCTTATTGAGCTACCCCTTCTTATGCTTTATTGTGAATGTGAAAGATTGCAAATATTCCATCCACTTCAAATGCCTATTACTAAGCTTCTCTTGAGTGTTTATGTAACTCAAAGATTGATTATTTGTGAAGACAACAAATTCATTGGGTAGGAGGTAATGTCTCCACTTCTTGGGAGATTGTACTAATGCATACAACTCCAAGTCATAAGCTGAATATTTCTTCTTTTCCTCATTGAGTTTCTTACTGAAGAATGCCACAGGTCTTCCTTCTTGACTCAAGACACCCCCTATTGCTATATTACTTGCATCACATTCAAGAGTGAATAATTTATCAAAAGAAGGTAAAATTAAAATGGGTTTTGTAGCTACTTATTGTTTCAATGTTTGAAATGCTTTCTTTGCTACCTTGGTCCATTTGAACTTTTCTTTCAGCCCTCCTTTAATTGTATCTAATACTGGTGAACAAATCCCACTGAAGTTCCTCACAAACTTTCTATAGAATTGTGCCAAGCCATGAAAACTTCTCACTTCAGTTTCTGTTCTAAGAGTAGGCCAATCTAATATTGCTTCCACTTTGCTTGGGTCCATTTTCAAATTATCTTTGGATACTACAAAGCCCAAATAAACCAACTCTTGCTGCATAAATACACACTTTTCTAGATTGATGGCTAGTTGCTCTTCCTAGATTCTTTTGAGGACCAACCTTAGATGTTCCACATGTTCTTTTATTTTGCTATAGATGAGTATATCATCTAGATACACTACCAAAAATCTTCCTATGAAGTCCTTCAAGACCTCATTCATTAATCTCATGAAAGTGCTCCCAAATGGCATTACGAACCATTCATACAACCCATCTGTGGTTTTAAAAGAAGTCTTCCATTCATCACCCTCCTTGATTCTAATTTGGTGATAACTACTCTTTAAATCTAGCTTAGTAAAGTACATAACACCTCCTAAACAATCCATGAAGTCCTCTATTCTTGGAATAGGGAATCCATACCTGATAGTGATTTGGTTAATAGCCCTTGATATACAAAGCCTCCATTTTCCTCCTTTCTTTGCTACTAAGACTATTGGGACTACACATGGACTAATGATCTTCTTGATCAGCCCTTGATCCAATAATTCTTGCACTTGTCTTGCCACTTCCTTATTTTGATTCAGAGTAAGCTTATAAGCCACTTTGTTAGGCAAAGAAGCACCAAGTATAAAATCAATTTGATGGCTGATTTCTCTTTTAGGTGGTAGTACTACTGGTGTACCATCTAAAATAATATCTTTGAAATCATCAAGAGTTTTCTATACTTCAAGAGTTATTGGCTGTAACTTTATATCTTCTTCCTTTGGTTTCACCATAATTGCACATCCTATGGTCTCCTCATCCTATAAAGCTTGAAGGAACTCTTTACCACTACTAAGTAACATACTAGGTGTCTTAGAGGCTTCCCCTTCATTCTCTATTAAGGACTGAATTTTGAAAGTCCTTCCATCTTTCTTGAAAGAAATGGCATTTTCTTCTCCATCATAGATCACCTTCCTATCAAATTGCCATGGTCTTCCCAATAGATGATGGCATGCATCCATGGGTAAGACATCACAAAGTACTTCATCTTTATAGGCTCCAATAGAAAACTCAACCCATGTCTGCTCATTAACAAGTACACTTTGCTCTTGATTCAACCAAGTCACTTTGTATGGATTTGCATGGGGAATCTTTATAAGTTTTAGTTTCTTTGCTTCCTCCTTTGATATAATGTTATTTGTAGATCTTGAATCTGCTATAACCTTGCAAACTTTTCCTTGAATCTTGCATTCTACTCTCAAAAGAGCCCTTCTCTACTTGGGTTCACTTTGATTGGGTTGCCTTATGAGTACCTTTCTAATCATAAAATTCTCACCCATTTTTTATTCTAATTTGCTGACTTCATTAGTACATGAGCTACTACTATCTTATTGGGCATAAGCTACCCTCTTTTCACTATTTGAGGCTAATGGTTTATCAGGACACCTATAGGTTGGGTTTCCAAGTTGTCCACATTAAGAACATTTCATGGTGGCAAAGTAGGAGCTACTCCTTCCTACTACTATCCTCTATTACTTTGAGATCCTCTTCCTCTACCAAAAGATCCCCCTCTGCTAGTTTTAGAACTTTGTTCCAAGAGTTTCCTCTCCCTTGGCTTTCTTGGTTCACCTCCTCTACTAGAACCACCTTTTTAACCACCTCTAGAGTCTCTACCTCTTCCTCTATTCTTGAAATTATGGTCCTTCTTTTTTTTTCCCTTTCTCTTTCACCTTTAAGGCCATTTAATAGCATTGGTGAACTGTTTTAGGAGTGACAAGGCTCATATCTTCTTGAATAGGCCACTTGAGTCTATTTAGATATCTTGCCAACTTGACACTTTCATCTTCCACCACTTTAGACCTCAAGCATAACTTCTAGAATTATTTAGTATAAGAATGCACATCCATTTATTTTTGCCTCAGATTTTGTCTCCTCCTATGCAGCTATATTTCATAATCTTAAGGAATGTAGGCTTGTTTGATTTTAGCCACTATTCCCTTCTAGGTAGCAATAGGACTTTTTCCTTCTTTTTCCCTCTCTGTTTGTAAAAAGCTCTACCAGGTTAGAGTAGTGGCTCTCAACCTTGACTTTTCCACCTTTACCTTCTTACAATCAGAGACACCATCACATTCAAAATATTTCTCAATTACTATTTCCATTCCATGATAAGATCAAGATCCATCTTGCCACTAAATAGAGGAATGTCATCCAAAGCTTTTTGGTTTATTGCTTTGATTGCCTTCAAGAAAGGCTCTTCTAGCAATATAGTGTCTGGTGTTGGAGTTTCTTCTTCCAACTCAATGTCTTTCTCTTTGGCCTTCTTCTCTTCTTTTTTCTCTATCTTGTCCTTGACTTTATCAGCTATTTCTTGGACCTCACTTAACAATTTTTCAAGCTATGTTAATCTCTCTCTCTTCTTTCTCTTCTTGCTTTTCTACCTTTCTTTCTTGTTCTTTGATCTTCTTGGCCAATTTTGCATTGGTTACCATTGTGTTTGAATCACTAGATTCACTAGGTGGCAACATTCACCTTGCTTTGCACTTGCTTTATCCCACACCTTAACTTATCTCTGATACCAATCTGATGTGGTAGGCTAGGATAGAATAGCTAGCCTATGCTTCTCCTCCAACAATAGGATCTTGTTTTTTTCTCTACACCTATGTGGTATTTAGGATCTCTTGCTACTTAGAACATCCCTTGACCTTTCCTAACCTCCTCACTAGGCTAATTGATCCAAACTTGTAGCATCATTGCCTTACTCTTTTAGGAACACTATCCCTCCAAAGGTTTTATAGGTCTACTAGGGCACCAGAACACTCCATAGTCTAACCAAGTTTTCCATAGTGTCTTAAGATGTTATTAGAACATTTTTACCATACATGAATGGATAACATCAATGGGTTTGTACTCAATTTCAAGATTTCTTCACAAAAGGGCTACAAGGAGAGCCCCTAATTAGGCCTCCACCTAGATTTCTAGGGCCAATAGCTCCTTTGTCTTAGAGTTTCATCACCTCTATATTAAATAAAAATTGATACATAGGACCCATACTCAAGGGTTTTTAGGGTCTTAGGGTGCTCAGAGGTTGTAGAGAAAAAATAGCAAAATTGAGGATTTGGTAGGGTTTTCTTAACTACCTGTTGTCCTTACTTTTAAGACACCTTCCACACTTCATCAAGACTCATCCTCCATAATTTATATCCTCCTCATATCCCTCTTTAATCCCTTATAATGGGAAGTCTTCATTCTTCAATCTTTGCTCTCAAGAGGTCTTTATTTGCTAACAATCCCTAGCCGGGTATTGCCTAGCTCACCTAGGGCTTGGTCAAAGAATTATTTGCACTCACTTTCAAGGCCCTTTCTTGAATAATATAATACATTAGGGTATCTAGTCTTCATATTCAAAAATCCATGGAATTTCCATGGTCGAGGCAAGACTTATAGCCCTTTCATGACATACAACTCCAAAACTGGTAGCACACTAGTATCTTTGAAGAAAATTGTAAAACATTTCAAAACTTAATCACAAACTAAAACTTATGCATGGAAAATTAAAAAAAAACAATAATACAACTACAATATACAAAAAAATGACAATAGCACATGATTGGCCTCCAAACAAACTTAGAAACCAGTAAAATCTGTGCTGAAACAGTCATAGTCTGTTCTTCACATTCCAATAGTACAGATTAGTACAAGAAATGAGTTGCCAACCCTTAATTGGGGTACCTCCAAGCATAAATAGGTTTTTCCTTAGGGTAGAGATACATTTTAGGGATTTTTAAAAGCTTCTTTAGAAAGTACATCCTTTAGAAACAAATGGAAAAAGTTACTCAACAACTTTAAAAAATTGCAAACAATTTTGGGGCAATTTTTATTGCTTGGGTATTCTTTTTTTGACTCACCTTTCAATACCATGCTATGCCCTCCCAAAAAATCCTTGGGAGTGACATTTTCACTATCTTCCTTCACCTAATAATTTCCAAACTTCATAATAACATCCCTTCCATAAGGTAGTAGATTTACATAACTTTGTATTGTTCATGCACTTTGGTCTTCTAAACAAGTAGTCCACCTTGATAGATTCTTTTAATGCACACCCATGCCTAAAATGCAATAAAGAATCCTAAATAAACCTCTCCCCAACAAAAAGCTAAGAAGGATACCAACACAAAATCAATGTACCATTCTCATTAGAGACCAAAAAGGGAGCTTTAAACCCTATCCTAGCTTGGACACACAAAAATGAGCTATAATCTTATTGTATTCACATTCTTCTTCAAAGAATTTCATCAAACCAAAAATGATATGGTGGGAGCCTTGAAGGGTTCTCTTGCACCAAATTTCTTCACCATTTTATTCTTCTTTTTTATTATTGTCGTTGTCTACAAGTTTATTTTTATTCTTGACTTGCCTTCATCATAGTTTCTATAAGATGTAGCATCCTTATCAATCTCTTTTGATAATAGTGTAGTGATAGAGGTTGATGCTTCATCAATATTATCTCATACAGGAGTGGTCTCAACCATCTAACCCTTGGAATAGATGCATGTACATAGGTATAGTTAGCATTTACTAGGGAACATAAATCATTATAATGTTATTCCACTAGTGACACAAGAATTCTTGATCTCTGCTTTGTTGACTTCTTGAAATCTTCAAAGTAACTAGCCATTACTGAATCAACGCTTTATCCCAATTTCTTAATGAATTCACCTATCAATCCTACTTCATTGACTTCTTGAAATCGAATGAATCAAAATTTTATCCCAATTTCTCAATGAATTCACCTAGCTACTGGGTGAAATATGAAAAAAAAATTGTACATAGAAGAACATGCAAATGACAAGTGAACCAAATTTACATGAAGAACTCTTTGCCTTTCTGATAGATTCTAGGTTTTATGATAGTTTTTGAAGTTGTAGCTTGTTTGGGTCATATGTATGATCTTTCTTAACAAACTTATAACCTAGGTCAATGAAAATGCATGACACACTGTTGAGTTGGCTCAACTAGTAAAATTTGTTTGCAATCATCTCACTCTAAATGTAATAACAGGGTCTTCAATTGTATCAATTGACATTCCCCTCTTATTCCATATGGTTCCAATGTTTTTCTCAATAACTTATTTTGTATCACTTCTCAATGTATTTGGCCTAGCTAGGGTAGTATACCCTATCATTCTATGTATGATCTTCTTTGATATTCAAATAGGTTCATTTTCTAACCATATAAGATTGTCATTTATTCTTCTCAATATGATCTTTATCTATTCAATTTTAAAAACTTGGGGAAAATCTAGGGCACACATTAACCCTTTCCATTCTACAATCTTTTAAACTCAATTGTCATGCAATTTATGATAGGCATCTCTAATCTCTAGGTCTCCAACCTCATCAACCTTGCATGTATAGTAGCATATTACATCCTGGATTATCAAAACCTTGGGCAAAATAGTCGACAATGCATCAAATAGATCTCCTTTGTATGCAATCTTGAATTGCTCAAAATGTTGGTTGTTGAACATCATTACTAATCAACTATGCATTGGCAACCTCTTTATCTTCCTTCCTAATTCTTGTTGACAAAATTGCTATCATTTTTACTTAATGGGGTTTGCAAAATGAGAAATAGTATAACTTGGCATGAGCAAAATACCTTTCAAATTGATGTAAAATGTCATTTAGCAGTTGGATCTTGTTTGCAATTTCTAGAATCACTCTCTCAAATTGCATTTTTGCTCTTCAATTTTTTGGTAACCACAAATGAATCAAAAAATCAAGTGTATAGCCTTCAAAACCTTGCATTGAGTTCTTAGTGCATACACAACTATAATATCAGTTGCTATAGGGTTTATCAATACGCTTGGCTATCAGAGCTAACTCGATAATCACTACAATACCTCAATACTTGATGCATACTACAATATGTTCAATACTTAGCCATAACATAGAAAACAACATAATGATAGATTGTCTCATTATTCTAATCACTTCATTTCATCTTAATATATGGTGATAAATATTTTTCATTACTTGAATTCTTGGAACTAATGCAAATAAGATGTCAGTTCCATACATACCTTTGATTTCCTAATTGCGGGTGATGTGTCACCTAATCCATTGGATAAAGTGACATCATCTAGACTTTATGTGCTATAATATTCCTTCATTTTCCATTTCTTTCTCATCTACATCTTTACCTTCTTAGAATTTACCTTTCCTTTTCCTTTGCTGAATTCATTGCTTGGTGCAGATGACTACATTGGACAATTTCTTCTTACATGACTAGTCATAAGATAAATAAAGCATACAATCTCATTCAATTATCTATTGGAATTACCTTTGAAGTGTGTCCTAATGTAATTTTTAGGTATATGACCATATTCTTGTCAATAGTAACAATTTTACCTTGTCTTGTAATCCCAATTATAAGAATTTTCATTGTGATGTATCTTTGTGTTATTATTTGATCTCCACTTGGGTTTGGATCTATAGTCATATCCCTTGTGTCCATACTTCTAATAGTTGTAATAGTATCCTTAAAATCTCTGAGTGTTGATGGTCATAGTCCTACATTCATGTGCCTCGTGTCCTTCCTTCTTGTAGCTATGGAAATTTCCCTTGAATTTCTACTTAGAATTTTAATTCCCAATGTTTCTCTCATAGACATTTACCGTGTGATCCAATTTTCCATAGTGATGACAACAGGGCTTGATGTTCTTTCCCTTATTGTTTCTATTTTCACCACTTATAGATAATTCTCCTTTCTTAGTAGTAGATGTTAGAGTCATTATATATTTCCTAATTAACTATAATCTACTTAAGATAAACTTTAGGTATTTAATAATTAATTATTTTATTAATTATTATGATGAAACCTAGGTTAGACCTCTGTATAGTTTTGATCTCCTTTATAAGGATGATCTCTCTTTGTAATTATTAACTAATTCATTGTTGATAATAGCAATCTCTTTTTTGCTCATCAAGAATGTCTCATCTATGGATCTAGCAATTGCAACCTCCATAGCTTTTTGCTTCTCTCTTCTATGACAGGTGTTTGCATGTAAGTGATTCTTGGGAGATGTCAAGTTGATCTTTCATCAACTTCAACATGGTATCAGAGCCCCAAATCTTCATGCCCATGTTCTATTCTTGAGATATTTGGCATTGGCTTTTAGATCTATGGCTTTCAAGAGATCTTGTATTGGATTTGAGGGAACTATTTTTTGGAGAACTTTGAGCCCAAACGGACATCACCATTGAGCTCGAAGCATTCAAAAACTCCCATTTCCATAAAAAATACATCCAATTTGGATGCTATTGAAATTCGAGGATTTTTTTTGTACACAAGGCTTTTTGCCTAGCACACAAATGGAGGTGACAATTTTTTAGTTTTCTACAAAAAGCACCCCATTTTAGTGATCAAATTGGCACACAACCCTTTCCTGCTCTAACTTCTATGTGTTGCAACTTTTTAGATTGGTGGGTTTTTTTTTTTAATTCTTTCAAATCCGTGTTGGAGGGTTGGTCATTTTTATCTGCATTTGGTATTTTTTTTTAATGCATTCCCTTGGGTGTAAAAATTAAAGCAATGCATGCATTCATTTTTAGTTGGGGGCATATTTTTTAAAGGAATGTACTCTTTTTTTTTTGGGTCTTACAAGTCTGCCAGGCCACATGCCCATCCTTCCTTTTTGTACTCACATTTACATTGGTAGAATTTTTAAGACTGGGAATTATTTTGGCATTTCATCACATAGGCTTACCTCGGGCCCCCTCTCATGTCAACCCATGCTAACACATTAGATTGTGTTCCTTCATTAGGATTGGGATGAGCACGTTACCATTATATTGGGTCCCTACATTTGGAGAAAAACTCTCGCATGTCCTTCGTCAGTGGATTGTTTGGAGATTTTACCTACTCTTCTAGGCCAACCAATCATTGCCAATCTCATTGTGTTTGTCGAGCCAATATAACACCTTTTTAGTTGAAGGATTGGACATCATTTACTACCAAAGTACTATGCTGATCTTTATTAAATATCAATTTAGGAGCGTGAACTTGAGATGATGTCTGCAAAGTATATGCTCTAGTCTCTACTAAAAGTCACTACTACCTTGAATAAAATAACCATTAAGGAAATATATTTTATCAAAAGGAAAGACAGCTATCTTATGACTAGGAGGAAACTCAAATAACTACTTAACCATACATCTATGCACCTACTACTACAGGAACAGTACCTGGTTCTATTTCTACTAGCTATAGGAATAGTAGTTCTAAACTTAACTTAGAAAACTAAATCTAACTCCTAATTGCTAAAGTAAACTCCACCTTCTAGATGGGCCCCCATGAAAGAATGAAGAAAATATTAACTCTGGCTGAAGTGTGGAAACTCAGTAAACTCATGTATTCATTCAATAAACAAAATTGCATTGACTTGAAAAACAACAAAATATAATTAGTAAGTCTCATCTAACTCTGTTCCTTCATTCACTACTTGACCTTTGAGCTACAGACCAGGTCTTATTTAAAAGAAAGGAAATAACAGATTCCTACAATCATGACTTCCTCATAAAGGATAGTTCATTACAACTCAAAATTCATACAAGTATGCAACATAATAAAAACATCAGGTATCTTCTCAAGTTCCCGTAAATACAAAGCATAGAGGATGCTAGATCTGCTCTGCTATATGACTTTAATGACTTCTAGGAATCTAGGTACCGTGTAACAATTCCTTGCATGTTTAACTAATCACCTAAATTCTTGCTCTCTCATTTAGCTGCTTCATTATGTTCCTCTTATACTATTGGAACAAGTCCCCTTTCTATGCCACTGAACATGTCCCTTATTACTTTGTTAAATAGGTCCCTTCTATTTTTGTTGCTAAGTTTCTGGTTGTAATGGTGCCATGACACATCTCCTTCAATACTTGTGATTCCATAGTGCTAGACCTTTGCTTGAGCTATTTTGACTGATTTCAACCTAGCTTAGATACCTGTGGTCATCATTCAATGCACACAAAACTACCTACAACCATTTATTTATATTTATTGATTTTTAAAGAAAAAGCATTAATATTCAATTAAAAGTCTTTGCAATCTCTTTGCCTATAGGAAGATTTACCCATGCCAAACATTCATGAAGAAAGATTTTTATCAACAAAATTAATCCTTTTAGCCATAATTTCGATTATCATTTCTGCGGCATATGTTCATATCTTATACTCAAAAAGTACAAAATATTATACTTAAGGGATGACAAATTTCAGCATGTTATAAACAAATGTTCACGAAAATGATAAAAAAGACATATTTTTCTTCACTCCATCAGTGTTTGCCTTCTTTCATGGACTTTTCATGCATTGACTACCTTGCAATGAAATTCAACAGATTTATTGATTAACAAGGCTTGAGCGTCTTGCTCTCATTCTACGACCCACTAGAATTTTGCTCAAAATTTGCAAGCCATGATTTTTTTTGCAACAATATTAGGAGAGCCAATGGAGGTTATTTAACCTTAACTAGTGGAAATTTCCTAAGCATATTATGTTAGAGTTTGGATCCTACATTTTGGAGAGTTTGCCTTATTTTTTGGTGTTGATTGTTTCATTTATCCCTCATGTGGTACAATCTTCCTTTGGAGATTGGGTGCATTTATGGAGGTTCCTCTCTCATCCAGCCACCTTAGCTAGTTAATGACCTTGCTAATTGGAGATTGGAAGTGGACTTTATGGTGAGTGTACATGTCACTCTTTTTCAATCAGTCAACACATGTTTTTGGAGTAAGGTGTGATTTACCTAATAGCCTTTGGTTTGCATTTCATGGCATGATTTTTTAAAGTGGAGTTGCCTTTTGTTTGGAAGTAGGCCCTACTTGCACAACCTCCTACACTCCTCCCCATATTTTTTTCACTTTGAGTGCCTTCTCCTTTGAAATGTGTGCAAACTTGGAGGAGGCACATTGACTATGGAGCCCAAAACACTCCATGCCTAGGCACTAGGTGGTAATTTCAAGGTCTTCAAGCTTGTTTGCTTGATGATTTTTGGCTTGGAGATGGAGTTTTACTATCATCGAATAATGCAATAGGTTATTTTATCTATTGATAGGTGGTTTTTGGCTATCCATCATCATTGGATGTGGCTCAAACCTTCACAACCTAATTAAAATGTTTTTTGTTGGGACCGCTACTCATGAATTTTTATGGTTTTCTTTTGGTCCACATTTTTGGGAAAGAGATCCCACAATTTATGGGTGGATTTGAAGGCTTTCTCTATGTGAGTGGTGTTATTTGAACCATTGAGTGGTTTATGCATTGAAGTTTGTGGTGTGGGACAACTCATTTTTTTGTGACATGGATTTTATGGGCACCATAGTTTTCTCCACCACTGCTCATCTTTTTCTAGTAGACTGGGATATTTTTTCCAGCAAGCATTTCTTGTGAACTAGTCATTTTTTAAAACTTTTTTTCCTCAATTACCATTTGACCATCAAATTTTGGCTCATCACTTTCTGATGCCAGTGCCATGGTAGCACTACATCATCACTCATGTCACCACTCCAAGCTTTGTTTAGACCTAACTCCACATTTTTGCTCATATCTTAAGCATGTAGAGTCCAGTTTTTCCAAAAATGATATCGTCAAAAAGCTAGTTTTGAGCCCATTATAGTGGTACAGTTATTTTTTAATTTTGATTCATTTTATTATGGTTTTATCTACTATCAAAGTTAGAAATATATTTTTTCACTGTAGGGACATATCTTAAGGAATCTAATCTCTGATTTGGGAAGTCTTTATATCATTGGAAAGGTCATTCCAAGCTCTTTCTAGTGATGCTAGTTTTGTTTCTAGGTTCTACCCTTGGCACATTCTATTAATTCTTTTGTATTTTTGCATTCTAGTAGATATCTTGGTTGTTTCAAGTTTGGGGATAAATTTTTTTGCTTTAAATAGTTCTTCATGACTTGTATTATATATTGTATTAGTCTTATGTCTCTTCTGGTCTATTTACAAATCATTTGTATGCATTCTTGCAAATACACTAAGATAACGTGCCATATTCCATCTGTATTTTCATTTCAGTTATTTTTCCTTATTTTTCCTTTTGATTTGAGAAGTGTTACATGAGGAAACTCATACATATTATTTTATTCATGGGATTCACCATATGTTGTGCCTTATTATACATGCACTACTTTGATTAAAGTTCTATGAGGGGTTGATGGTTTTCTTTTGTTTTCCATCTTCCTTTGTCTAGTGAGTTTCACTTTTGTGACATTAGCCTCATGAAATGTTTAAGATTGATCACCTCAATACACACATGTGTACTCTTTTGTACATCCTAGTTATGGTTCCTTGACATGTAGTTCTTTTGGCCCACTTTTCCAGTTGCCTGTCACCTCACCCTTTTCTACAATAGGGGGGTTCCTCTACTGTTTCTCATGCTTCCTTGGTTTGATGGAGTGAGCTATGTATTTAGTTTTTGTTCATATGTACTAGGTAGATGTAGTGGCTGGGTACCTATGCATTTTGGTGAGATAGCTCATTTATAAATCATTTACCATATAGATGTTCTTCTTTTTATTCCTACTTCAATTATAGCCTTCCATTTTCAATTGATCAACTCTTCAAGCTTTATTGATTCATGCCATCTATATCTTCAAGTTTAGTTATTTTCCTTTATGTGCCTCTTGAGTCGATGTAGATTATAGTCTTCTCTAAATAGGAAAGTTCTATTTTAGAGGAAGTTCTTTAGATTAGTAGTTACTTTTTGACAGAGATTTGTAGCTTCTACATGCTTCAGTGGTGTTCTTCATGGTCATCTTTTTTTCCCTATCTTCAGGGACATTCCCTAGTTTGGAGGCTTCTATTAGAAATGTTTTAGAATAACTAAGAGGGGGGGGTGTGTGAATCAATTATTCAAGGTCCACATGTCCAACTAAAACTTTTTCATCAAGTAAAGTGAGCATATTAAATTGTTCATGCATCCAAGCTTAAACTTTCCTACTTAGCAAGTTATTGTAAAACAACATGCAAGCATAACACGTGAAATATCAACACATAATAGAGTGATTTATGTGGAAACCTAATTTGAAAAAAAAACACTAGTAACATGCTACTCAATTCTCACTCTTCTAAAGTGATGCCCTATGAAAGGTCTGCCCTGTTAAAGGCTACAACACATTATTAAATGTGACCTAGTTAAAGGATTTAACCACCCTATTAGAAGTGGGCCTAGCTAGAGGACTTTAGAACATTCACTTGGAATGCCACCCTATTAAAGGATTTATAAATGGTTGTTAAACCAACCTAACTCCATAGGATTTTACCCTAGCTTGCACATTTGTTAGAGAGTAGAAACAAGGGCTTTTGACTTGATACAACTCACAACTTAACTTGTAGATTTCAGATCATAGTTTAGCTCTTCACAATTTGTCTAGCTTTCAATCTTTATAGCTTTGAAAACTTTTCCTCCTTTCAAGCTTCATCTTCTTAAGTCTTTGTGCTCAATATAACAATGTAATCTCCGATACGACCACTTATCGAAGTAGAGTCACTATGCTCTATTCTTCCTTCTCTTCTTGATGTCTTCTCCTTAACACCTTTCAACCACTTCATAATTTGACACCCTAACTACTCTTGTGTCTTGGCCTATGATTCCTTAAATAAAAGTTTGGAATTTCTTTTCCTACTCGATTCTTCCCTCCTTTAATTTCAATTTGAATGGATTAGGTAGGATTCAATCAATCTAACCCATCTATTGTTTCATCTAGAAACATCATAAAGAATCCTCTTGAATTCATCCAAAAATGGTTCAACTAAAATTTTGTGCCTCCAGCTCATCATCCTTATCTTCCAACTAGTTCACAAAATTCAATGTAACAAACTTGTTGGCTCAGATTTGGCAAATCTTTGACTTTTTCAATAATGTAGCAGCTCAACACTATTGAAATTCTAGTGCTTGGCACATACTATGTTACTCAACATCAACTACATTTTACTAATGCTCAGCACCTAGTGTGGATTCACTCAACATCCACTAAGTTTTACTGATGCTTGACACCTACTATGGATTCACTTGGCATCCGCTAAGTTTTACTGATGCTCGACACCTGTTACTTTTCCTGTCACCTAAACACACTTGGCTCCTTCTATATCGCTCAGGACACACTAGATTTTTCTTTTTCTTAGCACTAATTGAAAATCTTCTTGGCTTGAATTTTCTTGCTCAGCACTCACTAATGAACTTAGTTAAGCAACTTTTTCTTCTAGTATTTCTAAGTGTGGCTAGCCTCATCATTTTACCATTGTCTAAATTGATCCTTGCACTTCATTACAAAACCATAACTCAACCTTTCCCTTAGGTACTCTTGTTACATCTTGTTGATTAAATCATCTTCATCAATCAGCTAAGTGATAATACTTGGATCTTATAAGCAATTTTCATTCTAGCAAATAGCAGGTTTGACATCAAGGACAAAACAATGATTGAAAACATTCTTTATCAACCATCTTCCTTTCTTGCAACAATCTCCCTCTTTGATAGTACTCATTTTCAATCAGATTTCCAACAATCTCCCTCTTTAACATTAATGGAAAACCAAACTGATCAACCAAGTTATCAAAATGCTAACTGGGTTAAAATAGTAAATAAAATGCCAAATAAAAAACTTTATTCAAAACTATTCATTCTATCAACAACATAAACTAGCTTATGACTCCCTTTGAATTCTTTTGCTTATAAACTATCTTCTCCCTTTCTGTTATTTCTCTGATCGATTTTACTAGTCTCTCTAAACTCTCTCTCTCTCTCTCTCTCTCTCTCTCTCTCTCTCTCTCTCTCTCTCTCTCTCTCTCTCTCTCTCTCTCTCTCTCTCTCTATGGCTTACCACTTTTTACTTTGATCTCTTAGTGCTCCTAACTCCCTTTTACGTTATTTCTCTCTTTGTATGCATTGATCATGTTCTAGTATCAACTACTTCTCCCTCTATCTATTTGATCCTATAGATTTGATCAGTTTCTTGCTACTTCTTCCTTTATCCAATTGAATGTTGTTGATTAGTTTCCTGTTACTTTTCCCTCTTCAACAACAATGCAAAAGACATACTATTTTAGCATCTTAACATGCAAGTGTAGCATTTGCAGGTACTCCGATTTCTCCCTCTATCACCTTACTTGTGACTAATTTGGAACTTTAGCACTTTGATTACTTTAGACATGATCCTAAAGTAAATATTCTCTATATCAATTTGTAATATGCCAACAATCAACTCATTTGATGTAGGGAAGTCTTGATTTTTCTCAAATAGCCTTCAATAGGGGTATCACCCCTGGCTTACCTCTAAGATACTCAAAATCATCTTTAGGTAGTGCTTTTGTGAAGATGTCAGTAATTTGTTCCTTTGAATTGACATATTCCATTCTCACTTTCTTTTCTTCCACTAATTCTCTTACATAGTGATACTTAATTACAATATGCTTTGTTTTGGCATGCATCACAAGATTCTTTGATATGTTGATGGCACTTATGCTATCACGATAGAGTATCATAGTTTCAATTACCTCTTCTTTCATACCTTGCAGTAGATATTTGATCCATACAATATTAGTGCAGTTGATAGTAGCAGCAACATGTTCAACTTCTATTGTGGACTATGAGGTACAACTTTCCTTTTTGCTGGTCCAAGTAACTAGTCTTTTAGCTAAGAAAAGTGCTCCTCCATTGGTGTTTTTTTTGTCATCAATATTACCTCCCCAATCTGCATCAGTGTAGGCTCTCAACTCAAAATTTTCACTCGTCTTGTAGTATAAACCAAAGTCATTAGTTCTTTTTAGGTACCTCAATATTCTTTTTACTACCATTAGATGATTTTCTCTTAGATTTGCAAAAATTCTTGCCACTATTCCAACATCTAATGCAATGTCTAATCTATTGTGCACAACATACTACAACTTTTCAATCAATGATCTATAATTTGTCTAATTCACTTCAGCTAACTCATCATTTTTGGATAACTTATGTCCTATTACCATTGGTGTACTGACTAGTTTTGAGTCTTCTAATCCAAATGTCTTGACTATCTCCTTGATATATTTTGATTGGGTCAAAAATATGCCATGCTTTAGTTGAAGTACTTGCAACCCAACAAAGAGTTTGATTTCTCCAAACATTGAAATCTCAAACTCATGTTTCATTTGGTCAGTAAAATCTTTGCATAGAGCATCTTTTCCTCCAAATATTATGTCATCAACAAAGATGTTAGATATTAGAATATCTTTACCTTTTTTTACCTTGGTATACAAGGTGTTGTTGTCATATGTTCTTTCAAATCCTATCTTCACAAGGTATTTATGCAATCTCTCATACCTTGCTCTAGGTGCTTGCTTCAAACCATAGAGTGTGTTATGCAATTTGTAAACCATATCCTTGTTATTGTCATCAACAAATCCCTCTGGTTGTTCTATGTAGACTTCTTCTTCCAATATACCATTCAAAAAAGGAGACTTTACATCCATTTGGTAAACTTTGAAACCTTTATAAGTAGTATTTGCAAGTAGTGTTCTTACTCCTTCCATTCTTGCAACAAGGGAAAATGTTTTCCCATAGTCCAATCCTTCTTCTTGTGCATAGCCTTTGTAGACTAGTCTGGCCTTATTTTTTGTTATCTCACCATTCTCATCAATTTTGTTCCTAAAGACCCATTTGGTACCAATTACATTTTTATCAGCTGGTCTTGGAACTATGGTCCAAGATTTTTTCTTCTCAATCTGATATATCTCCTCTTTCATAGATTTATGTCAATTATCATTTTGTAGTACATCTTTCACTATTTTGGGTTCAATCTTTCTTAGTAGACATGACTCATTCCTTAGTTAGTTCCTTGTCATTGGTCTTGCTTTCTTGTCTCCAATGATTTTTTCTGTGGCGTGATGTCTTCTCACATACTTGGATAGTCTTGGTTCTGTCCTGCTTTCCATTTTTGGTCCTTCAGCTTCAGAATCACTTTGCACATCACTATCTGGTATTTCATTATCTCTTCCATGTGTACTAATTTTAGAATCAGAATGTGCATTTCCTCATTCTACAACTCGTCTTTTGAATGTAGCACAACATTCACTAGCTGTGACTCAGTTGATATTGAATTTTTTTGCTGATTCCCAACTTGATTGGTAGCATCATCTTCAATTGGGATTCCTTCATAGAGGTATATAAAAGATCTATAATATTCTAGTTTCTTGGATTCATCAACTTGGACTTTTGCATGCTCATCAAAATTTACATTTGCACTCTCCATAATCTTGTTAGTGTTAATATTCAAAAACTTATATGCTTTACTTCTAGTGGAGTATCCAAGGAATATGCCTTCGTCACTCTTTGCATCAAATTTTCCATTTCTCATATCTTTAAGAATATAGCATTTGTAACTAAACACTTTGAAATATTTTACATTAGGTGAATGACCATACCATAATTCAAAAGGTTTTGCATTTGTAGCTTTCTTGACTTGTACTCGATTCAGGCTGTAAACAACAGTACTTACAACTTCTCTCTAGTACTTCAGAGCAACATTTTTCTCCATCATTAATGTTCTAGCACTACATAGTACTAATCTATTCCTTCTTTCAGCAATCACATTCTATGGGGGAGTTCTTGGTGCTGACATTTGTCTCTTGATTCTTTTTTCATTACAAAATATCTCAAATTCTTTTGATGTAAACTCTCCTCCTCTATTTGATCTTAGGAATTTTAGACTCTTTCATATTTCCTTTTCAACCCTGGCCAAATATCACTTAAACATTTGAAATTCATTAGATTTTTTCTTTAAGAACATGGCATTCATCATCCTATAGTAGTTATCCACAAATAACATTATGTAAATGTATCCTTGGTAGCTTTGCACTTCTATTGGGCCACATAAGTCAGTATGCACTAACTCTAGTATTTCTTTCCCGAAAGTGTCAAATTTTCTTCTGAAACTTGTCTTGGTCATCTTTCCTAGTTGACATTGTTTGCACATTGTATTTTCAGGCTTCTTCAGCTTAGGTAAACCTCTGACTTTCTTCTTTTTGTTGATGCTAATCAAATTGTCAAAGTTGACATGATACAACCTTTTATGGCATAACCAAACATCACCAAGTCTAACAATAAGATAGGTTGCATCTTAAATATCTAGGTAAAATAGATTACTCCTAGTTTTTTCACGTTTCCTATCCAATTTCCATCAGTATCATAGATTTAGGCAGTTTTGTTTCCAAATTCTACTTTGCAACCTATATTGCCTAATTGTGATACACTTGGAAAATTGTAGTTGAATCCTTCAACATAGTATGCATTATCACATGAAATTTTCTTTGTAATTTTAATAGAACCTTTTCCTTTGATTTGACATGGAGCATCATTTCCAAATTTAACACTATTTCCATCATACTAGGTAAAGGTAATAAACTTACTTTTATTTCCTGTCATGTGATGTGAGCATCCACTATCTATGATCCATTTTTCATTCTTGTTCACATAGGTTACCAATGCTATTGCCTCATCTTCATCTGACTTATCCTTCATGGCTACATGGACTACTTCATCATCATTCTCATCAAAATCTTCTTCAACAACGTAGCATCCTTTGCCTTTGTCCTTGTAATCTCTACTATCATCTTCTCTTTTGTTCTTGTACTTGTTTCCTTCTTTGTAGTTCTTCTATGTACACCTTTCAAAAATATGTCCTACTTCATTGCAATTCAAACAAATGATACGTAGCTTACCTTAGAATTTACCTTTTCCTCTATGAAATCTTCTATCCAATAATGCTTCCAATTGTTCCACATCTTCCTCATCTGTGTTGTTGTCACTGGATGCATGTTTTCCCTTTCTACTCTTCTTCTTTGATTTCACCTCATTAGTATCTTTCAATGATAGCTTAGCCTTGAAAGAAAATTCAAGATTCTTAGGTCTTTAGTTATCAAAATTGGACAACTCAAAAGTAATGAGTCTCCCTACTATTCCTTCAAAAGTCAACTAATTTTTTGGGACACATCTTAGCTCTTGGATTGCTTAGACTCTAATAGCATATATGGGGAGAAAAGTTCTTAAGTATTTTCTATTGATAGTGTCATCTTCCAAATGACCACCCAAACTTCTTATTGCACTTACTACTTCTTTCATTCTAGAGGCATATTGAGTAGCATTCTCACCTTCCTCCATTTTCATGTCATCAAACTTTCCTCTGAGACTTTCTCTTTTTTCTCTTTGAAAATTTTGATCTCCTCCATAGATATTTGGTAGGGCTTTCCACATCTTGAATGTAGAATCACATCCTTTGATGTCATCAAATTCAGCATAGTTGAGTGTAGAGGCAATCTCCAGCATTGCCTAATTATGCTCCTTCCTTTTGTTCAAATCATCTGCAATAAGGGCTCCAGCTAGATCTACATGTTCCACTTCTATCAAGGTTTTTGCGTAATCACCAATTGATCCAAGTGTAGTTTCATTAGGCTTTTCCATGTAGCAAAGTTATCTTTAATGAGCTTGGGAACTTCTCTCTTGGACATCTTGATCTTCCTACTTCTAGTACCCTTAAATTAAATCAGCAGATGACTTTGATAAAAATTGTTAGAAATGTTTTAGAATAATTGAGAAGCAGGGTGAATTAGTTATTAAAGGTCCAAATGTCCAATTAAAACTTTTTCATCAAGTAAAGTGAGCCTATTAAATAGTTTATACATATAATCTTAAACTTTCCTACTTAGCAAGTTATTGTAAATCAACATGCAAGCATAACACATGAAAGATCAACACATAACACAGTGATTTATGTGGAAACCAAATTTGGGAAAAACCACTAGTAACATGCTACTCAATTCTCACTCTTTTGAAGTGATGCCCTATGAAAGGCTTGCCCTATTAAAGGCTACAACACACCATTAAATGTGACCTAGTTAAAGGATTTAACCACCCTGTTAGAAGTGGACCTAGTTAGAGGACTTTAGAACATTCACTTGGAATGCCACCCTCTTAAAGGATTTATAAATGGCTATTAAACCAACCTAAGTCCATAGTATTTCACCCTAGCTTGCACAATTGTTAGAGAGTAACAACAAGGGCTTTTGATCTTATACAACTCACAACTTAACTTGTAGATTTTAGATCATAGTTTAACTCTTCACAATTTGCCTAGCTTTCACTCTCTACAGCTCTAACAGCTTGTCCTCCTTTCAAGCTTCATCTTCTTAAGTCTTCATTCTCAATGTACCAATGCAATCTCCTATATGACCACTTATCAAAGTAAAGTCTTTGTTCTCTATTCTTCTTTCTCTTCTTGATGTCTTCTCCTTGACTCCTTTCAACCACTTCACAATTTGGCACCCCAGCTACTCTTGCTTCTTGGCCTGTGACTCCTTAAATAGAAGTTTAGAATTTCTTTTCTCACTCAATTCTTCCCTTCTTTAATTTCAATTCAAATGGATTAGGTAGGATTCAATGAATCTAACCCATATGTTGTTTCATCTAGAAACATCATAAAGAATCTTCTTGAATTCACCCAAAAATGGTTTACCCAAAATTCTATGCCTCCATTTCATCATCCTTATCCTCCAACTGGTTCACAAAATTCAAGGTAACAAACTTGTCAGCTCAGATTTGGAAAATCTTTGACTTTTTAAATAATGCAGTAGCTCAACACTATTGAAATTTTGGTGCTTGGCACATACTATGTTACTCAACATTAATTATTTTTCATTGATGCTTGACACCTACTATGAATTTAGTTGGCATCCACTAAGTTTTACTAATGCTAGACACCTATTACTTTTCTTGGCACTTGAACACACTCGGCTCCTTTTGTATCACTCAGCATAGAATAGATTTTGCTTTTGATTAGCACTAACTGAAAATTTGCTCAGCTCAAACTAGATTTCTTGGCACTCGCTAATGAACTTAGTTAAGCTTTGCAAAAATCCTTGTTGCAACTTATTCTTCTAGTGTTTCTAAGTGTGGCCAACCTCTATATCTTTAAGTATGTTATCAATACATCATTTTACCATTATCTTAACTAATCCTTGCACTTCATTACAAAACCATAACTCAACCTTTCCCTTAGGTATTCTTGTTACATCTTCTTGATTAAATCCTCTTCATCAATCACCTAAGTGATAGTACTTCGATCTTATAAGCAATTGTCATTCTAGAAAATAGCAGGTTTGACATCAATGACAAAACAATGATTGAAAACATTCTTTATCAACCATCTTCCTTTTTTGCAACAATCTCCCTCTTTGATAGTATTCATTTTCAATCAGATTTTCAACAGCTTCTTTAGTCCTTCACTAGTTCTTTTCAACATTTTTTCCATCTCTTTTTGGAGTAGATTTTTTCCACTCATGTGGTTTTTTCTATTTCTCATCTTTTTAGAGATTCAATTTTTCTCATCACACTTTGTTTGCTAGGACCCAAATGTACTTTTTCACTACTCCCTAAGTTTATCTTAAGGGGTGGGGGGTTAAAGTAATTAGATATTTCCTAATTAATTCTAGTCTACTTAAGAGAAACTTTAGGTATCTAATAATTAATTCTTTTATGATGCAACCTAGGTTAGACCTTTTTAGTGTTTCAATCTCCTTTATAAGCATGATTTCTCTTTATAATTATTAACCAATTCATTGTTGATAATAGAAATATCTTTTTTGCTCATCAAGAATGTATCATCTATGGATCTAGCAATTTTTTCCTCCATATCTTTTTTCTTCTCTCTTCTTTGACAAATGTTTGCATGCAAGTGATTCTTGGGAGTTGGGGGGTTGATCTATCATCAACTTCAATAGTAGAATATCCCAAACCAGCAATGTCATTGTTTGACCTTTGTGTTTCTATCAATTTTTCAAAATACTTTATGGCTTCACTAGGCTTGTTGAGATTTTCCTTTTCTTTCTTCAATTCATTTTTTAGTAGGGTATTCTATGTTTCCAAATTTTTAATCTCATTCTTTTTCCAATTGAGTTTTTTATTTGTAATCATCAACTAATTCATTAGATTCAGTTGTGTGTTGGTAAGATTTATCACATTTGATAACTTCTCCTTGATTTTTTTAGCTAGTAGTCTTTTGTCTTCTTCAATCATGACTATATCATCTTCACCTTTCTTTTTTAGTTCAACTATCCCACACAACATTATTGATTGAGATTCTTGTTCCCTTTTCACATTCATGGCTTCTTCACTTAGGGGATTGTTCTCTTCCATTAGATCTACAATTTTTGGATCAAATTCATTTGAGTTCCTATCCTCAAAAATTACTTTCTTCTCTTCAATGAATGCATAGTTCATCTTTTGCATCCTTGAGTTGATTTAGGGCAAGTTTTATTTCAATCCACTAGTTCTCAAAAATCTTTCCCGATTTGTAGACCTCCATCTTCAAAATCTTTCCTCCAAAGTTGTTAAAATTTCCTTTCTAGAGAACAAATCTCTGATATTGATTGTTGGAAATGTAAATGGAAAATTAAGTTCTGTGAAGGGGGGGGGGTGTGAATCAAAACTTAAAACTTTTACCATAAAAAAAATTCACCAACCATTCATCTCATAACTTAACATGTAAATTGAAATAAATAACCATTGATCAAATCCAAACCATAATGAAAATTGACATATAACACATAAGATTTTGGTAACCTAGAAACCCTCCAAAGACAAGGTAAAATTGGGGTGGGCATGACATGCAAAAATCTTCACTACTGTAGTTGTAAAGTGTGGCCTATTATGGGTACAAAGTTTTGATCATAAACTATGATCTACCATGTGAAAGGTCTACCCTATTAAAGGCTTAAAAGACTTTTAGGTCTCACCTTGATTAAATGATTTCAAATTCACAATTATGTAAGCACTCTATTAAAAAAATTTAAGAATTATGTTATGACTACTCTATTAAAAGATTTATTCAGTATCACCTATCAAAATGATTCAACACATGATTCTTTGGCTAGCACCTTGCTACTGGATGTCAGATCTCCTCTCTACTAGTTATCACTTGATCCTCCTAGTCAAATCTAGCTTCTCCATCCTTTCACTTCTTGACTTTTTTCTTCTCAAATTGATTCTTCATTGTAGCTCCATAACTTAGCCATAATTTCCACCATGAAATTCTCTCTATTCTTTTAGCATTGCTCTCATTATGCACATGATAGTTCTCTTCATTCACATTTATTTCCCTTTAGAGTCTACCTTATTAAATAAGTATTTGTGGAGATGGTCTAGGTCATAATCAATGTCTTAGGTTAACCCTAATTGCTATATAATGCTCCCTTTAATCTAATTTCTTTCATGTATCACATAGGGATGTGTAATATGATTGGGTCCTTATTTCTTAATATCAAAAATTCATGTTCATGTTAGCCAAAAAATGTTTACATAGAAGTTTGTGGCATAACAAAAATCTATGTCTAAGATTGGTAACTTGACATCGATAGACTTTGATGCTTGGCCTTCACTATTCTTTTTATGTTGATACTCAACATTTGAATGGCTTGGCACGTACTCTTGCTCAACACCTAAATCACTTGACACACACTGTTTACTTAGAAGCTTCTATTTTCTAAACACTAGAGTGACTTAGCACACACTAACTATTTGGCACATATTAGTGCTTGGCACTAACTATCATATTACTCAACATGTATTATCTGGAGGCATATTCTCAGTATATACCATGCATTTAGCTTGCACTATTCTTTGCTAGATAATGACTATGTGTTTTTTCATTGCCTTGTCAAAACCAAAATCAGATCAACAATCTCCTCATTCTCCAATATTAATGTCTCATTATCTAGTTATGCTAAAATAATTTTAGGTGCTTCTAGAAGTTTGAAGACTTGGAGCATTTTCATTCTCATATTGGTTTTCTCATACTTGCATCTTGGTTCACTTGCATTGTAGCTTCATGGCTTGCTTCCTAGCTTAATTTTCCTTTATGATTTAGAATAGCTAAAATAGTTTAACTAGGTGGTTATTGTAAATCTCGTGTTATCTTGCATCTCATTTAGTTATTGCATCCTTCATCTTGCATTGCATTTCATTGTATTTCTTGGATGCTAGAATTATTTCTCCCATTTTTTATTCTCTCATTTTTTGATACATTTTACAAGGGTTACATAGCTTGGTTTATTTGAGAACCACGATCTCATAGCCTTTACACATCATACATAGAGAGCTATAGGTCTTCTCATGATATTCTCTCTTTCATGGGTATTCTCAACAATAATGGTTTGTAGAAGTGTGGCACTTTTTGTACACACAAGAAGAATCATAGCCATTGAACTTCATGCACCTAGCCTAAAAACTCCTGGGATACATGAAAAAAAACCCAAATTTAACACTATGAATGCAAAACAAATTGTGGTTGGAAATATTTAGAGGTTCTATCGACATAAGTTCCAAAATGGTTCTTCAATTCACTATGTTCTTCCTCCCCTTAAAAAAGTTGAACTCATTCTCAATGGTCCTCGTAACCCATCCAACCCACCCTCTAACCCCCTTTTTCTTTTTGTAGAAGATGCTACAAAAATTTTAGAGTCATCTCTAGGCAATGACACTCCTAACCAACATCTCAATCAAGTGACTTGTAGTGAAGGGTCAAATTCCCTTATGAAAACATATGACTCTTTTGATAAGCTTAATTGATTTTACCTAGTTGTAATCAAGTTGGATAAGACACACCCGTGTCCCTTGCATATAATAATAATCATAGGAGGATTGTGGTAATGATAAATATTCCTAGATAAGTAGATAAAAAGGGGAGTAAGAAGAGCGAGATTGATGCAAGTGGGGACACACCCCTAGACCCTAGTAACCAAGAAGGAGATGAAGAGAGGTTCACTTTCAATGGATTTAAGAAAAGACAAGGAAACCTCGAAGGGGATTTGTTGAGAAAATGGAAGAATTGAAGATATATGAAGACTATTAGGAAGGTGAGTAGGTGGCCAACAGGAAAAGAGGTAGACATTGTCTTTCCTGCACTCTCTCTAAACGTACTAAGATCGAGAAAAGCATAATTCCCAAGCACTTTAAGTGTTTTAAGACTCTCGTAAATATTTAAAAACATTCCCACTAATTATGATTTTCAAATAAATTTCATGGAATGTAAGAAAACATGAAATCTGATATAGGAAGTATATCATCAAGAGATTCTTGAGATCCCACCAAGAATTTGGCTTTCTTTTACTTCAAGAGATTAAGGCTATCAATTTTTAGTTAGATATACATCCTTTAAATGAATCTTGAAAGCTATCAAACCATTATATACCAACCATCCTAATCAGACATAAATAGAAAATTTATATTTTTGATGGGGGGATCTCATCATGTAGTAGGTTGGTTTGGGTTATCCTTAACTTCCAAGGTAGAAAGATTGGTATTTTCTCAATATATGCCCAAAGTTATTAATGTTATAGAATCCTCCTGTAGAACTAATTTTTTAGTTTTTCTAAAAGTACCATGTATTTGGCTATTGATTTCAAAATGGTGAAGAGATAGTAGGATAAAGGTGGGGGTTGCATATTTGAATAGAAGGGAGAAGAAAATTTTTTTGGACCAAGATGATCAAAAAAATCTAACTATTTGATCCTCTTTTTGGAGGAAGGAACACAAGGGTATTTGGTATACATGGATAAAATTTCAAAAGGAGAGTAAGATGATATGTTGCAAACTTGATGAGTTTTATGTAAACAAAGACACTTTCAGCTTCCAAGTCTCAGAGGAGGGATCTAGTGTGGAGGTCCATCCCTTTACCTTGTCTATCTATCATCCTATAGTGGTCACATTTTTTGATAAACTAATAGTCTTATATGGCCACCAAGTCCTTAGGCTTTACTCTTAATATATCCATACTCAAAGATGCTAACTTGAATGATGCTACCATTATGGTTAGATCATTTAGTCATTATATTGTTAAGTACCCCAATGCTATTGCTACATGGACAACCATGACAAATAGTTAGAAGAAGATATTTCAAACTATTGTAAAGAAGAAAGAAAAATACATGAGGAGAGAGGAAGTATCCCTTCATAGGACTTTAGTTGATGTAGAAACTATTTCAAAATTTGTTCTGGGAAAGACCAATTTCCAAACTATTCTAGCAAAAGATAGAGACTCTTTGAGGAAAACTTAGCATGTTAATTGTCATAAATTAAAGTCTACCAAGATAAATAGAATGGGGTAGGGGGTTGAATAAATTATCTAATCAATACAACTTTCATCAACCTTTATTAAACCTTAAACTTGTGATCAATATAATCATCCACCAAAAAAGATACACATACACAATATCAACATATATGTTAACTAGGGAACCCCTTAATTAGAGGGAAAATCCCAGTGGGGATGGTAACACAAAATGATATACTAATATATAAGTTCCTTGTAAGAGGGTAGAATGTATTAGGAGCCAAAAAAACACATTCAGTACATATTAGTCCCAGTTAGGAGACTTTGAATACCTATGAGGATATTCTAACCTTGTTAGAGTTGAGCCAACCCTATTAGGACTTGTAGAAGGAAGATGGACCTATTTTCCAAACATCTTCAAGGGAAAGACTTCTTTCTATGTCCTCTTAATATTCCAATACCACACCAAATGCATTTCAGATCTCAATACAAAATTTCTACCTTTGTATCTCAATGATCCCTTTGATCTCTTATTTGCATTATACTAAACTTGTGTGTTACTTTCACAATTGCTTGCATCCATATTCATCACAAGGAAAATAAATTTCCTTTATACTATGTCCTCAAAATAATTCATTGATATAGCCTTGAGGCTTTCCTAATCAATTATAATAGTACCTCTTTAAGATAATACAATCCATCACATCTTTTCATAATTACAAAGTATTGTTAGCTCACAGTCTTTACAACTCATATGTGTGACCTTAGACCTCACGCATTAGTTGCATCCTTGGAAATTTTTCTAGTATCACTATCTAATCTTTTTGTTCATGATTTTATCTCTATTAGGAGATATAATCAGAATAGGAGAAACCACTTCTTAGATACTTTGTTTGCACACTATCTTCTATATATCCAAAATAACTTTCACAAGTCATCAGCTTCATGCATGTATTTTTCCCTATCATTAGGACACACTATAGAACATATCCTTAATTGTACTTGACCTTATCACCTATACTCATTCTATATGACCTTGTTCTTTATCTACTACTCTCATAGTCCTTATAGAAATAATACTATTTTCACATAAATGATAAAACCAATCATGAATGCAACATGTTAATCTCCCATATGTTCTATAAATGCTAAAGATACTATCCCAAAAGAATTCCATCAATATTCACTCTAGCATTAATATCCATGCAGCTAATACTAGGGCTAGATTAATAGTCTTGATCTTGGAGACAACGGTTCTAAGTATTTCTTCAAACTTCTTAAAACTAAATAAGAAAGAGATGAGTTTGAATTTCTCAAAGATGAAGGTAGGATAATTGATGAGAATTATGAGATACAAAATGCATTTTATAGATTCTATATGGATCTATTTACCTTATAAGATTATGGTAATGAAATAGAGAGGAAGAGGAGCAAGATTAATGAGTTAATTGTAGAGAAAGTGACACTAAAGGACAAGATAATGTTTGAGTAAATAATTTCTAAGGAGGGGAGTGTATCTACTATCTCTAAAATAAGTAATGGTAAAGTTCCTAGACTAGATGGAATCCCTATGGAAATTGTAGAAAATCTATGTGGATTGGATTTGACATAACCTACTTTTGTTATACAAGGAAGCAATGGAGAACGGATCCTTAGGGGTTAATATTAATATTGTGCTTATCAAGTTAATTCCTAATGATGGAGATAAAATCATAATAAAGAATTGGAGGCCCATTATCCTCCTCTATGTCTCATATGAAATATTAGGAAAAGTCTTATCAGTAAGGTTAAAAGATATCCTCCCCAATGTAATCAGCCACACTCAAATTGGTTTTGCTAAAGAAAGATATATCCTTGAGAAGCTCATTATGTGTTGAGATGTAATGGAATGGGCCAAATTCTTAGGTTAACAATCTGCAATATTTTTAAGAGATTATGATTGATGAAGGGCCACACCACCCTTACCAACTCAATACCAAAAATACAACAATGTGGAGGCAATGAGAAGATAAAATGCTTCATAAAGTATCCATTAATACTTGAAATTCATTACAATATTCTCCAAATGAGAGAACTCCAAATTCTTACAATATGAAAGACATTCCAAAAAGAAAACTTCCAAACCAATAGCTTCCAACTAGCTTGCAACCAAGAGCTTCACAAACTAGTCACTTCCACAAGAAGAGTCTTCAAACCAAGAGCTTCCACCAAGATAACTTCTACAAAGAAGAGACTTCCTAACTAAGATCTTTCACCTCCAAGATTTCTTACAAGGGATTACACTATGAGAGATTGATTAAAAATGCTCATAAGCCTTGCTTATATAGGCACTAACCATCTAAGATATTACAAACACATCCAATGTGGTATAAATGGTAAATACAACTACTTTACAAAAAATATTAAATTCCCACATAAATATAACTAAGAAACACCATGTGGCCAATTAGAAAATTATATTTCCTTTGTAGATCACAACAAATATTAAATGCATGATTTAAGAAAAATTTGACAAAATTCTAAGATGCTACCTACACACCTCGATAAATGAAATGACAACCTTTTTTTTATGCCACCTATGCACCCTGGTAAATGAAAAATATTTTTGACCTCTCTTTTTCTCATTATTTTTAAAAATTATTTTCCTCTAATTTTTGTCACTTTGTCTCTCCTCTAGTTTTTTTTGGTTAAATTTATAATTTTTATCACACCCCCTTTTTTTCTGATGCAAGATTCTCTTGAATAAATGATAAAGCATTTGATAGAGTGGAGTTAAAATTCATCAACATGATGATAGAATGTTTGGATTTTGTGGAATTCTTCCATAAAATGGTGGTCACTTTAATGAGAGATGCTTCAATTGTAGTGTAAATCAATAGAACAAGATCCAACTTGTTCCCTCTCTCAAGGTCCATTAGACATGGTTATCCCTTGGCTACTTCATTATTTTCCATACCTTAGAAATGATACCCTATCCCCAAAGGTTAAATGGATCTTTTTTCCAAAAATGGAGAGATGGAAGATGTCCAATTTGTAAATGCTACATCTTCTCTACTTGACTTATCAAAATATAATACAACCAATATCACTAGTAAATTAGAAATATTTTTTAAATCTTCTACTAGAAAAGTTTCAATTTCCAAGTCTATAATGTTAGGATGGAATGAGGATCCCCTCTCTTAGTACAACAAATTTCACTTCTCTTGGGGATGTCCTGGTCACTTGGTAAGATATTTTGGTATACCTTTCTACATTTCCCCTAACCTCAACACCATGTGGGATTGGATCAAAGGAAATATTGGGAAGAAGCCAAGAAAATATAATAACAATTATTTGTCTTTGGCTAGTAGAATACAAGTGTGTCAAAAAGTCTCTTCAACATACACTATCTATTACTCCTGTGTATGACTCTTCAATGGAAGCTAAATCAATTATGTCCAAAAAATCATCAGTTATTTCCTATGGTCAAATGGAAAAGGAAATAAGAAGAGATATATTATCAATTTTGTGTGGTGTGCTAAAAGGAAAGCATTGTCTTAAAAGACTTAACATTGAAGAGAATTTTACTCGTTAAATGGGTGGTTGAATCCACATGAGGAAATGAACCCTTGAAAGAACTAGTCCAAAGTAACATAGACAATAATGTGCCTCACATCAAGAGAAGTTCTTGAGGAACCTACACATTCATGACCTTTTCTAAAGTAGGTGAAAAATTAAAGTTTATGGATCTATTATGTTCAAAATCATCTAGAAATCATGGGAGTGTGTGAGATGCTAGGTGTTGGAGGAAGAAGTCACTAATAGAAAAATCTAAAATATGTGGGAAAAAATCCCCATGGTGGAAGCTAGAGAGGAAGGGAAAAGCTCTTGCACTTATTCAAGTTTGATTAGTGAATCCTAGACAAGTTTGGGCATTAATAAATTAATTGATCTCATAGTTAACCATAAGTTTATTGGATTGGAAGATTGGCTTGTAACTAAAATATTCCTCCTAACCAAAAGATAACCTTTGTTATTCTTAAGGAGGCCTAAATATGTACTAGAATTTTAAGTGATTATGGAGAGCATGTGGATAGGTTTCCTTTATTGAGTTGGTCATATGGTTTTCCTTTGTTCTCAACTAAAGATAACTACATCTATAGCTTACTTTCTGATAATGAGAAGGATCTTGATTACCTCAATGCTAAGTGGTCCCTTTATTATGATACTAAATACTAGTCTCGTTGCAACTTCTCCCTCTAGCACATGAATGTTGAGCCCAAGATCCAATATTTCCTTTGGTAGGCCTCACTTCATGAATTTCCTTTAACCAAGCTATATGGCGAGCCATACGCATGTAGTATCTCTTCTCAACTAGAATCTATCCATCACATTTTTTAGTGTAAATTTTCCAAGGTGGTTTGGATCTATTTTGGTATCCCTATGGGATTGTACATTCATATCTTCAATGATATTACTATCTACCTTCCTTGTTTCTCCAAGCATATTAAACTATTATGGGTTATTCTTTCCTCTCATTTTCTTTGGTTTATTTGTCTTGAAAGGAATTATGACACATTTAGGAATGCATAAGATCCTTACTAAGTCTTTTTGGAGACTCGCTATCCATTAAATTTGTGTCTACGTTACTTTAAACTACAAGGTAAAGGAGAAGCAAATTATGAGTGTTACAAGTGCAAGTACCAAGGTTCTCAAAGATGAATGGATTAAGTATGAGGTAAAAACCAAAGATAATGATAACTTAAAGTTTAATTACACATTAAAAGAGGTGTCTAAGAAAATTGAGTTGAGGAGGAAGATTAACAAGTTGAATAATCAAACTGATTCATCTAATTAGGTAACTACTCAGAGTAGCCAAAACCAATGAGAATAGGTCAAGATTGGGTAGCATAATCAATGGACTAGTCTAGTATAATAATATATCCAATATGGTGGTGGTTAAAGAGAATGGGACATAGATTAAGGCTAGCAAAACTCCCTACCTCATGATTAGTGTAGTTCTACAAGCTCAAACTTTACCTTGGAAAGTGTTGATGAATAGCCTAGCTAATGTGATCAGAGATGGTAGACTTAGGCTTAACTAGACATATGGTCATCTTCCCTCGAAAACCTAGTTTGAGGATTAGGTTTTTTTTCATTTCTTACCCTTGTATTTTTTTGAATTTTTTTTTGTTGGCCTAAAATTATAATAGTTGATCTGAAGATGCCAAAATTCAAGCTAGTTGCTAGTTTATCCTCTAAACTATGGGTTTGGTAATATGTATCCTCATATAATATAGAAGACTTATAAATTATATCTAATCGGAAAAAAATATTAAAAATATTTATTTATTTATTTATTTATTTATTTATTTCTTCTTCTTTTTATTGATCTATTTGTGTTAAAATTAATATTCAGCTATACATGACTCTCAAGGTATCATATAGAGAAATCTCCAACATTTTAGAAATAAAAACTTTTAATTTTTTCTTTTAGCTATGTAACACCATTTTTTTCAATGATTTCCATTTCTTATGGTAGTATTGTTCCTTTTTGGTAATTAGTCGTATTCTCATTTATTCTTTTTCTTAGATACACATTTTTTTGGTCTTCTCCCTATTAAAAAATTAGATTATTCTTTCCTTGCTTATGTTTTCTATTTTTTGATATTCCTCTTGGTTCTTTCATCTTGTAAGTTAGTTATCATTTATGTTTCTCCTTAAAGGCTCTTTAATATATTTATGTTATGCCAATATTTTTATACATAACATCTCTAGATTGTCAATAAAATACTATATAATTGTTATGTAGGATTCTTAATTCTCTAGTATCAACAAAAATACTTATTATTATATGTTTTTTTCTCCAATGGGAAGTAACAAATTCTCTACAATGACTATTATTTATCTAATTATATTTTGAATCCTTATATTATTTGTCTCTTCCTTTTAGAGTCAATAATATCCACTTTCTTTACTTCAATATTTACTTATAATTTGTAATATTAAAATTTATGAATGCATGACACCTAGGTTATTTATTTATAATATTATCTTCAAATAGCCAATAATTTTATGTATTTTCTTCCTCCAAATAAATTTACATGATATGTAATGTTCCGTAATTGCTATAGACAAAGTGAGGGAGTGTGTGACCACAACCTTTAGTATATGTGGTCATGAGGGGTAGGACTTTCTATGTGAGAGAGGTAGTAAAAAATTGAGTGATGGAATTTTTGTATGAAATGGTTCAAAAGGATCAAACTTGTTATACAAACTCTTAAGTGAAGTTTTTAATATGTAGAGTAGATCATACGAGTGTGCAAGATGGTCAATCTTATAGGTTCTAAGCTTTAACCATAGTGTGATGGTCTTATGTGTGGTTTTATATGATGGGAGCGTTAGATAACTGGGGGAGGGGGGGTGGGGTGAATCGATTATGTCTAGTTATCTCATAGTCCCTTTCAATGTTTAAACACCATCAAAGCATCATAAACATCAATAACTATAACTTTAATTACTTGATATAATCATTAAAATTAATGCATTCATTCACTTCTTTCCAAACTGTTATGGAATTATTCCTTGCATTACCAACTATTAGTAAATTTCCAATTTTCCAATTATTACCTAGTGATATCTTAGTTATTACCAATTTGTAGTAAATTGTAGAACATATAAAACAACTTGCAAAACAAATAACATTCACACAATTTGACACCAAAATTTTTAACATGGAAACCATGTTAAGGGAAAAACTATTTGGGGCCAACAACCCAAAAATTTCACTCTTCTAAAGTGATCTCTACTAGGAGAAAACCCTGTTAAAGTTTACATACACTTTGTTAAAGTAACCTTGTTAGATGATTTCAAGAAAAGGTCATCTAGACATTATCACTCCCTATCCTTGACTAAATAGAGTGGCCTAATTTAAAGGACTTACAAACACCATGAATTGATTGTACAATATAGGATTTCACAAAATTGTTAGTTCCACTTGGCACTTCTAATATTTTTTTCCTACAATTGTTAACAATAATAGTATAAAGTGATCTATTAAGAATAGCAATTATCTTTGCTTGTTTAGATCTTTGTTCTTGCTCAATATCTATCTAACCTCTCTCTTGGATCTTCCCTTACTTTTTACTTTGACCTAGATATATAACTTTGTTTGTTTCTTCTTTTATTTCTCAATTCACTTAGCTCAACAACCTCCTTTTACCTTCTTCTCCTTTTTATGTTGATCTCCTATTGACAATATGATCAATAGAAAACTCAATAATATAAGCCAAAAAAAATATTGAAATAACAACCTAAAATTGTTTCATTCTCCTCCTTAAATAGTTTTCTCAATTCTCCCTTATCCTTCCATCTTTGCCACTTGATGAGAATCCTTGATCTTAGTTTTGCAACTTTCCTTCATACAATGAATTTAGACGCATAGAAAATATAAATTTACATAGAACTTTGTGTCCATCCTTATCCTTCTTTAATTTTCATGATCATATCCTTCTTGAATTTTATCCATCACTGATCATACAAAAAACTTTGACTCTCACTTTAAACCTCGTCGAACTTTCCAAATTTCTATCAAAAGTTGGCCTCAGATTCTAATTTTCCAAACTTTTTCATCCAACTATCACTTGGTAAACATAATATTTACTTGGGAAATATATAACTTGGTTAAAATTGACTTTCTTGGGCAACACTATTTTTTTCCTCCTTTACCAATTTCTTAGGCAATACTCTAGTCACTTGGTGAATACATTCTCCTTTCATTAACCTTCTGATTTAGTTAACCTTGTGTTCTTCAATGCATTGCACCAATACATGATTGTAAAATAATAAAACCAATATTAAATTATTATTTTCTACCTCATTAAAGTACCCATTGAATACCTTACATATCACTTTTGTCTCCATCATATTTTCTTCAAATTCTCTTCATCAATCTAGCCATCTTTATCAATCTAATGATTTGGCACTTTCTCGAGTTAGCGTAATGTCTATCCAAATAAGACTTTGATATCAATGAAAATATAAAAATTATATTACTATTTTATATACATTCATAGCATCATCACCTAACAATCTCCCACTATCAATTACAATATCAATTGGGTACTGTTAGCTAGGGTTCTGAAACCCTAAGTATATATATATTTTTTTTTCCATTCAACTAAAGGAAAAGGAAAGCTTTTTAAATTAATAATTTATTAATTATTTTGCTCTATATAATATTTAATTCTTAAAAGAATTAAATATTAATATATTTAAATGCAAAATAATTAAATTTCAAATTAATTTAAAAAGAGCATTAGCCTCTCACATAATTAATTCTTTTAGAATTAATTATCATAATGTGCATAAAGTTTTTGTGAAATTAAAGTAGGAGATATAACAAAAGAATGTAAATAATTAATTCTTTAATGAATTAATTATCACAGTAATGCACCCGAGAGAAAAGAAGAGAAGTTCGGTAAGAAGTTAGGGCAGTTGCCAAACTTCTTGGCAAAAATTTATTTAATGGGAGAAAACTAATGTAACAGGGGTTCTTCTTTTTCGAGGGTTGGAGTTCTATAGCAGCTGCTATAGGGAGAAGAATATTTTCTATTTTGTAGAGGGAAATGTAGAGAGTTGATTTCTTTTGTTCTCTGTATTTCATGGTAATAGAAGGGATGAAATAATACTACTGTTATTTTGTTATGTGTTAGAAATGGAAAGGAATGTTTGTATGTCAGATCTTAAGGTCTGAATATTTATTTTCTGATGGAAAAAGATCATGTGGTCTTTTCTATCCTATTCCAAATACAGTCCTATGTTGTTGTCTTTTGCAAAAATAATATGTTTGATTCTCTCTATTCTCTTCTAGTATTGTAAAAGACTTGGTGAATAGTCCTATGGCTGTTTGCTGGTTTTTCCCTCATAATCAGCTTATTAATTTGATAATCGCATTTATTTCATATTGATGGCTGAATGTCAGAAAACCCTTCATGTCTTCAGGTTAAAGACATAATCAATTTATTGCATTCATTGTATATCTTTTGTGAGGGAGCTGTACCTCTCAATTCAGAGGAAGATTATCAATAGAATGATAATCTATCCATTTGTTAGTTCATTTTGTTCTTCTTTTGAAACCTATTGAGTCATTGTTTGCATTTCTAGCTGAAGGACAAAATTGTTTACTAATAGGTACACAAAATATAAGATTTTAAATTCCAAAACATTACATATGATATTCAAATGTATGCATTGACAACAATAAAACATTTGTTTTAATTCTTCAAACTATTTCTTTGTAACTTGATATGTATCTTCAACAGAAATAATATTCAACATTACTCCCCCTTTGATTAAGATCTTTTGTTTCAAGCTCAGCATTCTTCTTCTCATATTTATGAATGTAGCTTTATTTTTCTTTGACATATATTATACTTACTTGTTCTCCATTCAATCTATTCTCTCTATTGATTTTGTTACCCTTTAACATCAATGCCAACTTGGTCATTATAAATTTCATCATGAAACTCATAAAACCTTGTATTTATCCTTGTAGATTACATGTATAGATTACATTAGTTGCATTACAATTGAATTCACAACTTCTAAAATTATCCTAAAGTGTGAACACTTCTGCATCAACTACAAAAGATATTATAATTCATCCATAAATTGATGCAACACACATCTTCACTTAGTGACTTTTGGATAAGGGAAACACCCCCAATTTACCTCTTAGATACTCAAAAACATCCTTAGCTAGCGACTTGGTAAATATATCATAAATACTTTCCTTAGACTTCACATATTCAAGCCTTACATGTTTCTCTTGTACTTGCTCCCTCAGGTAATGATACTTGATTGATAATTTATTTGTCTTTGCATGCATCATTGGGGTTTTTGAACTATTTATAGCACTTGTCTTCTCATAGTAGATAATGATAGGAGAAAGCTCCACCACTTGTTCTTTTTCTATCATCAACATTATTATCCCAATAAGAATCAATTTAAACTTTAAGTTCATCATCTTGTTTATAACATAGGCCATAATCTATAGTTCCCTTGAGATCTCTAAATATTCTTTTCACATCATTCATATGTGTTTCCCTTGGACTAGATGAAAACCTTGCAACAATTCCAATAGTTAGGTCAATATCTTGTCTACTATGTACAACATACTATAGCTTTCCAATCATAGATTTGTATTCTATTTGCTCAACCTTACTAGAAGTGCCTTCTTTGATAATGTCACTCCAATCACTATAGGTGTACTGATTGGTTTAGACACATCCATCCAAAATAATTTCAAGATTTATTTCACATACTTGGACTGAGTAACATAGATACCTTTCTATGTTTCAGATTAAGGTAAAAATAGGTTTAGAAGGGACCCAAAACCCTTAATAGAAAAGTGAAAGATAAACCAATAAGCACAACCAAGTTTTACAAGGACTTGAAACCTATAGTTTAAAAGAAACAAAATTAGGTTTTACATAGACCTGAAACCACAAAATAAGACCATAAAACAAAACTAGGTTTTACAAGGACTTGGAACCTATTTTTTAAACAAAAAGAACAAAAACCAAATTAAAAAACCTAGACCAAAGACCAGTTACCAAAGACACCACTAGCTACTATTAAACATGATTTCTTCATTATTTCTCTTCCCTAAGCTTGCAGCAGCTGCACAAATTCTAGAAGTAACCTGCTCCATCTTATTGCAACTCTCTTTGATCAAAAGATGAAATTTGTGTTCATATTGCTTTACTTTATCTGGCATATTACCAACCTAAACTTCCATCTAAATGATCTTTGCTTGATCAGCTTCCTGGTCCTACTACATCTTTCCCACTTTTCTTTTCAAATTCATTAACTCGTTATACATCCAGGAGTTGGCTTGAAGAGAGGAATCAACCTTAAGCTTAGTAGTATGTAGGAAAGAAAGCATAGAGTCCTTACTAGTAGATTCATCCTTCTCCTTCCCTATTACTTCCTTACCAGTAGACTCATAATTCTCTTTCCTTGTATCTTCCTCTACATTCATAACATCCTTGCTAGTGAGGTCCTCCTTTTCCTTTGCCATTTCTTCTTCTTCATCCCTCACTCTTTGGGTATGTTTACTCTAATTCATTTCCTCTTCTCCAACATTATCTGACTCTATGTTTTTATCATTGCTTTCATCAACCTCATCCTTACTAGTCTCACCCTTACTACCAAAGTAACCCTCCAAGTTTGAACTAAAATCTGCCACATTCCTATTCTTCTCCTCCATATTCTTCTCATGATTATTATCTGAATCCTTACATGTAGTTATCTCCTCCACATTTTTCTAAAGATTTTCTTGTTTCAGAATCCTCCTTCTCCAACTAACCCCTTCCTCACCCTTACTCTTCCTAGAGTAGGTTTCACTAACAAAGCCCTTCTTTTTCTTAGATGGAGGGGAAGAAACAATATCCTTATTCTTAGAGTAATTCTCAATTAGTAGGATTAACCCTTCATGTAAAATTAGATGGGACTCTTTTTTCCTATGGGCTTGAAGACTTTGGAGCAAAGAAACTTTTAGATAGAAAGGAATTGAGATCCTATCCTTATACCAAAAATGATTTAGGAACACAAAATGAAATTTATGAACACACTTAGCCCTACCATCTAAAATAAAATACTCGTGGATGTAAGAGAGAACATCCTGCTAGATAACCTTAATTTGACCCAGCTCATAAGTTACCATTCTTCTCCAAATTATTTTCCTCATCCATTTTTAGAAATTTCTTAAACATAGCATATGAAATACTTTTTTCCTTACTGAATTGTATGCCTTCCTTAGGAAAGCCCATCACCTTGGCAATAAAATCTTCAAACAAATGCACTATCACCCCATGCATAAAAACCCTATCCTCGATCCAATTTTTGAAGAATGCCTATGTGACATGTGGTTTATAGCCATGAAGGTGAATTAGATAAGTGGTGACATTACCCTTCTATAGAATCTACAAAATAGAGGCTTTGGCCTTCCATGCTTTAGAATTCTATGGTTCCCATTTTCTTGGTTCCCCACCCATTTCCAAAAACTTTGTTTCACTAAAAAATGCCAAATTTGAATATACAGGTAGACATAAAGTATTAAGCAAAGACAAAGTATTCATTAAAACAACTAAGTCATTCATAAAAACACATATGTGCCAAGCTAGGATAATAATTACATTTATGTACTTTCTCAAAAAAATAACACTGGCTTTCGTAACCCCACTTCCATATATCATTAAATTGCTAATCTTAGCAAATCTTTCCCTTCATTGTGTGAGTTCTGTCATAATTAATAAGAGCTTTCAAATCCATACTCTTGCTTAGGTCATCATGCCATGTCATCTTATACTCCTATTGGATAGCCTAGTTAGTGATCCAGTTAGCCACAACATTACCTTCATAGAAAGAATGAGATATAAAGACTTTCTCAAATTTATCCATTAAAGATTTAATTTCCATTACACTAGTTTTGATAGACCAAGTGATTGAGCTTTTACCATTGAGCATATTCACAATGTTCAAAGAATCTCCTTCCATCCAAAAGTACTTGAAACTAGTTTCCACTACTAACCTCATTGTATACAAGGTTGCAGTAGCCTCAGCTTTATGGCTATTGGAAATACCAATAGGTATAGAAATTGCATCTACTATATTACTTGTGTGATCTCTCAAAACTCCTCCACAACCTGCTTTGCCTAGATTTCCCTTAGTTGCACCATCAAAATTCCCTTTAATCCATCCCATAGGAGGAGCCTTCCATCTAGTATTCATTCTTGGATCTTCTTTCTTCATATTAGAGCCTTTGGAAAATATTGGATTGTCAATTCGAAAATATTTATTACACTTTCTCTGGGACTTGAAATTTTCCTTTATTGCCTTAACAATGTTTTGGCCAAGCCCCCACTCTGACATTTCTTTGTTTCTAAAGATTATGTTATTTCTTTCTTTCCAGATACCCCACAGAGATGGGGAAGAGTAATTTTCCATAGGAAATCAACATTAGTATCCTTAGATGGGAAAATCTAGCTCTTAAAACAATGTTCTATGTTATTTTGATGAACCCAAGTGATATTCCAAAAGTTGAGAATAGAACTCCATATTTGTTGACTATAAGTATAGTTTAAAAATGAGTGATACCTTTTCTATGTTTGACAGAATTGTAATTCAATCAAAAAACTTATCTCTCCAAACGTTGACATTTCAAATTTAGTACTCATTTTTTCAACAAAGTTTTACTCAACATATCATTTCCACAAGTATTATGTTTTTTGGAAATGTATAATAAAATAGGTGATTAAGAGGGGAGGGATGAATCAGGAACCAATAAAACTTTAACTTCAATTCACCAATTAACCTTTACAATATAATATGATCTAACTACATGCATCAAATACTAAAAGCAATAAAACATTCATAAAACTTGACACAATATTTGATAACTCAAAAATTCCAAATAAAAAGTAAAACTGAGGTGGGGATGATACCCACAAGCTTTATTACTATAGTATAAAGTTATCATGTTAAAGCTTACAATTGATCACTTCTAGTGATCTGCCCTGATAGGAGCAATAAGGATTGTTAGGTCTATCTTATGAAAGGATTTACAATATACAATAAAGCATGCACTCTATTAGGAGATTTGGAATAAGACTATTAATTCCACCTTTTTAGATGATTTTATTGATGCACTTGTTAGGATGAATCAGTTGTTAATCTTTGATCTGCAACTTTGTTTGCTAAATGACATTACTTTGAATAATAATGATCACCTTATTGTAATAGATAAGTCTCTACTTTTCCTTATATACTTCTTATAGCCTACTTTAATTCTAACTCATGCTTCTTCTTCTTGTTCACATTCTTGTTTGGATATGATATAATGCATCACATATATACCAATCCACTTAATTTCCTTGTGGATTTGAGTACAATACTAAACTCTAACGATCTTCACTAAGTCAACTGGCTAGTGGAACTTGGGTTTTGAAGACAACTTTGGTGATGTTCTAACACTTAACAAACACTATCAGCACTCAGTAGACTTTGGCACTCAATTGATATTGAAGCTCATTCCATATTGATCACTTAAAGTAGCAGGAACTTGGTCAGCATTGGACGATTTGGTGAATGTTGAAGAACTCAATAGATACTGAATTAATTGATTGACATTACACTTTGCTTCAGAAGCTTGGTAGACATTGTCAAGCTTTACAAACACTATATTTTGTCTTAGATGCTTGGTAGACACTATGAAGCTCAGGATGAACTATAATCTGAATGATTATCTTGGTAGCAACTAAAACACTTGGTTTATACTACCAGCCATATGATAAGCTTAGTAGCAACTGTAGAGCTTGATAGCATTGTAATCAACTGACTAAGTGTTAAGTCAATAATAGACAAATAACTTGACCATAAGGTCAACAATATCCCCCTTTGGAATTAGTGACAAAAACACTTATCATTCCAAAATTTGAATATTCAAAATATAAGTCAAAACTCCCCCTATCAACATGCTTGGGTCTATAACTCAGTTTTGACTACTCTTGTTGCTACTCAGTAAACTCTAACTCTATTTTTTATTTTTCAAGACTATTTTGTAGATATATTTTCTACTATGTATATACACCATTCATACTATACTTATGTTTTCTTTATTTCCCTTGTATACATATATCTGGTGTGTGATAATACAACTACCCCTTTTTGACACAAATTCCAAAATGTGAAATTACAAGGTAACACCAAAATGTGAAATGAAATTACAATATACCTTCAAAGGTATGGACAATTTATGCCCTACTTCTCTTTCAAAACTTTGGAGGTGTACAAGGTTATCTACACCTCAGCTAATAGTTCCATCGTTCAATCAACTATTGAAAAATTGTTATCATGGATCAATATTTTGGCATTTGCAACATGTGTTTGCATTGTATCCATGTTAGGAAGCATCAAACCTTGAATTTTTGTAGATTTGGCCCTTATCCTAGCTTCTTCTTTCAATAATTATGCCTAAAGGTTTGTCAAATACCTAATTTTAAGAAAATGTACAGAACTACTACTTGTGTCAAGTGACAACTGATGTGACATTTCCTTCATATTCACATCTATCTTGGATAAGTTATCATTAATCTCCCTAATAAAATATAATGTTTCACTTAACCTCAAAAATAAATTGACAACATTATTTAAAGACTTTTCAAATATAGCAAGAATTGTAGACAATGATACTTAATCAATGGTTATCTTCTATGCTACCTTCTCCAGAACTTTATCCTCAAATTTTCTTTCTGCCCTCTACATAAATTTTTCTTCCCTATTCATGTTCTCATTATACTTGTGAACTACTTCAATAAGTTGATCCAAAATTAGTTGTTTCTCATCAACCTTAATGTTCAATGTATCAATGAATGTGCCTTTGATATCTTCAAGAACTTGATTTTTCTTTTTCTTCTCTTCTCTGATATTTTGGTTTCTTTCCCTCTTTTTCTACAACTCACTGATGGTGTCCATTTAAATAGGAGTTAGATTGGAAACATCCCAATATGGTATCACAATTTTGTCCTCTAGATCAATTTCTTTAGTAGGATTTCTACCTCTTTACCCTTTTATTTTTGAATATTAAAGAGAACAATTTCCTTTCCTTTTCTTAAAACTTTAGTGCTTTTTTGAGGCTTAACCTTAATTTTCATTGCACTTTCCATGGTAGAAACAATAGTAGAAATAGTAGAAATTTTAGGAATTGTAGGAGAAACAACACTAACAGTAGGAATGCTTGAAATACCTTGATGTGGCTTGGTTATACCTGATGTTAGGATGATTGGAGCCTATTGCTTGGTAGATGAAGTGATGGAAACTTCATTCATCATTTCACGCAATAATATTGCTCCAATAGTTATTTGGGTGTTTGGTGATGTAGTTTTTCTTGACATATCAGTCAAATTTGTTATTAGTGACATAGACTTATTTAGATTGTAAGTATCTACTGAGCTTATTATATAGTTAACAATGTTTACCAAGCATTTTAGTTACTACCAAATTCTATAGTTTCTACCAAGTCTTTTGGATAAATTTTAGTGTATACTGAGCAATTATAATTAGTGTGAAGATCAGCAATGTAAATCATGCATCTCAGTGTATGAAAAGTTTACCATTGTAAACTGAGTTGTACAGTGCTTACCGAGTTCATAATTGATGTGATACAAGTCCAATGTTAACTAAGCTACTTTGTGTTAACCAAGTGATTCATTTTATACTAAACTTGTAAAGGAAGCATTGACTGAGTCACATAGTGTGAATCAAGTGATTCAATATATATGCCAAGTTTCATAGTATTCACCAAGTCACCAGTGCAGACCAAGTTCAAAACTACTTGGAAGTGATCAGTATGGACTGAGCTTCTATGTCTACCAAGTGCATGAAAATGTCGAGCATTAATAGTGGATGTTGAGTATTAGAACCTCATTGAGTCAGTCTTCAAAACCCAAGTGTCTTCATTTGGGCTAACTTTGTAATATTTGTGTAAACTTGTATTGTGGTTGACTTTGTAATCATATAATTGGATTGGTATAAATGTAATGAATTGTATCATATCCAAGTGTAAGTCTAATGCAATGTAATCAAATGCAATTAGAGGAAAGTAGAAAGAGTTAATTACAAAGGCTATAGCAGTATAAGAAGCAGTAAAGATATATCTATCATTGCAAGGTAATTTGTGCATAAAGGAATGTCATTTAGCAAATCAAGTTGTAGATTAGAGATCAACTACTACTTCATCCTAATAGGTGAATTAGTCAAATCCTTTAACAAGGTAGACCTGAAAATCTTTTGAAAATCTCATTACTAAGTGCATACTTCATTATATGTTTGTAAATCCTTTAACAAGGTGGACCTTGCAATCCTTATTGCTCCTAACAAGGTGGATCATCGGAAGTGATCAATGTAAGCCTTAATAGGCCAACTTTATACTATAGCACTAAAGCTTGTGGGTATCATCCCCACCCCAATTTTACTTTCTATTTGGAAGGTTTATGGGTCACAAATCTATGTGTCAAAGTGTTATGAATGCTTTCATTCTTTCAGTTTCTTATGCATTCATTTAGATCAAATTATAAGAGAAGGATTAAATGCTAATTAGATAATTGAAGATGAACATTTTATAAAGTTACTAATTCACCCCTCCCCTCTCGTTAACTTAGCCTTTCTAAATATTTTGAAAAATTGGTATCAGACCATTGTGGTTCTTAGAGAAAGTTTAACAGCTTGAGAAAAGATCAAAGGCCATGGAGATATTCAAAATTGACAAAGCTATTGACAATGAAATGTTGGATTTGGAAATGGCTATTGCACAACTCAATAAATCAAAGGAGCAACTCTCCTAACCCTTGAAAAGAAGAAAAGATCTTGTAATTTAAATGAATGATCATCTCTACATTGAAGAAAGAAATGAAGAACTTCATCCATCATGTAGCTCAGATGAAGCAAATGAAGCAATTAAGGAACTCTTGGAAAAGAATGGTTCACTAAAAGAAGAAGTGAGAAAACTAAGAAGAGAGCAGGAAATTTAGTTAGTAAGGTGATGTGAAATCATGGAAGAGAAATAATGACAGAATCATAAATGGAAGAAAAAGATAATGAGATTCAACATTTATCCCTTCAACAGACTAACTTCATTAATCAACTCACCAATGCAAATGAAGAAATCATGAATCTAAGATCTAAGAATGAAAGATTGCAGAATGATCTAAACTCTAAAAGGGAAATCAATAAAAGAATCATGAAATCCCAAGCTGACATGAATCAGTTGAATGAAAAAAATCTCTATAGACAAAAAGGGAAAGTAGGAATTGGATACAAAGAAGAAGGTGAATCTTCCAAACAATGAGCTCAAAAGAAATAATGACCTTCTTGCAATCACTGTGGTAAGATAGGTCATACATAAACAAATGTTGGAGCAATGGAAAAGGAAAATTCAATGAAAAATGCTACAATTTCAATCAGCATGGTCATAGGGCTAATGAATGCAAAGAGAAACCAAGATTTGAAGGAAAATGCCACAAATGTAAGAAACATGGACACAAGTCATCAGAATGCAAAACCAAGGTATTAAATCCAGTAGAACAAATTGTGAAAGATATATTTGGTTGGGACTTTAACACTTGGTGCATATGTCATTATTGTGGAGAATTTGGACTAATTGGAATGAATTTTGTAAAACATCATATGAGGAAAAGAGATAACACCAAAAGATGTTTCATTTGTACAAAACTTGGTTATCTTGCCAAGAACTATATGAATACTGAAAGGATAGAAGATGAAAAGAAGGAAAAGGCTGATAAAATCTATAAAAAAATAAGACAACAATGGGTTCCTAAGTCTACCGAGAATACAAGTCTAAGAAATGATGATCAAGTCACTCAGGAATTAGGTGACTCCACTATTTCCACTTGATCTCTCAAGGGAGAACTAGAACTAGGCTACCAAGAAGACATCTTAAACCAATTCTAAATTGAAAGGACAAAATATCCATACCTATATTCAAGATATGAAGGGATAAACAAGTAAAAGGGTACTAGCTATACTGGGTTACCTTCCTTATCAAGTGAGGTCAGGTCATAGACTCTACCAAGCAAAGTTGGCAGTAACTAAACTTTATATGGTTATCAAGTGATCAATGCAAGTGAAGTGGATGATAGACTGTCAATGTGATGTCAATCAATCTACATTTCATTCTAAGCATTTATGGAAAAATTTTGATAAAATTAATGGAATTAAAGTCATTTTTCACCGTAAAATTCTCAAGAGCTATTGTGTAGTGCGATTTTCAAAGCATCTAAGCGATTTAAGTGAATTGTTAGTGAAAGATTTCAAATTCTCTCAAATCCTACTAAGTAAAGATGGCATCCAGTAGCAGTAAGGAAAAATGAGGTTTAGACATGCTAGTTCATGGTGTAGAATGGAAGGCACCAGACTTCAAGCTCACTCCTACAATCACAAAAACCCTAGATTCGAGTAGAGCACAATCACAAATCCCTCCAAAGGTACTATTGATCAATGATATTCATAGTCACTTTAAATGTGTTATATAAGACATTGGTACTTTGGAAATGGATGATGCCTAAGAAAAACTATGCGTAAATGGCATTTTGAAACTTGAGCATCAACATATCAAAGCCAATGGATTAACCCATATTCCTCACATGCCCCATGAATTTTGAGTTAAATAGATTAGGTTTATTCTTAGTCGAGTGCATAATGGGAAGTTGTGGTTGGAACAACCAATATTGATCACAAAAAAGATGATTCATAGAATCATTAGTCTCCCAATGTTGGCCAAAGCCAAGATGACCAAAACCCTAGGTCAAGCTAAACTTGAGAAGAAAACCCTAGAAGAATGGGATGATAGAGGCATGAAGATTAGTATGTCACAAACATGGAATTGAAATTCAAAATTCATATTATTGCACATAAGATTTATAGTTTGAGTAGGTTAAATAGTGTGTCATGTGAAGCAGTTGACCTTGCATACAAGGTAGTGAAGAATCAACACATATTGTTACTATTGACTATGAAGATTATAAAGAGAAAGAGGCTACTGAGGAAGGAACTTAAGATGATGAAGAAACTAATACAGTCAAGATTGTTGCAGTAGTTATTGCCTCACTTCCTCACTCTCCAAGCAAGTTATTAACAACATAAAGTGCGGAGATAGCCTTAGCAAGATTAATTGTGACCACCAGTGACAACACAAACATCCAATCAATCTTTGCACTAGTTTATCTCAGCACATCATTGATTGAAGTGACTTCCACTTTATCTACCAAGCTACAAACTCTTTCCTTTTCTACTATGTTGAGCACAACAATTTTGAACACACTTGTGGTTGACACATTAATTTTGGACACATCAATTTTGAATACCTTAATTTTGGATTCTTCAGGTACTTCTACTATCATTTCTATTACAAGTACAATATCAATTTTTTTAGTTAGTCTTATTATGTCTACAATTGTTTCTATTCTAGGTACACAAGCAATAAATGCAAGGACAGTTGAGACCAAGGCTGAATCGAGCACAATTTTTTTGGGAAAAGGAGAAGAAATGGAGGAACAAATAAATGTAGATGAGGAAATTGTAATCCCAAATTCGGACATATCTAAGCTCAATCCAGACCAAATATAGACATTTGGTGAACTTCTCTAGAAGAAAGCCAAACAATAGAGGCTAAGAGAGGAAAGGGATAAAGAACTCAAAAGTATTGAGAATAAAAAGAACATTTTGGCAAAAGCTATAGGTAATGAGGTTGACAATTCTCAACCAATTTTGTATCAACTAGCAGAGGCAATTCAAAATTTTAATGAAGATATAGATGGACAGGATGAGTTAGTATAGAAGGAAAAAAAGAAGTTTGATAATAAAGTGTTAGAGCACATTGCTCAACAAATTGCAATTTATCAAGTAGAACTCTCTACAATTTTGGGTCCTCTGGAAACATCTTGTACAAATGTATCATCACTTTTTGGTAAGCTATGTGATGTTTCCAATTTTACCAAGGAAATAAAGGACAAATTTTCCAAGATAGATGAAGACCTTAAGGTAAGTGCTCAAAAGTTGCAGCTTGACCCTAGTTCAAGTTATGTACACTCCAAGAAGATAAGGTTTTTGATAGATATGCAAGTAGAATTGCTAAGGGAAGAAGAAAGAATCAAATCTGCATTAGTAGATATTCAAAATATGATTCTCCCTAACATGGATGCATTACAAAAACATATTTCACATTCTAAAACCCTCATCCATGACAATAATTTTTCCATAGAAAATCACATAATAGAGTTGTCAGCAAAAGTGCAGATTGCACTACACACATGTAAGATTCTATAGGAAAATTGGGACAAGACCTTGGCAATCATTCTCAAGGTACATTTAGATTTCTTGTCTCATTTTGGCATTGCTATGTAAATATATAGAATAAATATTTGGCATTAATGTCAAAAGGGGGAGAAAGATATATGTATATGGGGAGAAAGATGTATAAAGATGTAAAAAGTTATGGGGGAGAAAATGTAATAAGTTGTAAACACAATGGGAGAGAAAGATATGTATAATAAGCATATATTGTATCTAGAAAGGAAATGTATAGAATACTTATAAAACCAAATTTGAAAAATCTCAAGAACAATATACTCTACTAAGCTAAGAATAACATGGTGATGGATAAGTATTCAAGAAACCTTTTGGATTCAGTGATAGCTAATAAGTGTTTTTGTCAGTAATGCCAAAGGGGGAGATTGTTGACATATCAGTCAAGTTTGTTATTAGTGACACACACTTATTCAGATTGTAAGTATCTACCGAGCTTATTATACAATTAATATTTTTTACCAAGCATTTCAATTACTACTGAGTTCTACAATTGCTACCAAGTCCTTTGGACAAATTTCAATGTATGCCAAGTATTTATAGTTAGTGTGAAGATCAGTAGTGTAAACTATGCATCTCAATGTATCCCAAGTTTACCAATGTAAACCAAGCTACGCAGTGCTTAGTGAGTTTGCAGTTGATGTGATGCAAGTCTAGTGTTAACCAAGCTACTTTGTGTTAACCAAGTAATTCAATTTATACCAAGCTCATAAAGGAAGCATTGACCGAGTCACATAGTGTGAATCAAGTGATTCAATTTATATGCAGAGTTTTACAATATTCACTAAGTCACTAGTGCAAACCAAGTTCAAGAATACTTGGAAGTGATCAATATGGACTGGGCTTTTACATCTATAGAGTGCATAATTATGCCAAGCATTGATAGTGGGTTTTGAGTATCAAAATCTCACAAAGTTAGCCTTTAGAACTCGAGTGTCTTTATTTGGGCTGATTTTGTAATATTTGTGTAAACTTGTATTGTGGCTAACTTTGTAATCGTATAATTGGATTGGTATGAATGTAATGAATTGTATCATATCCAAGTGTAAGTGTAATGCAATGTAATTGAATGCAAATAGAGGAAAGAAGAAAGAGTGAATTAAAAAGGCTACATAGTATAAGGATTAGAAAAGATACATCCATCATGGCAAGGTGATTTGTACATAAAGGAATCTAATTTAGAAAATCAAGTTGCAAATTAGAGATCATCTACTGCTTCATCCTAATAGGTGGATCAGTCAAATCCTTTAACAAGGTAAACCTAACAGTCTTTTGCAAATCTCTTGACTGAGTGCATACTTCATTGTATGTTTGTAAATCCTTATTGCTCCTAATAGGGTAGATCATCAGAAGTGATCAATGTAAGCCTTAATAGGCCAACTTTATATTATAGTACTAAAGCTTGTGGGTACCATCCCCACCCCAATTTTACTTTCTATTTGGAAGGTTTTTGGGTCACCAAATCTATGTGTCAAAGTGTTATGAATGCTTTCATTCTTTTAGTTTATTATGCATGTAATTAGATCAAATTATAAGAGAAGGATTATATGCTAATTGGATAATCGAAGATAAAAGTTTTATAAAGTTACTGATTCACCCTTCCCTCTCATTAACATAGCCTTTCTAAATATTTCCAATAGTTTTTACCTCAATGAACTTGGTAGAAACCATCTTTGAGCTGGATGGCTCTAAGGATTTTCTCAGAGAGTTAGGAAGAGAGGTCATTACCTTTGTTGTTATCTTTTTTGCATCTGAGTCTTCAATAATCTATAATTTAGGAAGATCTCCTCCTGTAGCTTTTTGAACCTCTTTATCTTCAACATCATCTCCTTTAATATTCTATACTTCCTCATTATCTTTTTCTACATCTTTCTTCTTCATCATCCTTATCATCAATTTGCACAACTTGCTCATTAGGCTTGTGTAGCCCATAGATATTCTTCCATGCAATAGTGTTAGACTTCATAGTAGATTCAATATCCCTTGACATGACAATGAATGCATTGAATTTTTGGGTTAGCTTTTGCTCATTCTTCTTCATGATTCCTTCACTTCCTTTTCAGATAGATTAGGCATAAGTTTCCTCAATGTTTTTTCTCTGATGTTTCTTCTCTATGTGGTGTAGGAGTGCACCTAAGCTAACTTTTCCATGTCTAGTTTTTGGCTCATTTTTTACTCTAGTAAAGTCAAGAAGAGTAGATTAGTTTTTTTAAAGACCTTAGAAGGTCATTTTATATGTGGGCTAATTGAGTTAGTCATTAGGACTAAGGTCTCACAAATAGTCATTATTTGTAGCATTTTAATTTCTTAGTGTTAGAAGCTTAAAATGAGGTTAGGTCTTAAATGTGTTCTAAACACTATATGATGTTGTAAATATGCCATAGGGTCATAAATTGTTTTGGATCCTCAAAATTTTGGAGGTTTTTAGTCCTAAGAAATTGGGTGATGGAAATTAAGAAAGATTCCAAATGTTGTCAAGAATTTGTCATGACAACATTCGTAATTATTGCAAATGTTGCATGCAACTTAGTTATCTTGGATTCCCTTAAGGATAGGGAGTGGGAAATTGACCAACATGCCCTGGAATGATGTATATGGAATCAAATACTACTTAAGACTTGAATCTCAAGTGGGGAGTGATTATTTTAATAGTATTGAGTGTGGAATATAGCTCTGCAATAACATTTTCAGCAATTTCTTAGGCTTTCATGATGACAGTGTTTTAAAATAGATTGAAAGACTCAATATAGTGGTTTATTTATATTATTTCATTAGTTTAGAGAGTTTATTATTTGATAGGAAAGTTTATTAGAGTAAGTATTGAGTTCTAAATAAATTAATTTTGTTTTAAAGATCTTACTAGTTCTATGTTGACCACTTTGTACATTCATGGCTCCCCCATGAAATCTAGCCATGGGAAACACCTAATGGTAGAAGGAAATGTGAGTGGATTCATTAGTGTATATATGTTTAGGATTAGGATTCATGGAATTATGGTGAGCTATTTTTACTACTAAGCCCTAGGCAAGTAGATAGAGCCCTGTTAGAGGTTCAAGATAAAGGAAGAGAAGATTTCTTGCAAGGTAAAGAAGTATAGTACTAAAAATTTATAGTTCCAAGAGTGATATGAATATATCTTTCTATTTAAGGAGGATCCAAGGATTACCAATTCATTTGACCAAGTTTTGAACAAGTTTTCCATGAGAATATAGCCAGTCCTAAAAACTAGGCCTAATAGACCTATTTACCCTAGTTCTTAGGAAGCTAGTGTATGGAGGTTGTTAGACTTGAAACCTATAGAATATTTTAAATAATCCAAAAGAGTATTTGAGTTTTGGATTGGTTTTCCAAGTTGTTTAGAAATTTTTGGAAAGAAAGTGGAATTAGTCATTTTCAAGGGCTAATTGGAACTAGGCCTAATTAGGCTTCCTAAAGTCCAAATCTTGAAATTGATAGGGAAATGACCTAAAGAACTTTTCAAATGGATCACAAAGGAAGAAAAAGGAATTTCATCAAGTTGAAGGATACCCCTATAATGAAGAATGGAGTTTTTGAGGAAGTTGCACTTAGAACTTTCTAACTGAAGTTGAAGGATTATAATATTTAAAGGTGTTAGTCTTTCAAGGTTAAGCATAGGGGTTAAGAACTCTTTGAGAAGAGTTGGAATTGGAGTTAATCATATAAGTCAATAGGACCTAGAGGAGACTAGGTTCCTAGAAGAGACAAGCTAGGTCTCTTAGTAGTAGTGCAAGTAAGCCTTGGAACACATACACCACTATGATCCTAGTGTCATACCTAAGAGACCTAAAATATGACATACCTCCCCCTCCTTCAAGTCTTTGAAATCTTCCTTCCAAGATAGGAGCACTCTTCTAAAATGTAATCTGGCCTGCTTCACCTTCATCTTCATCACCCAATGTGAGCTTCTTCTTGAATTTTGTAGTTCTTCAAGTGAATTTAGTAGGGGATGACTTTGTTGGTCTAGTTGCAATGACCTTCCCTTTCTTCTTGGGAGGCTCCTCCTCTTTAGATTCCTCTTCATCTACATTTACTTCATCACATTCCTCTTCTTTAAGGTCATCTCCTTTGCCTTTAGTAAGCAAAAGAGGGAATTGGATAATTTAGTGTTCTTAAATATTTTCTCAACTTTCTTTCTTCCTCTTTTCATGGCTTGAGGAAATTTGATTTCTAATGCAGTTCTAGCCTTAGCTTCCTCATAGGTATCAAAATATGGTGGCTTGGAGTCTACCAGCTCATTCAAGAGAGCCTCAATAATATCCCTTGTGTCATCTATGTTAACCTCATATCCTAGAGGCTTAACCCATGTCACTCTTGCCCTTACTACCTACTTATGAACTTTATCATAGTAGAAAAGAAAATAGATGTCTTGTTCATAATATTCCACCAGTTTCTTAGGGATTATATATTTTCTCTTCATTTTTTCCTTAAATGACTCAAATTAGACATCCATAATACTTTAAAAATTGTCACCCATTTCTACTTTGAATTCATTAATCTAATATAAAACTAGTGTATCCTTCTTCCACACCACAGTACCTTTAGAAGGATAGAGCTTTTGCACATAACAGAATAGACAAGTCAATAGAGATCCAAACTTACATAGATTATTCTTTGAAACTTAGATGCTCTCCATATTTTTACTAAATTGGTTCAACAGAAACTCAGCAAGGTTGAAAAATAGGTTATTTTTCACCACCTTGAATGCTAGGTCAATAGCTTCACACAGAACATTGTTTAACAATTCAAGCTATACATCTTGTGTGTAATCACATGGATACTAAATAATTTCTCCATGTTTGTAACTCCATTTAGTTTCATCCCTCTATCATCCCACTTAGTAAGAGTTCTCTTGGCTAGTTCAAATTGGCCTAGGGTTTTGTGGTCTTCACCTTATAAAATATTGGCAACCCTGTAGTTCTATTTATTATGTTCTTGGTGATCTGTATCAAATGATCTAACCACAAATGCATATCATGGACTTGTCTTAAGATAAACACAATCCATTTCCCTTGGAAATCCCTCAACATATGCAGGATATGAGTCAAAAACATTTTGTCTCCAAATGCTTGTGCTCAGGTTTCAAGTTCTCATCCACACACAAGTCATTGAACATTTGGTTCATTTCTAGGGTTCCTAACTCTTGGATTGAATTGTGATAATATGATTGAATATTTTAAATTAAAAGTACCTTAGGAGGAATCCATGATTGCGTTCCAACAAGGTCAAGTTTTTCTATGATTTTTGGACTCAATCTAAATGTTGGGGCTTTACAATCAACACCTCTGATCAACATTTCCAAACCCTTATTTTTCTTTCTTCTAGAAGATGCCATTCTTACGTGTTAATGCTTCAAACACAAGATTAAACATCAACACAATTGCTTCAAATCACATGGGGGCTCTAGAAATCTCTTTGCTCTATGATCTGGAAATTTGCAGTGAAATAAATAATTCAATTTCTCCTTTTCGACAAAATTATGTCTTCAAGTTTCCATTAATATGTAGTACCATAGTTCTCTCAATGAAAAGTTTTCCACCACTTGCTTAAGTCTTCATCACTTTGAAGAAACCTTCAACTCAGTAAATTCTCTTGACTTGGTAGGAACTATCAGCACTGGGTCTAAACTTGGTACTAAGTAGAGTTACCAAATTGACATCTACATCCAAGCTTGGTAAGGTCTTGCAACCTAACTTTTCTCAGTAATGTCTTGCAACTTGACCTTGCTCAGCAAGGTCTTGCAACCTGACCTTTCTTAGTAAGATCAAAGACATTTCTTTGATTTTCATATTCACTCGGTGATATGCATTTGAAGTTCTAATTAGATCTTCATTCTTGCTGATTGGAACTGATATGAGATGTCACTTTAGATAAATCATTATAGTAATCTCCATAGATAACTAGTTTGATATGGTTAAGTCACCCAACTCATTGACTTGGGTGTCAACACTTTCATGAATTTGAGTTGCATTCTCTGGAGATTTCTTTACCCATTGCTACCTCATTTGACTTTTGATATTGTTATCCTTTTCTTTCTTTTCATCTTCAACTTTACCTGAGTTCATGTAGTTTCTAGCTAGATGTCCAAGCTTTGTGCATACAAAACATCTCTTTGTAGGGTCTCTTTACCTCATGTGAGTTTTCATGCAATTTTCTCCAATGTACCCATACTAACCACAATAGTGACATCTAAACCATGTGTTGTAATTCCAACCAAATATAGCTTTCATAATCTATTTCTAGTTGGGTTCCATTTCTTGGTCTTGCACTCTGAATATTTGTGCCCTTATTTGTTACAATTGATACATTTTTGTTCAAACTTGGTTTTCTATATGCATTCACTTTCTCTATGTCCATTATTGTTACAACTTTAACACTTTCCATTGAATGTTGATTTACCATTTCTCCAACACTTATTTGATGTATGCCCAATCTTTCCACCATGATTACATGTAGGTCATTTGTTCTATTGAGCTTCTTTCTAAGATAATTCACCTTCTTCTATGTGTCCTAATCCATCTTTACCTTTGTGTCTAAATTAAGTTTTCTCATTCAATTGATTAATTCTTTCTTGAGCTTTCATCATCCTCTCATTAGTTTATTTTCTATGCTTATATCATTATGCAATCTTTCATTCTTTATCCTCAAGTTGATAAGCTCCTTAATTACATCATTTAGTTGATTAATGAAATCTTCTTTCTAAAGAGATGGAGCCTATTGAATTTTATTGTCCTTTTCTTCTATCTTTTCAATTAACAACCTTTTGTCATCTTTGGGAAAGTCCTCTTGTTCCCTAATTTCACACATTCTGATTGACTGAATTTCTTGCTCCCTTTTTAGATTTCTAACTTCTTCATGTAGAGTGAGATTCTTTTCAAGTAGGTCTTTGATTGCTCCATCAACTTCATCTAAACTTTTGTCTTCACAAATGTCTTCAATTATTTCTTCAATGTAAATATTGTCTTTCAATTGTATTGCAAGTTCTTTTCTTCTATGCAAAGATTGAAAGAGTTGCTCCTTTTCTTTCTTCAATTGATTTATGGTCAATTATTGATCCAATTTTTCATTATCAATAGCTTTCTCTAGTCTATATACTTCCATTTCCTCTAATCTTTTCTTAGTTTGCTAAAATTATGATGTGATAACGAAATCTCTAATACCTGTTGTTGGAAATGTATAATAGACTAGGTGACTGAGAGGGGAGGGGTGAATTAGGAACCAATAAAACTTTAACTTCAATTCACCAATTAACCTTCACAATATAATCTAATCTAATTGCATTCATGAAATTCTAAAAGCAATAAAACATTCATAACACTTGACACAATATTTGGTAACCTAGAAACTTTCCAAATACAAAGTAAAATTGGGGTGGGGATGATATGCACAAGCCTTATTATTGCAGTATAAAGGTGCCCTATTAAAGGCATCCTATTAAAGCTTACAATTGATCACTTATGGTGATCTTCTCTATTAGGAGCAATAAGATCTATTATTTCCACCTTGTGAAAGGATTTAAACATACAATGAAGTATGCACTCTATTAGGAGATTTTGAATAATACTGTTAAGTCCATCTTGTTAGATGATTTTACTAATGCACCTATCAACATGAATCAATGGTTGATCTTTGATCTACAACTTCGTTTGTTGAATGATATTCCTTTAAATAGAAATGATCATCTTGTTGTGATAGATAAGTCTCTATATTTTCCGTATGCTACTTGTAGCATTCTTTAATTTACACCCATGCTTCTTCTTCTTGTTAACATTATTGTTTGGATATGATATAATGCATTACATATATACCAATCCACTTAATTTCCATCTAGAGTCAGCTACAATACCAGACTCAAAAAATCTTCACTAAGTTGGCTAGTTGTTGGAACTCAAGTTTTGAAGACAACCCTAGTGATGTTCTGAAACTCAGCAAACATTTTCAACACTTGGTAAACTCTAGTACTTATCTGACATTAAAGCTTGGTCCATAGTGATCACTTGGAGTAGCAAGAACTTGGTCAACACTGGATGTTTCAGTGAATGCTAAAGAACTTGATAGATACTGAATTACTCATTTGACACTACACTTTAACTTAGAATCTCAATAGACAATATAAACCTCGACAAATACTATATTCTATCTCAAATGCTTGGTAGACACTATGAAGCTTGACATGAACTGTAATATGGTTGATTAGCTTAGTAGAAACTAAAAACACTTTGTTTATACTTTTAGAAGTATGATAAGCTCAATATCATTGTAACCAACCAAATAAGTGTTAAGCCACTAATATACAAATGATTTGACCATAAGGTCAACAATGCTATCAAAAAATATTTTAGTATTCAACACCATATCTAGAGATTCATTGTCCAAATATAGATTATTGTTTTCACTTATTGTTGAAAATATAATCTAAATAAAAGACTAGTGTAACCTTTTATACCATGATCTTAGAATATTGTTTTCACTTATTGTTGAAAATATAATCTGAATAAAAGATTAGTGTAACCTTTTATACCATGATCTCGGAGCTTTTTTTGATCCATAGAATGCTTTTTTCAACTTTCTAACTGTGTTCTTCTTTTCAAGCTCAAGAAATCATCTAGTTTGTTTAATGTAGACTTCCTTCTCAAGAATTCTATTAAGAAATGCAAATTTTACATCCATTTGATATAATTTGAACTTCTTGTAGGAAGCATAAGCCATAAGTGTTTTTACACCTTCCAATATTGCAATGTTCAGGTACAAAAGTTTCACCATAGTCAGTTCCTTCTTCTTCTTCATATCCTTTTCAAACCAATCTAGTTGTGTTCTTACAACTTTTCCATTCCCATTCAACTTGTTTCTTAATATCCACTTTGTTCTAATCACATTCTTATCAGCAGGTCTTGGTACAATAGATTTATTTCTATAACAAGATTGAAGGGAGTGATTACCTTCAATGAATTTATGCAAAAATCTATTCTAGATGTGTGGATATTAATTGATAGTTCCTACCCAATATTCAAGTACAATAGAGTGGACATAGCTTATGCAAATAGCTATCTCTTTCAATGATATATTTTTCCTCTCATCTACACCATTTTACTAATAAGGGATTTATGTTATGGTATTTTGAAGATATATCTCTTCATAAGTACAAAAATATTCATAGAGGTGGCTTAAATATTTTATGTCAATCTCTGTTTAGAGAATCTTGATGTACTCTCTGTATTTCTTCTTAGTGCAAGACTTGAGCTTCGTGAATCTATCAAATATTTCTCCTTTTTTTACTTAAAGAAAGTCGATCCAAGTGAATTTGGAAAAGTCATCATGAAAATGAGGAAGTGTAAAGCCTTTCCACATCACTCTAGATCAACTCAAGGACTTATGAAGCCCTTGAAGCTTTATATTTGTTGATCTTATCCATACAATATTTTCCAAATACATAAATTGAATAAATTCCATTTGAAAATTTGGTTTGAAGAAGATGTGTCAATATCCTATGTGTTGATGTATTATAGATATAGTGCAATTTGAGAAAACATCAAAATGAGTCATGCCATAAAATGATCACAAAATTATAAGAAGTGAGGAAAGTAGTAGACTATGTATCATGTAGGAAATGAGAGAAAACATACAAGTGAGAATTATGGTTATCTTTATTGACTAAAAGAAGTGTATTATTATCAAGATCCCTAAAGATCACAAAATTAGAAGTGAGCTTAAATTTTCTAACATTCTAGATAATCTAATAGATGGAGAGTAGGTTAGTTGATAGATTGTATACCTAGATAAAATTCTAAAATATACAAGTTCCAATATCAACAAAACCTTTTCTAATAAATTCTATAGGAGAGTCGTCCTCAATGAAAATGTGGTACATCAAACAAGGCTTCAACAAGGAAAATTATTTTCTAACAAAACCCATGTAATGTGATGCACTCAAGTCTAGGATCAATTAGTTCAAAGAATTTACAATAGAAACTACTGAAAATTATTATTCTTCACATGATATGGAAGTAGTGAAGGGTTTTTGAGAAATAGAAGAAGTAAGATTACTATTATTCTTTCTAGGAAGAATCTTCTACTCATCAATCTTCTTCATGTGACACGAATTTTCCTCATGACTTACTTTCCTATAGTAACAATAATTTGGATTTTTCATTTTCTTAGAATGCCCCTTGGAGGAAGAGGAAATCAGTCTATAAGCATATCCTATAATTAATCTATTAATATGGAAATCAGAAATAAAACTAGCATATTCAAGTCCAATTTTACCAACATAACTCAAGATAATTTGATTTCCCTTTTTCTCTATGACACATACTTGAGATTGTTCTCTCAAATAATTAATTTTGTTGCAAAGTCTTGGATTTTCTCAGAGTCTTACAATCAAGGAGCATTATTCAATTATCAAATTTATATTGCCAAACCTTATCAATTTTCCCATAGGAAGTTTTAAATTTATCTCATGAATCATGTGAATCAAAACCCTTAATTTGAAACTCTATATAAAGGCACACTAAAATCCTAAGATAACCTAAGCTTTTTTCTAATGAATCATCTAGAGTATAATATTCTTATCATCTATGGTATCTCTTAACTTTTGTTCAACATAGGTGTATAACCTTGTTCAACTAAAAAGTTTCATTCATTTTGTTATGATGTGTTATTATTGTATGGTGTTAAAAATAGAAGCTTAACATTACCCATTAATGAAAGGAAAGGATAACATGAAAAAGAAAAAGAAAAAGTACAATCATGTTTGGAGACTACCTCCACTCCCCCACCCACCCCCAAAAAATAAAATAATAATAATAATAAATAATAAATCAATCATTCAATCAAGAAGCCTCCCCAAAGCGTAATGATTTTGGAACTTTATAATTAGTGTGATTACAATGGACATTATCTATGTAAGTTATGAAACTACAATTAAACTAAATTAAAAACTCCACTATTTCCTTTTTTTCTCCATACCATCCTTGTAAAATGAGCCCTTACATTTTACTCTTGATAAATCCACCAATAACATAATGTTATAAACTTATGAGATTATTGATCTTATGGATGACAATATGTTTCCTCAAAAGTTGCATCTTATGGTTGTCATGAAAAATGATCCAAGGATAACCTATACTCATATGTTACAAATAAAGAGTGAATCTCTTCAACTTGCACAGAGGACAAAGCCTTAAACTTAAATTCTTACATCTCAAGTTGTGATCACATTTTCCATTTCTCTCTAATGGTTGAAAGGTAAATACAACATGAGTTAAACTTAATTTGGTTTATTAAAACTACAACCCTATTTCATTTGAATCAACTATATTTTATAAATAAAGACAAAATAATTAATTATAAAGGACAAAGCATGTTACACTATCTTATGAGAATAGTGTACAAGTACACCTTTTTTTTTTCTCCTTGGTCATCATCGTTAAACCACTCCATCTAGGGCCTTGGTCAAAAGGAGAATAAATCATTAAAAGTTTCCAAATAATGTCTATTAGATAATATCTATATCAAACTGAGGTAAACATTTTCAAAATTTTGTAATAATATTTGTATATCTAAAATTTCTTTTCACAAATATATTGGACACGTGCAAAAATCAAATTTGATCTGAAAACACCAATCATTAGAAATCGAATTTGATCTAAAAAACAATCAATATCTATTAGATAAAAATTTCATAACATATTGATAAACTAATTCATAATATATTTTAAAAACATTAAATTATATGTAATAGAATGACTTCCAAATTCATAAGAAATGATTAAATGTGATTATTCATACAAAAATTTAGACAAGAACATTATTTTTATCATTTTTCATTTTAGAAGACATAAAGCAAAGAAGCCCACGTTTTTGTTCCCAAGAAAAGAAAAGAAGACAAATAAATAAAAATAAAAATAAAGTGGATTGAAATGGAAAAAGACATCCACTTTGGGAAATAAAATAATGGAAGATGTGTTGATAATTAAAAGCAACATTTGTGCCAAAAAAAATCACTCTTATTCTTTTGTGTCCGTTAAGTGAAAATGGTTCTTGTGTGAGACTACACTCCTGCTAAAACAATATGCTCCACACAAGTACATTGATATGCGAGATTGGTATAAAATAGGAGATGGCTAGTGAATAAAGAAATTTATAAGAGAGGAAAAGAAAAGGGTAAAAGCCTACATGGGAATTAAAGAGTGGAAAAGAGAGGAAGAAGAAGATGGAAATTAAATAAAGAAATTTACAAGAAAGAGAAAAAGAAAATGGTAAAAAATGCATAGGAATAAAGAGTGGGAAATAATAAGAGAGATTCCTGGATGAAGGGTGATTTAACACAATCTTGATTCATGTGAAGAGAGTGCAGTGTAACAAAGGAAGATTTGGTGTTGAGAAACCAAGCAAATTATGGTAGAGATAGAGTCAATATTGACTAAGGTTGTACTTTATTTTCTGACTTGTCTTGTGTTTTGGCAGGTAATAAAGTTCATGGCTTTTCCAATCTAACATCACAAACTAAGTTTCATTTCTAGATTAAAATTGTTAAATAGTCAAAGTTGACTTATTTTTCCCAAGCTTAATTTTTCCCTTAGTGTGTGATGTTTAAGGGTGGCCATGCATGAGCTTGTTACATTTTTTTCATCTCTTTTCACCCTATTCTAGTTTGAGAATAGTGAATGATGGCTCTACCTATGTGTTTCTTAAAGGTCATAAAGAACTAGGTGTAGGTGTATACATAGGCGGTGTGATGGATTTATTTGAAATGTTGGACTATTTGATATTAAGAAACCATGTCATCAAACCATTGCCACTTCATGAGTATAAGGATGGGTTCATCCCTATCAATTTGTTAGTATGGGAAGAGAAGATATTGAAAGGTTTGAATATAATATGACTATTCCTCCAAACAAAGAAATACATACATTGGCTTATTCTTATATTACTGAACTTTACATCGGTAATGTTGAATCTTTGTAGGATGGCTTAAACATCATACACAAAGTCTTGATATCTAAGTTAAAAGTGCTAAATAGTCAAAGTTGTCTTATTTTTTGAAGCTTAATTTCTTCCTTAGTGTGTGATGTTTAAGGACAGCCAAGTTTTGCACATTGTTGAGGGTGTTGATTTATAGCATTGTGAATCATATCTTCTATTGGGCAATGTGTCTTCTCTGTGACTGCCTTCCCCTATAGTGTAGGGTCTTAACATACTCTTTCCTTTTTGGGTGGGTGGAGAAGATGAAGCCATCTAATGATGTGGAATGGCGAGTAGTAAGGGACATGAATAGTGCAGTGATTGGTGGAGGAGCAAAACTCTCATCTTTGTTGATTCATTCTCCCACTCAAATGGAGTAGATTCCTAGTAATGAGGAAGAGTTTTTTGGCCAAGGGGAGTATTCTCTAAGAGAAAAATTAACATATGATGCTTATGGAAGAAAAACCACCATAAGACTATTTTGATCTTTTGTTTTATAAAAAATTTTGAGTGCCTTGTGATGAGGAGAAGCATAGAAATCTTAGGGCCTTCACTGAGTGTCTGGTGAGAAATGGGAGTGGATCATTAGAATCTTATGAAGCCAAGGGCAGGGTATGCAAGGTTCATGATTTTAAGGAGTTCATCTTGTGTAATATAAAAACTGGGTTTCTAGAAATGTATGAATTGGAATTGGAAAATGCAGTTGTCAAATAAAGCTAAGAAAATTAGAGAGAGATTCTATGTATTAATGTAAAAATGTAAAAATTATATGGGAGAGAATTATAAATGTACAAATGCAATCTTTTTATTTATTTTCATTTTTTAAAAATAATATAAAATAAAATTTAGTAGTCTAGATTTTAATGATGAATTACAAAATGCAATTGTCAAATAAAGGTGGTTAGATTAACACAAACATTTCAAAGGTTGGATCCCTCACAGATGTTTTTTATGTATTGAGATAGAGACTGCTAAGGAATGTAAAAGTTATGGGACAAGATTTGTAAATGTACAAATGCAAGGAAAATAAAATATTTATTATTATTATTATTATTATTGTTTTTTCAATAATAATAAAAGGGTCCAAGGGATTTAGCTTAGTTTGTTGAAGCAATGAGTTCTCATTGTGGACACTTTAGTGCCTCTCATGTTTGTAGTTTGTACCTTGTTTCATTTCAATCCAAGAGATACTTGATACTCATGTTATGTTTTACATTTGAGATGACCTGAGGGTCATATATTATACATTGATTTCAGTATCACAGATGTTAGATTACTATATTATTCACTTTATCATATTTGTATGATGATTCCATTTTGAGATGACATTATGTTTTATGATGATATCTAGTTATTTTGTATTTGGACATATCTTTGATTTGGTTATATGTAGATTTAATGCTATGGTGATTTACTTCATTCTTTCTTTGATTATGCTTTATGTGAATGTGAGTGATTTTATAGATTATTTTAGTATAATTGAATAAATGGTTAAATTAGGTTATTTAATGCATTTATTGATTTGACTATGATATGATATGTAATTTCACTTGATCATTTGTTATAGTGTGCATGATTTATATCCCTAGGGGTGGCACAAGGAGTTAGTGATTCAACTATTCATATTTACCAATATTGTCCCTGTATGGTCGATGTATCTTATTTAAATGTTTTAATTAAACCTTTTAGTGATTTAATAAATTCAAACTCATCTACATTGTGTGACTAGACCTATGAATGTGTCTGTGCATTTAGAGGTTCACATTGTCATGAAGGTTGGTAAGGAATTTTTTGTGAATTTGGGTTTTTGGGCTTTACTTTTATTATTTTCAATTTCAGGCAGTTTTTCCATAGATAAAATCTAATTACTTGGAATAGCTTTTTTTAATTTGGGTCGATTCAGGGTTTAACTAGGTTGGCCAGTTATTTAACCTAATTGATTATTCACTCAAAAAGTGAATAAGTATTGAAATAGGAAATTAATTTCTTACTTCTCAGTTTTGTAAATCAAGAATTTGAGAGTTTTTTCCAAAATCCTCTTTTGGAGGATTGTATTTCTATTCGTTGTGAGAGCTACGGGCATGGGATCTAAGCGAGGTCAATCTCATTGGATCCAACTTGGGGAGACCTTTCTTTACCATGATTTTTGGTAGCTTATTTTAGTCCTTAAATAATTTTGACATTTGAGTGTCAACACACTTAATCACTTTTTGTATTGAAGCTAAGTACACCATGTATGTTGAGCCACATTGTGTGCTAAGCTAGTATTTCAATAGGTGTCGAGTGACTTTAGGTGTCGAGTAGTATATAAGTGCCGAGTGATATATAGGTGTCAAGTCACAGTTGATGCTGAGCAAATTAGAATGTTTCATATGCTGAGTGAGCCAAAATTACGTACGTGCCAATCAAGACAAAGTGTAATAGGTTCCCAGCATCAACAGTGCAATATGTGCCGAGTAACACAGAATCAACATATGAATTTGTGCCTTCACAAACTCAGATGTAAACCATTCTTGGAGCTAACATAAGAATATTATGAAGGAGAAAAAGGATAAGGATAAATCTTTTACATTCCCTATGACATCTGCATGCAACCAATTAGAAAAATGGAGGAGGCATGCAATCAATGAGAAAAATACAAGGAATGAGCGAGAATTTGAGAATTCAATGTGGATTGTAGATACATATCTAACCCTAATTCTTCACATTCTTTAAAAGGAGGTTGAATAATCCATTGCATATGTGGATGGGAGCAGTGTATGGGGAGACTATAGTAAAATTTAGTGTGAGGAAGGAAAGACTTAAAGGAACAGAGCAACAATTTCATATCTAGTTGATCAAAATATCACAAGGGATGAGGAACACGATCAGGCATCAGATCTCAGAGGATCAAGATCAGAGAGATTAGATCAAGTGCCTAAAATCTAGCAGTTAGAGATTGCATATTGTCAGGTTTTATTGTTCTAATACTTTCTTGCCATTGTATTAGAAGTTGGAAATCCTATTTTAATAGGTTAGTTTAATAGCTAGGTAGGAGAACCTTTGGAGAAGGTGATTGAAAATTCTATGTATTAGGTGGGTTTAACAGCTTATTGTAAATCCTTTGATAGGGTGACACTTCATGTAAGTGTTTGTAAATCCTCTAATCAGGTCACTATTGATATAGTGTAAAGCCTTTAACAAGGCAGGCCTTTCACAAGGTAGACTATCAGAAGTGGTCAAATAATTATTGCTGCAATAATTTTTTTGGGTATCATCCCCACCCCAATTTTACCTTCTTATTCTTGGAGGGTTTTTGGGTTACCATATCTGGTGTTATGTGTTATTGCATGTGTTTGCCTTATGTTCATTTATATGTTTACATGCATGCAGTTTACTTTTTAGTTATGTGATTTAAATTGTTGAAAAAGGTTAAAAGTGTGGTACTTCTAATTCACCACCCCCCCCCCCCCCCTTCATAAGTACTCTTCCCATTTGAACATTTCAACAATTGGTATCAGAGCTTAGGTTCTCACAAGGAGAAGCCTAACAGCTTAGAGAAAAGGTTTGAAGAATGTATGTCTTCAAACTTGGGAAGATCATAGACAATTAGGTGATTGATGTGTACCTAGCTCTACACAAAGTGGAAGAAGCCAGAGAAGAGTTGAGAAAATCCTTAAAAAGAAGGAAGGAGATAGCCATAGCTGAAAATGACATACACTACAAGGAGATTAATACCACACAAGTGTTCTCAAATGGAGATTCCAAGGAATTTGATGCAGCAATAGTAGAACTAATGGAGAAAAATAGAGCACAAGTTGAAGAAATCAGATTACTCAAGCTTGAACAAGAATCACAAGCCATAATTCTTTGTGAAGTAACTAAACAAAAGAAAAGAGCCCTTGAAGAAAAAGCCATGATAAAAGATGACAAGAGAAATCTCACCAATAGACTAGAGGAGAAGACAATTGAATTTGAAAAGATCTCAAATATGTAGCTAGATACCATAAGCCAAATGATGAATGCTCATCATGAGCTAAACATGAAGGACATTGAGATATCCACCTTGAAGATGCCAAATGAACAATTATAGAATGAATTGAAAAGAGAGAAAGAGATAGCAAAAATCTATAACAAACCCAATGAGGCTATCAAGTACTTTGAGCAACTATTGAAATCACCAAGGGCTAGTAATGACACTTCAAGACTTGGTTACACTAGCATTGAACAAGGAGAATCATCCAAGACTATAGAATAAAGAAGTAACAAAGGTAAGAACACTAAACCTACTTGTCTTTTCTATGGTAAAAAGGGACGTACCTCTAATGTGTGCAGGAGCAAGAACAATCATCAGCATGATAAACCTACAAATGCAAGCCTTTGTCACAAGTGCAAAAAATAAGGACACCAAGTACATGAATGTAGAACCAAGACTATGAGGACACCAAGATTTGAAGATCACTACTACAATTGAAAAAAGTATGGACATAGAGAATTTGAGTGTAGATCAAAGCCTATGTGGACATCTAATTAGCCTACAAGAGGAACCAATCATGCACATCACTACAATTGAGATTACAATACTAGGTATAGTTGTCACTATTTTCAGGAGTATGGACACATTCCTAAAAATTGTATAAGGACACATTTTAGAGGAAGATACAACAGATGGTTGAGCCAAACCACATGTTCTAGTTGCTTGAAAATTGGTCATATTAGTAGGAATTTCCTAACAATGTCAAAGGCACCTAAGATAGAAGTCATTAAAGGAAAAGAGAAGGTTGATGTTGAACAAATAAGAGGACAAATGAACAAGACATGGAAGAAGAAAGGTGAGTGCAGCACATCTAATGGAGGGATCACTTCACCCAAGAAGTCAAGTGATCACACTTCATCTAACTAAGCAAAGAAAGATGTATGGGACTGATATACAAAGTCAAATCATACATCAATTCCAAAGAATAAAGAAGTACTACAAAGAAGAAATCTGCATGAGAAAACATGCCAAGCAAAATTTTAAAGAAGCTACCGAGCTACTCTTAGATGCCAAGTGAAGCTCCAATGGATGTGAAGTTTTCAATAGCTAGCAAGCTGATAGTTGGAGCTAAGTGAAAAAGAAGTCTAGTGAAGGCCAAGTAAATAAAATAAAATGGGATTCAAGTGATGGTGAATCCTTCAAGTGTCAAGTTTACAGTTGTATGCATGAAGCATTTAATGCTAGGTCTTTGATAGGTATAAGGTTGATTTTTATTCATTTTCATGTCATTCAAATATAGAGCAATGTTGAGAAGAGAGAAGAAGTTATCAAGCAACAACCTAATAGTCATTTTCATCAATTCCAACGATAATTTAGAACAAGCTCATCGATTCAAAGGTATTTATCAAGTGTTGAGCTATGCAAAGTTATAGTTTTTAATACATTTAAAACCCTAGTTCAGTAAAATGGCCTCTACCTCAAGAAATTCTAAGGTAAAAGTAAGTCAAGAGATCCAACTAGTTAGCAACAAAGTCAAACAAACCAAATTTAGGCCAATACCCAAGGTTTCCTATAAAAATGACCCAATCGGTGTGTTATCTGTCATTCCACCCAAGGTTGTCATGGTTCAAGACATAAGGAAGTGCTACAACTGCAAAATTGGTGCCATAGGTGACCTAGAAATATTTCACACCTATGATAAGCTATGTGACAATGGAATACTAAAGAATAAGTTTCAAATTATTGTGAAGAAGAGTTTGACTAAAACCCTAGTTTTCCCTAAGATTTTTAAGACTAAATGGATTCCTATTGTTTTGAGTTGAATTCATGATGGATATTTATGGCTGGAGATAGGAACTATCAAAATTACTAAGAGGATAGTGCATAGGGTTACTGGTCTCCCAACCCTAGATCAGCTAAAGACCTTGAGAAGTGATAGAAAGGAAGTAATTGAAAAGAATAATGGAGCAAAATGGAAAAATAGGGGAATGACCATTGACACTGTGACTGAAACCCTACTTGACTTCATTGTGAGGATAATTTCACATAAATTCTATCAATCCAATAGACTGAACATCATACCCTACATAGCTATTGATGTGGCTTATAAACTGGTGAAGAAGGATCATACCTATAATTTGGTTGAACTCATGTTGTAGCAAATCAATGAGAACCTAGGAGCTATATGGAGATCAAAGGGTGCATAATGCAAATTTTGCTCAATTCTTATGTGCATATTCTTTTATGTGATGGAAGAATTCCCTTCAATTGGGAAGGTGAACTAGAATTCTAACAAGTCAATAGTCACCCAAATTAATGAATTCATTGATCAAATGGGAGATAATTTTGAGGCACAGATGACAAGCTATTTTGAAGACTTTAAGAAGTCTATGAAGCAAAGAATGGATACTAGTTTCACTGGTAGAGAAACATGTCAATGAAATATGTTTCTTGGTTGATATTGATTTCACCTACATTCAAGTAGCAATACCAAGGGTAAGATGGCTAAGGCCATTAGGTTATGAGCTTGATATAGATGAAGCCTCAACAGCAATCACAACATTGCTAGTAGATGAAATTGATAAGGTAGCTCCTCACTTTGGGACTTATGATGTTGTTAAGTCCAAAGTTGAAATAGAATTGAAAACTACTTCAATTATCAAGAAGAAAGATAAAATGGTGAGAAAGATAAAGAAGACATATGGTAAAAACATTGAAGGTGAAGCAGGTAAAGAAGAAGCAGAAGAAGTAGAAGGTGACAACGAAGAAGAAGGTGAGCAAGAGCAAGGGCCAGTTGAGCTAACACAAGGAAAAGGAGAAGACAAGGAAGAAAATGTTGAGGGAGAAGAAGCCAAGGAAGCAACTACACCTACCGAGCAGAAGAAGAGAAAGGGAAAAACTCAGCCAAAGCCCAAAAAGGTCACCAAACAAGCTCAAACCAAGCTAGCTCCAGCCAGGCCAGTAGTAACAAGGGCCACAACAAGAGCATCAACTCAAAAGGCCAAAGAGGTAGTAAAGGAAAAGAAGAAAGCTACTATATAGCTAGCTGAAGAGCCCAAGAAAAGAAGAAGATATCTGGTTCAACCAAATACAAATGATGAAAGGACAGAATCTGAGGACATAAGCCAATTTAAAGTGGTAAGTCATCCTCCAAAATTTGCAATTGATAAATTTTGCAATAAAATTTAAAATGTAGGTTTAAATGATTTAAAGTCTTTAAATTTTAATAAGCTCATTAGGGAAGAGAAAAATAAAATAGAGGAATCTGTGTATGTCATGATGGCAAAATTTAAAAACACACCTCTAGAGCTTGATAACACTATGCCAAAGGAACTATATGAGATAATGTAGAATAAGTGGCATTATTGTTTAAAGATGGAAAGGGAGATTAGAGAGTCTACCCTAGCACAAGTGAAGCCTAACATGACATAGTCTCAAATAGCCAAGGCAAACAAGAAGCATAGTGAGAAATTTGCACCCAAATATAGAGCATTTTGCATTCTTCAAAACAAAGTTGAAGATGTAAATAAATCCACACAAATATGGAAAACAATTTACAAGATAACTGATGATAACGTAGAAGAAATAAATAAGGTAGAATCTAGTGCCAAAGAATAGGTGGAAGAAAAGAAGGTAGAAGAACAAAAAGGAGAGAAGGAAGCAAAGGAAATAGAAAATAAAGGTGAGGAAGAGAAAGGAGAAGAAGAGAATAAACAAAAAGAAGAGGAGGAATCAAAAAAGGGATGGAAATAGCTAACCAGTAGCAAGAAGATGAATAGAGTGTGTAAGACACACAATTTCCACCTCCCAGTCCACCTCATGCAACCACTACACCTACAGAGATAATAATCATAAAGGATGTTACTGACAAGATAGCTTAGAACATCAATCCACTTACTACAGAGGATCTCTCAAAGATCCTTCACCAATCTACTCTATAGGCACAATTGTGTACAACCCCTATATTGGTGAGTGTAGATGAACTACAAAGAGCAATAGTAGAACCACAAAGAGAAATGGTGAAACCAAAGGAACAACCTTTCACATACATAGCTACTAAGACTAAAGTTTTGATGCTACCAACACCACCTCCACCAAGTGCAATAAGTGATAATGATTAGATTTCGAGTGTAGAGGAGAGAAAATTAGATGAAAAGGGAGATGTAGCAAAAGAAAAGGAGTAGGCCACCATTTAGATATTGGTAGAACTACCAAAGATTGGCACTCCTACTAAGACCATTCACAAGCTAAGCACTAATGCTATCCCCTTGCAATTTTCAACCCCAAGCTTGAGTTCAATAAGAGTGACCAAGGTACTTCACTATGGAGACCCTGAACTAGATGAAGAAATTGTGATACCCTCCTATGATTCCAAAACTATCACAATAGATCAAATGACATAAATGAAAAATACATTGGATAGAAGGATGAGGCAAGAAATACTAAGGAAAGAATTCAAACACAAGCAAGTACTTCATGATATAAAGGATATCTTCATTGATGCCTTCAACTTGTAGTCACCAGATGAAGGAAAGCCAATAATTGTGCAACTATCAAACATAGTTGACCAGGTGAAAAATGAGGACAAAGACACCAATGTTAAATTCATGGAATGGTCAGAAAGCAAGTTTCAAGGAAAGGTTAATGAAAATACATCAAGTGGCATTGTCCTTGAATAGGTAGAGTTGGCCAAGATAATATACAAGGCCAAAATTGTTCTTGAAAACATTTTTTCATTGTATAGGAAGTTGTATGATTTTTCAAATTTCACATAAGAAACTAATCAATGAATAATGAGCTTGCAAAGAAACTTTAAAATCTCTAGCATGCAATTACCTAGAGATCTAGCTCATAGTGAGAAGCATTTTGCACAATCGCTTCACACACAAAGGGAGTTAGCTATACTAATAGTAGAGGAAGAAAATATTAAGGCAAAATTAATGTAGATCCAGTCCTCCATAACCCCTCATTTAGAAGTCCTCCACAAGGAACAAGTTTATGCTAAGAAAGTTCTAAACAAAGATCCAAATATTTCTACTCTTGATGGACTTGTACACCTTGCTGTAGAGACTACCATCCAACACAAGTCAATTGACATAGCTTTGGAGAATTGGGATGCAGGTCTAAAAATAATAATGGAGGTAAACAACAATTTTTTTGCTAGGTATGGTATTACTCCCTAGAGCCCTTTGACATAAGTGTCAAAAAGGGCGAGAAATAATAATAAAGGGGGATACTATTAAATGGGGGAGAAATAATAGTAAGGAAGATATATCAAAAGAGGGAGAATGCTATAAATTTTGTTTACAATCTTTCATTCTAATATAGTCAAAGGGTGAGATACAAAATTTTGGTAATCATATCGAAAATAGCTCCAATGCAAATTCAATTCCATAAGCTCTGATAGATTAGATATAGAGACACAGGTACAAGATAGAAGACAAAGGGCATCAGGCACATCAAGCACATCTAGTAAAGAATTTTGGTTACAAGAATGACAAGGCACAATTAGTTAAAGGGGAGTTAAGTTATTTTGATCAATTTTTTAAACAATTTTTGAAAATTTTGTAGATAAAGTAATCACAAGGATAGATTAGCAATGTGTAGTTAAGTGTTTTTGACATTCATGTCAAAGGAGGATATTATTAGTCCTTAGATAATTTTGACATTTGATTGTCAACACACTTAGTCACTTTTTGTATTGAAGTCGAGTACACCATGTATGCCGAGCCATAGTGTGTGCCGAGCTAGTATTTCAATAGGTGCTAAGTGATATATAGGTGTCGACTCATAATTGATGTTGAGCAAGTCAGAATGTTTCATATGCCAAGTGAGTTAGAATTATGTATGTTTCAAGAAAGATAGAGTGTAATAGGTGTCAAGCATCAGCAGTCTAGTATTCTGACTTATGTTGGAGCCAACATAAGAATATTTGGAGCCAACATAAGAATATTTTGAAGGAGAAAAAGAATAAGGATGGATCTTTTACATTCCCTATGAGATCTACATGTAGCCAATTAGAAAAATGGAGGCATGCAACCAATGAGAAAAATGCAAGGGATGAGCAATAATTTAAGAATTTAATGCGGATCATAGATCCATGCCTAAATGTAATTCTTTACATTATTTAAAAGGAGGTTGAATACTCCATTGCATATGTGGTTGGGAGTAGTGTGTGGGGAGACTATAGTGAAATTCAGTGTGAAGAAGGAAAGACTTAAAGGAACAAAGTAGTAATTTCATATCCAGTTGATCATAATAGCACAAGGGACAAGGAACATTATCAGACATCAGATCTCAGAGGATCAAGATCAGAGAGAGAAGATCAAGTGCCTGAAATCTAGCAATTAGAGATTGCATACTATCAGGTTTTATTGTTCTAATACTTTCTTGCCATTATATTAGAAGTTGGAAATCCTATTTTGATAGGTTAGCTTAATAGCTAGGTAGGATAACCTTTGGAGAAGGTGATTCAAAATCCTATTTATTAGGTGGGTTTAATAGCCTATTGTAAACCCTTTAATAGCGTAACACTTCATGTAAGTGTTTGTAAATCCTCTAATCAAGCCATTATTGATACAGTGTAAAGCCTTTAACAGACGAAGCCTTTCATAGGGCAGACCATTAGAAGTGGTCAAATAATTATTGCTATAGTAATTTTTGTGGGTATCATCCCCACCCTAGTTTTACCTTCTTATTCCTAGAGGGTTTTTCGGTTACCAAATCTAGTGTTATGTGTTATTGCATGTGTTTGCCTTATGTTCATTTATATGTTTACATGCATGTAGTTTACTTTTTGTGTTACTTCTGATTCACACCCCCCCCCCACCTTTCAGAAGTACTCTTCCCATTTAAGCATTCCAACAGCTTCGGTGGGTTATTTATTTTATTGTGTTGTTTTTGTTTCTACCCCTTTTGCTACCACGTAGGGCTCTTTCATTTTTATTTTTTAGCTCCATTTCTACTTTTGTTTCTAGTAGTTGTTTTTTAAGAGGCTGAGAACTAGTGTTCCCCTCTTCCCTAGTTAGTCGAGTATGGACATTTTCCCTGCATTTGGGATGAGGTTTTGGGGTTTCGTATAGTTATGCTAGTCATTTTTACATACAATGTTCAAACCTATTTTTTATTGGATTTTCATGCCTTTTTTGCCGAAAGAATAATTGGGTTTTATTTTCAAAGTTTTCTAATTTTGGGGTTTTTACCTCAATTAGTGTGTTACCCAATTTTCTCAAGTTTTTTGGCATGATGTTGGTCATGGACCTAGATCATCCATTGGGATGCCACTTCAATCATTATTGTATTTTTATGTTTCATTGGGATGTGTGTCTCATCCACTTTTCTAGTGGTAATCTAGTTGAGTATTTAATTGCTTGTGTTATCTAGCCCTTGTGTTTTGATATTCATGATAGTGGTGCACCCACGTAGGAGCAATTTTGTGTGCACTTATCGGGTGACTTACAAGGCCTAAACACCTAATGGTAATGTGATTGAGTTATATCTTTTGGGTTAGGTTGTGAATATGCAATCCTGCGAGTACTCATCATGGGATGAGTATGGGTAGGGTAGGGAAGTTTCATGGAGGGGCTTCTACCACATCCTTGGTGTCTATGCCCTGGTTGATAGGTAGAAGGCTTAACTAAGTGATAATTAAATAAACTATTGGGTGGTAATAAAACTTAAGATAATTAAAATGTGTAAGCACCTAATTAAGTTTGAGGACATAGTGTGTGAGCCTTCCATTGGGAAGTTGACTTCAGCACCCTACTAGCTTGGGCTACTTAATACCATGTTATTTCTCCTCTAGGTGAGTCCCTACATAATTATCCATTGAGTGTCTAACTAGGACCTATTGTACTTGCATTGTCTCATTATCTTGGTTGTAGTTCTTATTACTATCTGGTATGAGTCTTAGCCATGGATATTTTCTTTTATATTTTTCTAGTTGGATCATTATCTCCATCAACATGGTGGGAGTGAACATAGAGGGTTCATGTGGTTGGGAGGCATAGCTACCTATACCACTATTGGGGATCAGTATACAAAGACAGTCTATTGTCCTAGTATGACCATTACTGGATGTTTTCATTTGATACTTCAGGTTCTAAAGTATGCTTTCTTCTTATTTATGCTTTCATTGGAATGCTTGGATATCATGTTTAGATGATGTTAGTTTATTTGACACATTCCTTATTATGATGTTTAGCATATGATTAGATGATGTTATTTACTTAGTTGGAGTATCTATTTCTTATTAGATTAACATGTTAGATTTCTTGTTCTTATGATGTTATTATGCTTTAGTAGTGATGTCCTCATAAGAAAACTCTGACTATCTAGTTGGTAGTTTGGGATGTTATGCATGGGACATGGCTAGGACCTTTGAGGTCTCATGATGTTATTAATATTGGGAGGAACCGTGCACTTAGTTTGTTGTTTCAATAAATTGTGATTTTTCTTTCAGTTCATTTCCTTCACTACTATGTTTAGATGGTTAGGTTCAATTTTCATCTTTTAGTTATTATGATTTGAGTGTCTATGACTCTATTGTGGATCATGTACTCCCTAGTGTGGAGGAATTATCTTTTCTAGCTTTTTATCCTTTTTTTTATCGTGTGTTGTCTTGGTTTCTCATGCAAAACTGTACTTTCTTGCACAAGATTGTGGAAGTTTCATGCAAGGCCTTATATTTCCTCCTGTAGCTCCCAACACTTCCTCACACTAACCTCAACACCAATGCAATGCTTTTTTGCTACTAAACCCAACACTTCCTTGCACAAGATGGTGTTTTCTCATGTGGCTCAGTGTGTATTCTTGCATGAAGAGGTACTTCCCCACACAAGATTTGCAATTATGTTTTTCTTGTGTGAAAAATAAGGGGCAACTCCATTCTTTTCTGGAGAACACAATTTGGTGTTTCTTTTACACTTTAGGCTTACTAGTGTTTCCATGCTTTGAAAAATCAAAGATTTTGTGTTTTGATGTCATCTTTGGTTTTCATTCTTTAGTTGGGTCATGTTAGTTTGGTAGTGGCGTCTGGAGATATGTTGGTGTTTGGACCTTTGTTTAGTATTCCATTTTAATCTTATTGATCCTCATATGTTGATTATCATGTACATCCATAATTTTTTAAAAATATATATATATTGGCTTGTATTGAATCCTTGTTCCAAGGATCTCTAGTGGGGCATAACACTTGGTATTAGAGCCCATGTTGTAACATTGGGATTTATGTGTTATGCTTCCACTATGTTATTGTTTTAGTATGTGTATTTCTATCTTATTGGTTATTATTTTGATATCTTGTTGTGACTCTTATGCTTGTGACTAGTATGTTCTAACCTTCTCTTGTTACTTCCATAGTGATGCCTCCTGCACATAGACCTAGTGGTCAAGGTGGTAACCAACAAGTTGTTCAAGAAGAGGAACACAATGAAGAGGAAAATCAGGATGGGGAGGGAGAATAGGGTAATAATAAAAACATTGGCATTGGGGCAAAATTTCAGTGCTATAAGAGATTCTAGCTCAGTTGGGACCTAATGTAGAGGAAAACCAATGCAGGAAAGGTCAAGAAGAGGAATCTCATCATGGAGATTTCCATATGTCCAAGCATAGAGAGGAGGAGTGTGAGCATTCCAATGCACCATCAAGTGGCCAAAGACACCATAGGGGTGGTAGGGACCACGATAGTGAAGATTCCATCTATTTGGATATCATAAAATATCTTCAGTAATCCAAACTACCATTCTATGATGGCAAGGAAGGTGGCCTCAAGGAAGAAACTTGGTTATTGGACATGGAGTGTTGCTTTGCCATATGTCCATATGAAATCAATCTGAAGGCCCATTGTGCAATTATGCAACTAAGGGACCATACATCCATTTGGTGGAATATTGAGGTGTAAAAGCTTCAGATTAGCATCACAGATCTCACCTAGGAGATCTTTGAGGAGAGGTTCTAAGAGAGATTATTATCTCCTCAGTTCAAGGAGACTCATTTGGATGAGTTCCATGAGATTTTATGAGGAAAAATGATAGTGGACCAATTCAAGATTAGGTTCTTTGAGCTTTGGTAGTACTCATGCTATAATCATGATGAGATAATCCTTACTCAACATTTCATCTAAGGCATTAAGGATGCCCTTATTGGAGAAGTTTGTATGCATCAACCTAGGACTCTTATTCATCCTACTGAGAAGCCATGTATTATAGAGATTAATTTGGATAGAGGTTTGAGTGGTAGATCAAATTATTAGAACCAGAGTGCATGAAATTCAAGAAAAGATGCCTAGTTTACTAAGTCTTTAGGAAAGGGCCAAACTTAGACAGCACCCTCGCAAGGGGGTCAGGGTAACCAGAAGTGATAGGGTTGTTCTTAATGGGCTAAGGTTGGACAACATTCTTGTGCCTCAAGTAAAAAAGGGGATGACCAAAATCATGGTCAAAAGTCTCCAATAAGATCACCTTACTCAGAGTGGTCAACAAAACTCTAGTAAGCAAAGTGAACCTTATTCTAGTGCTACTTAGGGTGGATGTGGAGCTAGTTCCAACTTCTCAAGAGAATTTTTTCTTGTGGCTAGCTTCACCATAAGGCATGGAAATTTCCTATCAAACCAAGTACAAGTCCCAGTAGAGGCATAGGTAGATCAAAGCCTACTATGGGAGATGCTAGTAGGAATCATCAAGTCTTTGCGATGATTGATAACTGACAAGCTAAGCACCGGGGTACTGTAGTTGAGGCTATAGGTATGTTCCATTGTATTTCATCTTTAGTATTATTTGACTTAGGTACTTTAGATTCTTTTATTTCACCATCTCTTGTTCATCAATGTGGGCTAGTGATAGGATGCTAGATCGATAGCTAGTAGGTTGAGTTAGACATAGGATCTCAAGTGGTTGTAGACGCCTTGATCAGGGGTTGTAGTTTGAACTTTGACACCTTCACCACCACAGTGGATCTTTGCATCCTACCTCTAGGATCACATGACATTATGTTAGGCATGGATTAGTTAGCCACCCATCAAGCGAATATAGATTGTCACTATAAATTAGTTCAATGTATTAATGACACAGGTAGGTAGGTGAAACTTTTAGGGGTCCAAAGACTAGTCTTACTTTAGATGATCTTAGCTAATCAACTAAAGCAAAGTGCATAGAAGGGTTTCTAGATGTTCATAGTCTCTTTTAATGATATTGAGGAAGCTGAGAGTTGTAAAGTGAAACTTAATGATCACTCACTCCTTCATGAGTATGTAGATGTGTTTCCTGATGAGATGCCAAGTATGCCACCTCAGTGTGACATTGATTTTTAGATTGATCTCATACTAGGAGAGGAGCCAATTTCATGAGATCCTTACCATGTGACTACTAAGGAGTTGAGTGAGCTAAGATTATAGTTCAAGGGATTTTTTGTCAAGGGCCATATTCATGTTGGTGTATCCCCTTGGGGTGCACTAGTCATCCTTTTGAAGAAGAAAGATGGACCATTGTGTTTATGCATTGACTACTAGTAGTTGAATAAGGTGATGATGAAGAACTGGTATCCTTTGTAAAGGATAGATAATTTTTTCAATCAGATGAAGGGAGTGTGAGTGTTCTCAAAGATTGATCTTAAGTTGGGATACCATTAGCTTCATATTCAAGAGGTTGACATTCATTAGTCAAATTTTTGTACATGGTATGGGCATTATCAGTTCATGGTTGTACCCTTTGTGTTAAACAATGTGCCATCAATGTTAATGAGTTTTATGAATGGAGTATTTCACACATATCTTAATCGGTGTGACATTGTATTCTTGAATGACATATTGATCTATTCAAAGGCCATTGAGGATCATGAGTTTCATTTATGTTAGGTGTTCCAATGCTTATGAGATCATCAATTGTATGACAACTTGGGTAAATGTGGATTCTTCTTGTCAAAGGTAAAGTATTTGGGGCATATCATCACTAGTGATGGTATTACGGTGGATTTGAAGAAAATTTGAGCTATCATGGATTGGTCAATACCCACTAATGTCTTAGAGGTTTATAGTTTCATGGGATTGGTAGGTTTTTACCATCACTTCAAAAAGGATTTCTCGTGTGTAGCTCATCCCATGACTTCTCTTCAGTAGAAAGGGAAGAAGTGTGTTTGGTCAGACCAGTGTGAGGCAGCATTTATCACTCTTAAGGAGTGTTTGACTAGTGTACGAGTCCTTGCAGTGCCTAATAATGTAGGTGATTTTATGGTTTGTATAGATGCTTCGTTGGAAGGTGTGGATGGAGTGTTGATGCCAAATGGTCATATGATTGCATATGAGTCTAGAAAACTCAAGGACCATGAGATTAGCTACCCCACTCATGATATGGAACTTGTAGTCCTAGTGCATGCTCTTATTCATTGGAGACATTTCCTTTTAGAAAATAGGTTTGAGTTGTATAGTGATCATAGGAGCTTTTAGTACATCTTTAAACAGCCAAACTTGAATGCACAATAGCATCGTTGGATGAAGTTTTTGTGTGAATATGAATTTGATGTTTACTATATTAAAGGGAAGGAGAATGTTGTTGTAGATGCCTTGAGTAGGAGGTGACATGAGATATCATTGATGTCATTGGGAGTCAATTTACAAAGTTGTATCTTGGAGGCTTTGCCTAGTGACACATGGTATTGGGAGGTGAGGGTGAAGATGGAACCTAGGCATACCATTGAGGGGAGATTTTTATGTATTTTCTTGAGTCTGATGGACTACTGTGACACTTGGGACATATCTATGTACCCTTGTTGGGTGATCTTTGTACCTTAGTTTTGTAAAAAGTGCATTTTGCACCATATTCTACACATCCTGATGTCAAGAAAATGCATGTCAATCTTAAATAGTTGTACTTTTGGGTAGGAATGAGGCATGGTATTGCTAATTTTTTTGTTCAATGTCCTAAGTGATAGAGAGTGCAGGCAAAGCATCAGCATTCAATTGGACTTTTGCAGCTACATGCCATTCAAGAATAGAAATGGGATATGATATCTATTGATTTCATCATAAGGTTGCCTATGTCATCATGATGACATGATTGTATTATGGTGACAATGGAAAAGTTGTCCAAGGTAGCACATTTTTCACCCATGAGAGCATTTTACACAACTTCTTCAGTAGCATATGTTTTCTTGAAGGATATTGTTCTTTTGCATGGGATCCCTCATCAGATTATTTTGGATAGAGATCCAGTGTTTACTTCAGCATTGTGGATATCTCTCCAGCATGCTTTGGGTGTACAACTCAATTTTAGTTTGACTTATCACCCAGAGACTAATGGTCAGACCAAGAGAGTGAACTAGGTTATAGGCAAGTGAAGTGGGAAGATTATTTATACCTTTTTGAGTTTTCATACAACAATGGGTAGCATAGCTCTCTTGGCATACCACCTTTTCAGGCCTTGTATAGTAGACCATGTCATACCCCTTTGAGTTGGGATTGTTTGGAGGACTGAGTTCTTTTAGGTCCAAAGATGCTTTACGATATGCAGTAGCAAGTTGTTCATATTAGAGAGCTTTTCATTACTACTCAGGACTAGCAAAAGAAGTATACATATGTCCATAGGTTGGATTCTCACTTTTATGTTGGTGATATGATGTTTTTCAGAGTTCATTTGAGGAAGAGCCCCATTTGTAATGGAAAGGCTCTATGTTGGCACCACATTTTGTCAGACCATTTGAGATCCTCAAGAGGATTAGTCTTTTTGCTTATCGACTAACATTGCACCTAGCTTATCATGCATCCATGATGTTTTCCATGTTTCTATTTTGAGATAGTATATTCCCAATGTGACCCATGCTCTTAATTGGGATGCTTTACAAGTGGAGGATAGGTAGCTTTCTTTGGAGCCCATTTGTATCCTTTAGAATTGGAGACTGACTTTGAGAGCTTAAGAAATAGAGTAGGTAAGGTTCCAATGTAACTTGAGCGATGAGACATTTGCTACTTGGAAGATGCTACATGATTGAGAGATTTGTACCCCTATCCTTTTGCAAGCTTCCAGGAGTAAGCTTATGCCTAGTGGGGGAGGATGTAGTGCCTCTCATGTTTGCAATTTGTACCTTGTTTTATTTTCATCAAAGAGATACTTAATACTCATGTTATGTTTTACATTTGAGATGACCTAAGGGTCAGATCTAATACCTTGATTTTAGTATCATAGATGCTAGATTACTATGTTGTTCAGTGTATCATATTTGCATGATGATGCCATTTTGAGATGGCAATATGTTTTATGATGAAATCTGGTTATCTGGTATTTGGACATGTCTCTAATTTGGTTATAAGTGGATTTAATGCTATGATGATTTACTTCATTCTTTCTTTGGTTATGCTTTATGTGAACATGGCTGATGTAAATAGATTATAGTAGTATAAGTGAATAAATGGTTAAATTAGTTTATTTAATGCATTTATTTCTTTGGCTATGATATTATATGTAACTGTGCTTGATCATGCATCTTAGTGTGCAGGATTTATATCCCTAGCAGTGGAAAATGGAGTTAGTGATTTAGCTACTTGTATTTACCAATGTAATCGATGTATGGTTGACATATCTTATTTAAATGTTTTAATAAGCCTTCTAGTGATTTAATAAATTCATACTCATCTACATTATGTGACTAGACCTATAAACATGTCTATTTATTTAGAGGTTTGCATTATCGCAAAGGTTATTAAGGAAATTTTTGTAAGTTTGGTTTTGAGACTTTATTTTATTATTTTTAATTTCGGGCAGCTTTGCTATAGATGAAATCCAATTACTTCAAAAATCCTATTTTCATTTGGGTTGATTTAGGGTTTAACTAGGCTGGTTGATTATTTACCCTAATTGACTACTCACTCAAAATGTGAATAAGTATTGAAAGATGAAATTAATTCCTCACTTCTCACTTTTGGAAATCAAGAATTTGAGAGCTTTTTCCAAAATCATCTTCTAGAGGATTGTGTTTCTGTTTGTTTGAGAGCTATGGACACAGGATCTTCACAAGGTTGGTCTCATTGAATCTAGCTAGGGGAGGCCTTTCTTTTTCATGATTTCTAATAGCTTTAGTGGGTTAACTATTTTATTATGTTGTTTTTTGTTTTTGCCCCTTTTGCTATCAGGTAGGGCTCTTCCATTTTTGTGTCTCAGCTTTATTTCTACTTTTGTCTCTAGTAGTTGTTTGTTAGGAGGCTGAGAACTAGTGTTCCCCTCTATTTCTAATTGTTGGTTCTACCTAATTGGTCGAGTATAAACTTTTCCCTATTTTTGGGAAGAGGGTTTGGGGTTTTGCATAATTATGTTGGTCATTTTTGCATACAGTGTCTAGACTTGATTTTAATTGGATTTTCATGGCTTTTGTGCCCAAAGAAAAAATGGGTTTTATTTTCAAATTTTTCCAATTTTGGGGTTTTTAACTTGATTTGTGTACCACCCAATTTTCTTGGCATGATGTTGGTCATGGACCTAGATCTTCTGTTGGGATGCCAGTTAGATCATTGTTTCACTTTTATGTTGCATTGGGACATGTGTCACATACATTCTTCCTATTGTAATTTAGTTGAGTTTTTTATTGCTTGTATTCTCATCTAGCCCTTGTGTTTTGATAGGCACGCCCACTTACAAGAAATTGCGCATGTGTTTATTGGGTGACTTATGAGTCCTAAACTCCTACTGGTAATGTGTTTGAGTTATATCTTTTGGGTTGGGTTGGGAATCTGCATACACATGGGTGCTCATCATGGGATAAGTATGGGTAGGATAGGGTAGTTTCATGGAGGGGCTCCTATTGCATCATTGGTTTCTATGCCCAAGTTGATAGGTAGAAGGCTTAACTAAGTGATGACTAAATAAAATATTGGGTGGTAATTAAACTTAAGATAATTAAAATGTTTGAGCACCCAATTAAGTTTGAGGACACAGTGTGTGAGCCTTCCATTGGGAAGTTGACTTTAGCACCCCACTAGCTTGTGCTACTTGATGCCATGATATTTCCCCTCTAGGAAAGTCCCTACATAGTTATCCATTGAGTGTCTGACTAGGACCTATTGTAGTTGCATTGTCTCATGATCTTGGTTACAATCCTCATTACTATTTGGCATGAGTGTTAGCCATGGATTTTTTCTTTATGTGTGTTTGTGGTTGGAACATTCTCTTCATTAGCATGGGAGTGGACCTATGGGGTTCATGTGGTTTTCGGGCATAGCTACTTGTACCATTGCTAGGGACTAGTGTACAGAGATTGTCTATTATCCTAGTGCAACTATTGCTGGATGTTTTGACATAATACTTTGAGTTTTAGAGTATGCTTTCTTATGATTTATGCTTTCATTAGAATTCTTGGATATCAAGTTTAGATGATGTTAGTTTATTTGATGCATTCCCTTATTATGACATTTATCATATGATTAGTTGATGTTATTTTCTTATTTGGAGTATTTGTTGCTTATTGGATTAGCATGTTAGATTTCCTATTCTTATGATGTTATTATGCTTTAGTAGTAATGTCTTCATAAGATACTTTTAACTATCTAGTTGGTAGTTTGGGATGTTACACATGGGGGATGGCTAGGACCTTCAAGGTCTCATGATCCTATAACAATTGGGAGGAATTGTGCATTTAGTTTGTTGTTTCAATACATTGTGATGTTGCTTTCAATTCATTTCCTTCACTACTATGTTTAGATGGTCAGATTTGATTTCCATCTTTCAGTTATTATGCTTCAAGTGTCTATGCCTCAAATGTGGATCTGGTACTTCCTGGTGTGGAGGAATTATCTTTTCTATCTTTTTATCCTTTGTTTTTCTGGTGTGTTATCTTGGTTTCTCATGCAAGATTGTACTTCCTCATGTGAGATTATGGAAGTTTCATGTAAGGCCTTGCATTTCCTCATGTGGCTCTTGACAATTCCTTTCACGAATCTCAGCACTAGTGTAGTGCTTTTTGGATGCTGATCCCAACACTTCCTTGTACAAGATGGTATTTTCTTGAATGGCTCAGTGTGCTTTCTTGTGTGAAGTAGTACTTCCTCGTGCAAGACTAGCAATTGTATTTTCTTGTGTGAAAAATAGACATCTCCTCTATTTTCTAGAGAATGCAATTTGGTGTTTTTTTTACCCTTTAGGCTTGCTAGTATTTCCTTTCTTTGATAGATCAAAGATTTTCATCATATGTTGATTTTTGTCATATGTTGATTTTTTTTGTGATCTTATAGATCATCATATGTTGATTCTGGTGGGACATTACAGACACCCTAGTTCAAATCCCAAGATGGACATCTTTGTGGAATTCTAATTTGTGACTCTTGGTCTTCTATTGGTTGTGTTCATCTCATTTGTAAGAATTGGATTCTGAGTTATATTGGTTGTATTTGTCTTGTTTGTAAGAATTAGATTCTAATTTGTCACTCTTGGTCTTCCAGTTGTATTTTCTAGTGTGATTGCTCGAAAGGAGCTTGAATAAATTGTAATTATTGCTATTAAGGAGCACTCAATATGTAAATAATCTTAATATAATAATAAAAAATAGGATTTAGTTGTTTGGTATGTTAATGATGGATATTAAATTAGATTTATAAAATTTAAAGAAGTTATATATAATATTTAAATTTAAATTTTAAAAGGTGAAATATATTGTTGAAGGCATAATATATTTATTTATTATTGTGTTCAAAATTTAATAATTGGTTTGAAAGGATATATATTTTATTGCATTTGAGAGCCAAACTAAATTAAAGTCATAAAATGATAGCTAAAATATGTGAAATTTACTTGTCAACTAATCTATTCACAACAACTTTGGTCTACGAGATCCACTTACATCAATCTAGTTTTTTCCCCTTAGATTGTGGAACAAAACCCAATGTTCTATTCTAAATTGAAGAGAGAAATATTTCTCCACTACTAAATGCCACTTAGCAGTATTTGATAATTCTTTGAAATATTATGGATATTGAGTTATGGTAATATAAGAATGTATAATATCATGATGTTAGGACCAAGCCCTATGAGTGTCAAAATCATCACCAACAAGGGCACCAACAAACTCAAGCATTTGATTAGTCGAGAGAGGCATGTGAGGAGAATCATCTTTTTGGAAATCAAAACTTTGTGAGCAAGAAGAGGATGCCTCATAATCAACTATAAAAGAAAAGGCAGAGGGAAGAAAATCCTCCATGTCTCTATTTTATTCTATAGTGGAAGGAGAAAGATGATAGTTTGGGCTAGGAGATATTTCCTCAAACTACACACTTAACTAAAAATAAAGATCTCATGTACATTAGGATCTAAGAGCTGATATTCCTTTGATATCATCTCTAGATAACCAATAAATATACAAGGTTTACTATAAGGTTTTAACATCTTACACCACTTTGAATAAATGTGATCCCATGCTAGAGAACAAAAAAATTTGAAGTGACATAGAATAGATTTCTTTACACACCACACTTAAAAGGGAGTGATTGCATTCAATGGTCTATGTGGAAATCCATTCTAGATGTGTGTTGGGGCACAATTGTTATCTTCACCCAATATTCAAGCATACTATAATGGACACAGACTATGGAGCTAGCCATCTCTTTCAAGGGTATAGGAAATAATTTTTTGAAGATATATCCTTTTATAAGGACAAAAATTATTCATAGAGGTGGTTCAAATATTCTGTCATTTTTAATGATTTAATAAAAATAATTTCCAACAACTAAATATAATTTTTAATTATTTAATATAAATAAATAACAAGAACTATGATAGAGATGGAGTCTCTTCCTACTATAGAAAATGAAAGATAATTTTTTACTTCAATTATAAAATTGTGATTATTGAGTTTCAACTCTTTTACATGTTCTATGAGGCATCAACAAATTTTTGGCATGTAAAGTGGTTACATTACATTTTTAAGGATTTGATAATAAATCCCAAATAATTATTCACAACCTTCCATTATTGTTCGAGTTGATTTCATTTTCAAAACTCTGAAGTTAAAATTTGAATTAACTATCCTAATTATCTTAGAGCTATCTGATCCCCCAAGTATGAATTGTGTGTGCATAGGTAATCAATGAGTTCAATTATTCATTGTTTTGCAAGCTCCTCAAGTGTCTACAAGAATCATGGAAAGGAACACACATGAATATTGTGCACATTTTTTTAAAGAAAAACAAAGAATAGAATTGCAAGGAAACAAAATAAACTGAGTTTACAAGACAAAAAAGTCATCTTGTCCACTACGCTACTTTAACTTGCAATTGGTGAAAAAGGCATTTAAAGGGATATTTTTGAGGGACCTATTGTGCATGTATGCAAAACATGAATAGTAAAATGCCTTACATTAATATATAAGCATTGACTATTTTAAGTTACGGATTGAAGCATCTTTCTATTTTCTATTATTTGACTATAATGAAAAAAAATTGCATGGAAATAGAAAAAGATGTTACAAGTAAAGAAAGAAAAATTTACATCTATACTAAACTCCATTTACCTAAACATTATATCCATCATGTTGCACTCTTGATAGATTTTATAGGAGCATAAATATCTCTGTTAGACTATTTGATATCTTGCTACCATTGGTGTAACCTTATTATTATACCTTCCATTATATTATGAATAGAAATGTATGGATAAAATGAAGTTCATTAGAACTTTATAGAAACTTTAATGTCTTTGTCATATCATTCAAATGAAAATAGACAAACCAAAGTTCAACTAGTTTTACTCAAGACTCTAATCAATAGATATATCATGTTATTTGATTCTAAATGTAGGTTGGAGTGAGGATCAAGAAGATTGAAGAGGTGTAGTGAAATATGTAATTCCCCACCTGAAGATCCTTGAAACAAAGATTCAATAAAAGCCAAGATTTTTTATTTTTTTACATGTATGAATGCACATGAAAACATCATACAAGGATCAAAAAGATCGTAATGGAACACTTCACCAACAATCCTAGTAACCAATGAATCTCCAAATGCCACTACCTAACTAACATGGCCAAACTAAAGAATGAAAACCAAAGATGACATCAAAACATAAAATCTCTGATCTATTGAAGCATGGAACCACTAAAATTTCTAAAGGGCACTCAAAAGTCCAAATTGAATTCTCTAAAAAATAGCAGAGAGGCCCCCTACGTTTCACTTGAAATAATTTACAAATGACGGTCTCACACAAGGAAGCACCTCTTTGCATGAGAAAGTACACTGGGCCACATGAGGAAACACCATCTCACATGAGGAAATATTAGGTTTAGTAGCCAAAAAGCACTACACTATTACTAAGGTTCGCATGAAGAAGTGTTAGGAGCCATGCAAGGAAATGCAAGACCCTAAGGGAAACTTCCACAATCTCGCATGAGGAAGTATAATCTTAAGTGAGGAACACCAGAAAAACAAAGGATAAAAATCTAGAAAATAAAATTCCTCCACACCAAGGAGTATTGTCCATAAATCAAGGCTTGGACACTCAAACATAAGAAATACACAACACCATGCAATAGGGAGTAAAATAAAACTATCCATCTAATCCATAACAACATATGAAGGAACATGTAGAAAGAAATAGCACAATGTACAAACATGGTTCATAAACCAAACATCATAAGAAGGAAACCATAAACAATAAAGCACTGACACAACCAAGACTTGTGTGTGTTTCCTCCCAACCATAATAACATCATGAGACCTCAAAGGACCTAACCATCCCCGGTGTGTAACATCCCAAACTGCCAACTAGATAGTTGGAGTTATCTTATGAGGATGTCACTACTAAAGTGTAATATCATCATAAGAACAGGAAATCTAAAATGTTAATCCAATAAGAAATAGATACTTCAACTAAGAAAATCACATCATCTAATCATATGCTACACATCATAATATAGGAATACATCAAATAAACTAACATCATCTAAACATGATATCCAAGCATACTCTAGAAAGCATAAATCAAAGGAAAGCATACTCCAAAACATAAAGTACCAAGTGAAAACATCTAGCAATAGTTGCACTGGAATAATAGATTGTCTCTATACATTGGTCCCCAGTAGTAGTGAAGGTTGCTATACCTCCCAACTACGTGAAACTCATAGGTCCACTCCCATCATTTTGATGGAGATAATTATCCAACAACAAACACATAATGAAAATTTCCATAGCTAACACTCATGCTAGATAGTAAAGATGACTAAAACCAATATCATGCAACAATGCAAGTACAATAGGTCATGGTCAGACACTCTATGGGTGACTATGTAGGGGCTATAGTGACGAGCAATGTACTTGGTACTCCCAAGCTTTAAAAAATGTAGAAATAGTCTCAAGAGACTCCCTTGGAGGCCATCACACTAATGTGAACACTCCCTGAAGGGACTCTCTTGAAGGTCAACACACAATATCCTCAAAATCAAATTGAAGAACAACACCTTTTTATTATCTAAGTTTTATTACCCAACAATTTAATTAGTTATCAATTGTGTAGAAACTCCTTCATGCCAACCCTCTAGGAAATAGTCACCAAGGTTGTGAGAGAAGCCCCTCCACTACCTACCCTACATACTCATGCTCATCACATGATAAGTGCCTATAGGCATACATATTTCTAACCCAACCCCAATGAACATAACTCCACTAGAATATATTTGAGAGTTCAAGCTTCATAAGTTACTTGATAAATGCACACGTGCATGGGCTCATGTGTGGCACACCACCATCATGAAGATCATAGAACAAGAGCTGGATGAAAACACAAGAAAAAATCATGCTCAACTGAATACAAGTTCAGCAGTACAAATTCTACATGAATCCCAAAAAACAATAAAAACCATACATCATGAACGTACTCGACCAGTCTCAATCTAGGAGCATGGATTCTACAAAAATCTTAATGATACAAGAAAACTAAACATCATGAACTCACTCAACCAGCCTCAATCTAAGAGTATGAATTCTACAAGAATCCTAATGTCCATGAAATAACAATAAAGGTTCAAAAGAAACAATAACAATGGGTATAAAATCACTCAATCGAACACAACACCTGGAGTACAGATGCAAAACACATCCCAACATGACATAAAAATGAAACAATGGTCTAATTGACATCCTATGGATAATCTAAGTCCATGACCAACATCATACTAAGAAAACCCAAGAAAACTGGGTGACACAAAAATTGAGGTAAAAACCCCAAAACTGGAAAACCTCAAAAATAAAACCAATTTGGTCTTATGGCACAAAAGCCACAAAAATCCAATAAAATCTATGTTTAGAGTTTTTATGCAAAAATGGCCATCACGACAATGCAAAATCACAAACCCTCACCCTAAATAATAGGGAAATGCTCATACTTGCCCAACTAGGTAGAGCTAGCATACATAATCAGAGGGGAACACTAGTTCTCAACCTCCTAGCAAATGGCTACCAAAAATAGAAGTAGAAATAGAGTGGAAACAATAAAAAAAGAGAGCCCTACCTCGTAGCCAAAAGGGGAAAATGAGAATTTGAACCATAAAATAAAAATACCACAGAAGTAGCTAAAAATTGCAGAAATCCAAGGTCTCCTTGAGTTGTATCCAACGAGACCAATCTCATGATGGTCCCACACCCATAGATCCCACAAAAAATAGAATAGAAATTCCTCATGAAGAGGATTTTGGGTTTTACTCTCAAACTTTCTAATTCAAAAGTGAGAAGTGAGGAATAAAATTCCTTTTGGATACTTATTCACTTTTCGAGTGAATAATCAATTAGGGCATATAACCAGGTAACTTATTTCAACTCTGAATCAACCCAAATGAAAATAAGCTATTCTATGTAACTGGAATTCATCTATGGAAAAGCTACCAAAAATTAAAAATCAAATCAATTAAAGCCCAAAAACCCAAAAATCATAGAATTTTCTTAACAATCTTCATGACAATGCGAACCTCTAAATGCACAGACACATTCACGGGTCTAGTCACATAATGAAAATGAGTCCAAATTTATCAAATCACAAGAACATTTAATTTAAATATTTAAATAAGATACATCAATCATACAGGAACAACATTGGTAAATATGAATAGTTGAATCACTAACTCCATGTGTCACTACCAAGGACATAAATCTTACACTCTAAAATACATGATCAAGTGTAATTTCATATAGTAACTTAGCCCAAACAATAAATGCATTAAATAACCTAATTTAACCATTTATTCAATTATACAAAAATAATCCATTTACATCACTCACATTTGCATAAAGCATAATCAAAGCAAGAATGAAGTAAATCACCATAGCATTAAAGCCACATATAACCAAATCAGAGATATGTCCAAATACCAGATAACCAGATATCATAATAAAACATACTATCATCTTAAAATGGCATCATCAAGAAAATATGATCAACTGAACAACATGATAGTCTAACATCTATGATACTGAAAACAAAGTATAACATTTGACCCTTAGGTCATCTTAAATGTAAAACATAACATGAGTAACAAGTATCTCTAAGATCAAAATATAACGAGGTAAATATCCATAGCACATAACCAATGAATCCAACATGGACAGTCTATTTCTAATTATTTAAGCATTTAATAATGGTTTTTTAAACAACATGAAAGGCACTTAAAATACATAAGTGAACACAATCATATACATGACTAACCATTGTTACAGGAACCCAACCTAGAATAGTAGGATAAAAATACATAGTGCAATCTCTGTACACATCTTAGGGTAATCAAGGAACAACATCATGATACCACATCAATCTTGGTAACCACTGGCACAAATCTTAGTGAACCATCTAACACATCATAATCTCATAAATATGCCATAAGCATAATCAAAGCAACTAATATAGTAACATAAATCCAATCACCTCAAGGGTGTAGACCACTAATGGTCCCAATCATGATCACTCACCAAGTAAGATCATCAAGGTTGCATCCATTACAATGACTTACATAAATCAAATGGGAGAGGTACTACAAAATATCCATGACATAGATCTAGGCACATAGATACACACCAAAAATACTAATGATAAAACCTATCATGTGCAAAATCTTAAAATGAATGCATATAGAACCTCTAATTTTATTTAAAGAATGGTGTTTTATTTGATAGAACTTCAAAACAAGTAAATTTTATCTTGATGTTGTAATTAAGATCACACACACACAAAAAATCTCTAGCATCATATTTCAATAATTATCTAAAACTACATGAACTATTTTAAGTGCCTTGACATTACTCTACCACTTTCTTAGTTCTTCAAGTGCATATGATGGAATATACATAATTAGATAAAAGATTACTATTGTATCGACATCTTACCACAAGTTGTAGCACATTGGTAATGCAAATATGCATATATGTCTTGTGTCTTTCCATTCCCTAAGTTCATGAAATGGAAACTAATATTTGAACTATTAGAAATATTAAACAAATGGAACCTTCAACCCTTAGTGCTTCAACTATTTAAAGTTCTTAAAGGTTACCTCCATAACTTTAGGAATTACTCTTCTATTAACAAGTCCTTGAGAAATTTTATTCACAATATTGGCTCAATGTCAATGATGTCTACTATAGAAGCTTCAAGAGGCATCATATCACCATAACTATGCAACTTGAGTCTTCTTCTTTTAATGTGGTATGATTTCTTTGATAGATTCATAGATAAATGATAGTTAGAAATCCATTTAAAAGTTGTTATGGGAAGCATATTTGTCTCTTCCTTTGAGAAAATGAGGGGAACAAGAGAAGGGATTAAGAGAGGGGTTGGTGTTCACAACAATATTTTTAGGCAGAGGGATTTACCATGACTAAGAGTAGCTTTATCAAGAGAATATGTGGGTTCAGATGAGTTGATTCAAGAGATGTGATTTTGATTTGTTATCATGTTTGATTTGTTATTTTCAAGCTTTGATATGGTTTTTCCATTTTTTAATTGATGCATCAAAGATAAAGGGGACAAAGACTGAGCTTGATGTGTGCCTATCCATTTCCTACTATGCCTATCAATTTCCTACAATTAAGAATTTTCTTCAAATTTATCTTGCACTTGGGGCCCATTTAGCAATGGAAATACAAGTGGAAAAGGTATTTGTATATTCTTAAAATTTTGAGTTCATTTTCTGTATGCACTAAATCAAAATTGGAATAGGAATAAAATTGGAATATGTATTCCAATTTTGGCCCAAAAGTGAAGATTTTCTATTCCACCTAAATAGGTGGACTAGGAATACGTATTCCTATTCCAATTTTTTTATATTTTAGAAAACATAATTTTTTCAGTCAATGAATTCTGAATCAAATTTTGGGTGAACCAAACAAGAATAGGAATATATAACCCCATTTTCTACTCGAGAATAAGTATTCCTATTCCCATTTTTATATTCTCGTAGCCAAATGGACCCTTAGGGAAAGAGCAAAAGAAATTGGGTAAGAATATGGAGAATTTGGGTTTAGTACTTTATGGATGAAAGTAGATTTTTAGAGTGTCAATGCATTCATGAAAAAAATTCCATCACCTACAATGAAATTAATATGGCTAGATCGATGCATATTCAAAAGAACATATTTAGAGTAAAACGAAATGGATTGAGGAAATTTTATTAACCTTTGTTTGAAGAATATGTGCTCAAACACAGTGATAATAATATATTCTTATAAACTTTGGCTCCAATTCCATTATCATGCCATAGACAATACATGAGTAACCAAGGTATCTTTCCTTACCAAAATTCTTCAAACTAAAATCTAACAATTTGAAGAAGAAGAAAAAAGCTCTAGAGTGCTAATTACCAACTCCTAAAATAATAGCTAAATAAAAGTGAAAATAATATGTTACATATTATTATCATTAACAAAGACCCTTTGGCTACTTCAACAAAGCTTTCCCTATCTATTGAATAGTCATTTCTAATTTTCCTATCTTTATTTGACAATTACCTTGTCTAATTTCATTTCGTACACTTTTGGATAACCATTTTTAATATAACACAAGATGGACTCCACAAATCCCTAGACCTTGCACACCCTACCCTTGTCTTCATAAGATTCCAATAACTCACTCTAATTTCTCACCATGCACACTATGAATGCCCTCAAATGCACATACTTCTCCTCATTATCACAATCCACTCCATAAATCATGAAATAAACACCTCCTATTTCTTTGAAATTAATTCTTATGGTGTCTTTTCTTCTATTTGCATCATATTTTAGAGTCACTCGTAGTGTATGCTCCCCTTGGCTAAAAACTACACAAAACTAGGAATATCCTCTAGCTGAGTTGGGGGCTAAATTAGCAAAGCTACATTTTCTAAGCACAAGACTTTTGCTCCTCCAGAAATCACTACACTATTCACACCACTCACCATTTTCCACTCCAAGTCATTAGATGGTCTAAATTTCTCCACCCACCCAAAAAAGACAATGTATGTTAAAACCTTCCATAGCAAGGGAAGGCAGTCACACAACAGATGCATTGCCTAGTAGAAGACATGATTCATGGTGTTATAAATCATCCTCCTCAATGGTGTGTTAAACTCTAGCACTATCAATTTAAAGCTTAGTAATATCTAAATAAGTTGATGTACTTGTTTCTTTGTTTGGAGGAACACCCTTATTAAATTCAAGCCTTTCAATATCTTCTGCTCTAGAATTGATAAATTGATAGGAACGAGTACATTATCACTATCACCATATGAAATTTTTTTGATAATGTGGCTTCATAGTATTAAAGAGTCCAACACTTTAGATAAGTCCATCACACCTCCTACATATGGACCTTGATGACCTAAATCTTTATGACCTTTGAGAAATAGAGTACCACAATTCACTATTTCCAAACCAAGCAAAGAGTGTCATATTACATCTATAATATAATATGCCATACATCCATTGACAAATAGCTTGTATGTTTCCTTTCACTCTAAATGAAAATGATTTCTTAAATAGTTAATTTGAATTGAAGTTTCAAGAGGTACATGTTCGCTTGCCACACTAGCTTCATTTGCTTCCTTGGTCACAAGGCATTAGCCCTCCTTGTCAATGAACAACACAACCCTTAATTATTCTAGTAGAGAATAGGGGGAAAAGAGATAAAAGTGTGAAAAATAAATAAATCATCAAACCCTAAAAAATTTCATGGCACAAGAAGGTGCCAAGTGACAGGAGGACAGTGTTGAGTAAGCTCGAAACATGAAGGCTTTGAATGACTCGGCACTTAGGAAAGCGTGGAATAGTGTATGTTGAGTGTGGTTGATAACAAGGGATGCCAAGTGAGCTTGGTCACCATTGCAAGGTGATGCTCAGAAAAAGAGGATGTTGAGTGAGCTTGGGAGAAACAGCAAAGAGAGAGCTCGATGAAAGATTAAACTGAGTGAGCTATAGACTAAACTTACAACTTGAATATTTCTACCATTAAAATGCAGAGAACTGAAGGATTAATCTTTCAACTATGAACTTCTTAAATGCAAAATATCATGCAAATATGAATAGAAGAAGGGAATGACATAGTTTAGTATGCTTTCTTTCTTGCTTGCTTTCTATTCAACAAAACTATTACAAAATCTAGGAGCTTTGGCTTCAACCAGAAAAAACCTAAAATCTTCAAACTGCTAAAACTTTAAACTTACAATACTAATGGCTACATGCAACAATGCCTGGAAGAACCACTACTTCATAAGTCAAATTAATGCAAATGAACTTGTAGAATAACCAAAAAAAGATCCAACATGTGCAACTGCAAACACAAAACTAGATATTCCTTCTATTTTCTAAACTCTAACTTGAACTTTTGATTGATTTTATTTTCTCACTGTGGTCTACTTTTTAATTGATCCAACTCTTGTGCTCTACTCTCTTCAACTCTATCGAATGAATCAGATTCATTCCTTTTCTCTCTTGGAAAAAATGGTTTCCCTCTCATTTTGAATTTGAATTCACCTATCATTCATTTAATATTTTTGACTATTGTGCAGGCCATCAGGGTGGTAGGTGGGCATTTGGCTCCAGGGGCAAATGACTTACTACAATAAATTTTTGAAGATCCCCCTTTGTCCTGAGCCAAACAAACAAGGATCAATCCTAATCCAAATCAATTACACCAAGACTCTTTCTTAGGTGTACAAAAGTTCCAATGCCTAAAGGCTTACTAAATATGTCTACTAGTTGCTACTCGGACTTGCAAAATTCCCTTTTGATATCCCCATTCTCCACCAACTCTCTAATGAAGTGATATCTAATATCTATATGCTTGCTTCTCCCATGTAAGATGGGATTCTTAGATAATGCAATTGAGGAGATTTTTTCATAGTAAGTTTTGGTTCCATCCTCTTGCCTTTCATTCAAATTTGACAAGATCCTCCTTAACCAAATAGCTTGACATGTTGCATTCACTACTATATATTCAGCCTCTACTATAGATTGAGCAATAATAGGTTGCTTCTTGGATGGCCATGCAATTTCACCCAATCCCATATGGAGCATGTATCTGGAAGTGCTCTTCCTATCATCTAAACTTCTTACCCAATCACTATCCATGTAACCCACCAACTTGAAATCATTTTCTATTGTATAGAAAATTCCAAATCCCTTAGTACCATTCACATACCTTAGGATCCTCTTTCCTACTTGCCAATGGAAATCTTTTGGTGTTTCCATAAATTTGGAAATCAAATTGACTACATGCATTATGTCTGGCCGAGTTGCAGTCAAATACATCATAGTATACATCATAGTTCCAACCATACTCCCTTATAATGTTGGATTCACACTTTTGCTGCAATCTTCCTTGCTCAACTTCAAACCTACTACTATTGGTGTTGGGGTTGCCTTACTGTTATGGATTTTGGAATCTCTCCAAGATCTACCTTGCATATATTTCTTGAGAGATTAAGATGCCATCATGCATCTGTTTCACCTCTATGCCTAGAAAGTACTTCAACTGACCTAGGTCTGTCATTTCAAATTCATTTTTCATGGCCTTTTTGAACTCACCAATTATGAAATTTTCATTTCTAGTGAAGATTAAGCCATGAAAATACAAGACAACAATCAATACATTACCATTTTCTACCTTAATATAAAGTGTGGGCTCACCATCACTTTTGCTAAAGCCATTGCTCATCAAATATGAGTCAATCCTATTGTGCCATGCCCATGGAGCTTGATTGAGCCCATATAGAGCTCTCTTCAATCTATACACTTTGTGTTCTTCACCTATAACTTCATAACTAGGTGGTTGCTCCACATAAACTTCTTCTTTCAATACACCATTCAAGAAGGCAGACTTCACATCCATTTGATATGCCTTCCATTTGTGCTAGGTTGCAATTAATATGACAGCACACATGCTTTCCATTCTTGCAACTAGGGTATATGTCTCATTGTAATCTCTGTCATAATATTGCTTGTACCCCTTCATCACTAAATGTGTCGTATGCCTATCTATTTTTTCTTTAGCATTGGACTTGGTCTTGTATACCCATTTCACTCCAATTACTCATTTCTTGGGAGGAAAAGTAGTTAACTTCCATGTCTCATTCCTTTCAATAGCATCTATTTCCTCATCCATGGCATTACACTATTTCTCTTCATTCACAGCTTTCTCAAAATATATTGGATCACTATGAGAAAATAATGCAAAATTTATACTCTCATCATAATCTTCATCATACCTTTCTTATTGGTATATCTCTCTTAGACTCTTAGTCTTTCTTGGAAATAGGGAGGCTAGAGTGGGATCTAAATTCTCAGTATTGTTGATGCTACTATTTTGCATACTAGCTTAGGGCTATCTTGATGTGCTTGGAGCTATTACTTAGCATGTTAAGGGTTGCTTCCCTTTTTCCTTTGTTTGCAATCCATGTTTGCTACTCCATCTTCTTGCTAATCACAAATGTCATCTTCTTCCTTTTCAATAGTAGGCATTTTACTTGAAGTGTTTGAGGATTCATCTATCAAGCCATTCCATGACTAATTTTCAAGAAACTCCACATCTCTTGAAATGATAATCTTCTTGTCAATTGGATCATATAGCCTATAAGCCTTTGATTCTGAGCTATACCCTATGAAGATGAATTTCACACCTTTTTCATCTAGTTTTTATCTTTGTTCTTTAGGCACATGTGCATATGCTACACATCTAAACACTCTCAATTGTTCAACTATCCATCTATTCCTTGACCATGCCTCAAGAGGTATCTTGTCATGAACTGACTTTGTAGGACAATTATTGATCAAATATACTATTGTTGCTACAAATTCTCCTGAATATTTAGTTGGGAGTCCTTTTTATTTCATCATGCTTCTTACCATTTCAACAATGGTCTTGTTCTTCCTCTCAACCACTCCATTTTGTTGCAAAGTATAACAGGCTGTAAGCTCTTTTCTTATGCCATTTTTCCTACAAAAATTTGCAAACATATTGGAGGTATACTCCCCTCCTCTATTTGATCTATGGACCTTAATATAGTGTCCATATTCTTTTTTAGCTAGGGCTTTAAATTCAACAAATTTTTCAAATGCCTCATATTTTTAATAAATACACCCATGTCCTATGACTGAAATCATCTATGAATGTCGCAAAATAATTACTCCCCTCAAGAGAAGTAGTTTGCATAGGGCCTACCAAATAAGAATGCACCAAATCTAATGGTTTTGTAGCCCTTCTAGAATTTCTATAATTAAAGGCAAGCCTATGTTGCTTACCCAAAATGCAAGCCTCACACTTGTCATAGGAATCTACTATGCTTGGCAAGTCATCTACCATTATTTTCTTGGGCAACAAATTTAAACTAGCAAAACCAAGATGTCCATACCTAAGATGCCAGAGCTTGGAGGGGTCTTCAATCATGCTCCTAAGAGTTTATTGATGATGTACTATTGTACATGCATGCTTGGAAGGTGCAGCACTAACTTGAGAAGAGAAAAATATCTCTATCCTTAATGGGAACATCCTATTCTTTGTCATTTGGATTGCTGCAAGTAATCTATTACTCCCATCCTTCTCATGAATGACACACTTGTCAGTTTCCATCAACACCTTGTATCCATTTTGAATGAGTTGTCCAAAACTCATCAAGTTGTGCTTTATACTCGAGGCAAAATACACATTCTGTATTTCCTTATTCTCACCTTGTTTGGTACGGACCATGATAGATCCTTTGCCCACTATGGGAATGGTTCCATTGGTTCCCATCTTAATTTCAAACTTAAAAGTCATATGAATGAAATAGAATAAAATTTTATTACTACTCATGTGGTTGCTACAACCACTATCTAGGTACCATACCTCAGGGTTGCCTTCTTCACCAATGTTGCACATGATGAAGGCTATGTGATTGTTTGCATTTCCCATATTCACGTCAGCCACATTAGCATTCTGCCTTGACTAATCACCTTGCTTCTTCTAACATTCACTTGAATAATGCCCATACTTATGATAGTAGTAGCATTTAACATTGTTCTTATTGGAGTTGTAATTCTTCTTTCCTCGTCTAGAGCTATTTTGAGAGGTGCTTGCTCCCTCTTGGTTGCTAGCTCATCCTAAGCTTTCTACACTAGGATTCTTTTGACCATTCATTCTATGACCTCTATTTATTAAGCCTCTACTAGAGCCATTTATTCCTCTCCCCTTGCCTCTTGAATTCTCTTGAGCCTTGAAAGACTACTCTTAGGAAGTAGTTGTTGGTCTATTTATCCGATACTCATGGATGGATTTGAAGAGTTCCCATCAACTCATCTATGGTCAATCTGGTGAGGTCCTTTGCTGCCTCTATGGTCATCACAAGTTTGTCATATTTCTAAGGTAAACTCCTCAATATATTTTCCACAATCCTCTACTCATCATAATCTTCTCTATTTGAATTGATTTTGTTTATCCAAGTGGAGATTTGTGGGCTAAACTCTGCAATAGATTCATTGTCCCTCATCTGATCATTTGTAGCTTCATTACTATGACCTTATCAGTCCCCTTGAAGTCCATCTCAAGAATATCCCATGTTTCCTTTGCATAATTTTCTATTGCAATCTTGGGAAAGATTGTCTCTATCATTGTTGCCTCAATCAAACTTAATGCCTTAGCATCCTTTCTCCTTCAGTCTTTCAAGTGAGTCTTTTGACTGTTGTTGAGGGCAACATACTAAGTTGGGTCTGTCCCATCATTGACCCCATTAACCACAAACTCCCAAAATTCATTAGCTACCATTATAGTTTTTATCTTCTTTGCTTAAATGTCATATTTTTCCATTAAAGGATGATGGTTGTTGTCATATCTTTCTTGCATCTCCTGCCATGTCAAATATCCTAGCAAAAAAAATGCCCCAACTCACTATGGACTTGGGGCCTCAAACTTTGATACCATGCGAAAAAATAAATAAATCATCAAACCCTAAAATTCTGCTTAGCACAAGAAGGTGTTGAGTGATAAGAGGATTGTGCTAAGTAGGCTTGGCATATGAAGGAGTCGAGTGACTCAACACTTGGGACAACTCAGAATAGTGTATGTCAATTATGCTCGATAGCAAGGGATGTTGAGTGAGCTTGGTCACCATTGCAAGGCAATGCTTGGCAAAAGAGGATGTCGAGTGAGCTCGAGAGTAACAACAAAGAGAGAGAGAGAGAGCTCAAAGGCTAAACTGAGTGAGTTGTAGGCCAAACTTATAACTTAAATATTTCTACCATTAAAATGTAGAGATTTGAAGGATGAATCTTTCAAATATGAACTTCTTAAATGCAAAATATCATGCAAGGATGAATAGAAGAAGGGAACAACATAGTTTAGTAAGCTTGCTTTCTTTCTTGCTTTCTAATCAACCAAACTATTACAAAATTTGGGAGCATTCAACTTCATCCAAAAAAACCTTAAAATCTTCAAACTGAAAAAACTTTAAACTTTAAAATTACAACACTAATGGTTGCATACAACAATGCCTGGAGCAATCACTACTTCACAAGGCAAATTATACAAATGAATTTACAAAATAACCAAAAAGGGATCCAACACATGCAACTACAAACATGAAACTAGAACTTCCTTCTGCCTTCTAAACTCTAACTTGATCTACTAATAAATTTCCTTTTCTCTCTATGGCCTACTCTACAACTAATTCAACTCTTCTTCTTTACTCTCTTTAACTCTATCAAATGAATTAGATTCATTCATTTTGTCTCTTGGAAAAAATGCTTTCCCTCTCATTTTGAATTTGAACTCGCCTACCATGCATTTGATGTTTCTGACTGTTGTGTACACTGTTAGGGTGGTAGGTGGGCATTTGGCTCCAGGGGAAAATGGCTTACTACAATAAATTTCTAACAGAAAGAAAGGTAACAAGCTTATGCACTGGCTCACAAAAGCTTTTATCATGGCTGAAAAAGCTGTAAACTTTATCACCTACCAAAATGCAAGACAAATTTTTAAAGAAACTACAACCTTACTAAGCATCGACTCTATTTCTGCCATGATAAACTTCTTCACTCAATACTAAATCACTCTCTTCCTATGTGTTGTGTAGATAAATTCTTGTCAAGCTCTTCTTGCATGTCTACCATCACGTCTCTTCTTAGGCATCTATCTAGCAAACTAAAATCAAACACATATAAGGAAAAGTTTTTTTTAAAGTAGTGGAAAGTGTTAGTAGTGGGTTAACTTTATTTATTTATAATTCTCAAAATATAAGTGAGCTTTTGCAAATTTTCTTAGTGTAGCTCTGTAGGTGAGTAAAGAGTTCAAAACTAAGGTTTTGGAATTTTCAAATTCACAGATCTCTTATGTGATTTCATAGAGCAATAGTCCTTATGATTGCTTAAACATCACACACTAAGGCTTTATTCCTAAGCTAAAACTGTTAAATAGTCAAAGTTCACTAATTTTTCCAAACTTAAATTTTCCATTAGTGTATGATGTTTAAGGGCGGCTGCAATAGTTCATCAAAAATATATAAGGAAAGGTTTCTTTTTAAAATTAGGAGAAAATATGTAGGTTAAATTTGTCTACCTATAACTCTTTAACTATAAGTCAGATTTTGCAGATATTTTTGGCATAGTTATGTAGGTGAGTGAAGAACTTAAAACTAACGTTTCAATTTTTGGGTATTCACAAATCTCTCATGCAATACTCGCTAGCTCAGAAACAAGAAGTACTTGTGGTTAAATATTTCAATAGTAATGCACAAATTGATCAATAACCAATCCAAAAAAGATAAAATTGATGACTACTAATACATGTGTGTTTGACTATTACTACATATGTTTTTTGTTTTAATAAACTAAAATCATGAGAATATTTATAACAAAACTATTAGTGTATTGAACCCCTCAAATACTCAATCTCTTCCCTTAAAACATAAATATAGAATAAAAATTTTGTTTACTTTGGTTTTAAAAATAATTGTCAACCCCTGATAATATATTCATAAAAGATGCATATGACTATCCAGCTACATACATGATTCGAATGTGCTTCGTTGACTAAAGTTAAATTAATGCTCTTAAACAAAGAGACAAACTATAGAAGCCCCATTTTATAGCCGTCATTAACATGTTCAGAGAGATGGAAACCCCTTGTCTAGCACAATTGAACCTTTTTATGATGCTTCCATTAGAAATTGCTCAATATGATTATAGCTTTGGGTATTTAATAATTAAATAAAGAATTTAAAAACACGTTGGTATGTAATGTATACCGACATAACCGATAGTCAAATTAACAAAGCACATTCTTGTGCAATGTGTGTGATTCACAAACAGTATATTTTTTCATAGTAGGAATATCAAATATATTTTGGGGTCATTAAACAAGTGACATTGTAAACAAAAATTGTTGATGGTTTGTGGGGAGGCACCTATTAGAAATGCTTTAGAATAACTAAGAGGGGGAGTAAATTAGTTATTCAAGGTCCAAATTTCCTATTCAAAATTTTTCACTAAGTGCAGTGAACTCATTCAACCATTCATTCATCCAAGCTTAAAACATTCTTATTCAGCAAGTTACTATAAATCAACATGCAAGCATAACACATGAAAAGATCAACACATAACACAGTGATTTACGTGGAAACACAATTTGGAAAAAACCACCAGTAACATGCTACTCAATTCTCACTAATCTAAAGAGATGCCCTATGAAAGGCCTACTCTGTTAAAGGCTTACAAAACACTGTTAAATGTGACCTTGTTAGAGGATCTAACCACCCTATTAGAAATGGGCCTAGTTAGAGGACTTTAGAACATTCACTTGGAATGCCACCCTATTAAAGGATTTACAAATGGCTATTAAACCAACCTAAGTCCATAGGATTTCCATATCTAATATAATTGCTAGAGAGTATTAGAAAATCTTTGACCTAATTACAACATATAACTTAACTTATAGATCTCAGATCACTTCTCATCTCATACCATTGCCTGGCTTTCAATTTCTGTAACCCTTGACAGCTTGCCCTTCTTTCAAGCTCAATCTTCTTGAGTCTCCATGCCCAATGTACCAGTGCAATCATCTCTTTATGACCGCTTGTTGAAGTAGACCCTCTGTGCTCTATTCTTCCTTCTCCTAGATATCTTCTCCTTGACACCCTTCTAATTGCTTTGCAATTTGGCACTTCAATAGCTCTTGCTTCTTGGTCTATGACTCCTTAAATAGAAGTCTTGGAGTTCCTTTCCCACTTGATTCTTCCCTCCTTTGATTTCAATTTTTATGGATTAGGTAGGATTAATTGTATCTAACCAATATTTTGTTTCCTCTAGAAACTTCTTGAATAATCCTTTTGAATTCACACAAAAATGGTTTACATAGAATTGTGTGCCACTAGCTCATCATCTTTATCCTCCAACTGGTTCACAAAATTCAAGGTAACAACTATGTTGACTCATATTTAGAAAATCTTTGTCATTTAAAATAATGCAGTAGCTCGGCACTATTGAAATATTGGTGCTCGACAGATACTATGTTACTCAACCTCAACTATGTTTTTACTAATGCTTGGCACCTGAAGCTCACTTAGCACCAACTAAGATTTTTTGATGCTCAGCACTTGAACTTCAGTTGGTACCTAAAGATTACTCGGCACACACTAGATTTTCCTTTTGCTTGGCTCCAACTAAAAATTTTCTCAACTTCAACTACCTTGCTTAGCACCCACTAATGAACTTGGTTTAAGCTTTGCAATCAACCTTGTTACAACTTATTCCTCCAATATTTCTAGGTGTGACCAACCTCTATATCTTCAAGTATGTTATCAATACATCATTTAACCATTGTCTTTAACTTATCATTGCACTTCATTACAACATCATAACTCAAACTTTCCCTTGGTTGCTTTGGTTACATCTTGTTTATCAAATCCTCTTCATCAATCAACTAAGTGATAGTACTTGGATCTTATAAGAAATTTTCATTCCTACAAATAGTAGGTTTAACATCAATGAAAAAACAATGATTGAAAACATTCTTTTAACAACAATCTCCATCTTTCAATCAATCTTCTTCATCAATGATCTTTTCAATTAGATTTCCAACAATCTTTGTCTTTGGCATTGATGGCAAACCAGACTTATCAACCATCAGACTAAACTATTTAACCAAATGAAAATAGGTTAGAATAGTGAGTCAAATGCCAAAAAGAAAATTATTGTCACCATCAGTTTTCACATCTCCTTCTCTTTATCTACTATCTTGATACAATCTCCCTCTTAGTTGTTGTATCCTTTTTCTTTTCTTTCTTTCTTCTTACAATTTCTCCCTCTGCATGCATTGCTCATCTTCTGCTATTCTTTGTTCTAATCAACTTCTTCATCTTCTTCCTTAAACTATTGATCATTTTCTATTGATCAATTTCTACTTTACTTCTCCCTCAATCTTTAGTTTCTGCCTTAACTCCCTCTTTCTTCATTCTTTATCTTCTCAATAGTTGTTGATAAATTTTTTGCTATTTCTCCCCCTTTGACAACAATGCCAAAGACATGCTATTTCAACATCTTAATATGCAAGTGTAGCCTTTGTAGGTTCTTTCACTTTCTCTCTCTGTCACCTTGCTTGTGACTGATTTTGAACTTCATTACTTCAATTACTTTATGCATGAATCCTAAAGTAGGTATCCTCTGCACCAATGTGTAATATTCCAGCAATCAACTCATTTGATGTAGGGGAGTCTTGCCTTTTCTTAAGTAGCCTTGGCTAGGGGTATGACCCCAAACTTACCTCTAAGATACTCAAAAGCATCTTTAGGTAGTGCTTTTGTGAAGATGTCAACAATTTGTTCCTTTTAGCTTACATATTCCATCTTCACTTGTTTATCTTCCATCAATTCTCTTACATAGTGATACTTGATTGCAATATGCTTGATTTTTGCATGCATTACAGGGTTCTTTGATATGTTGATGGAACCTGTATTATCACAATAAATTACCATAGGCTCATTCACTTCTTCTTTCATACCTTGCAAAAAATGTTTGATCCATACAATATTGGTGCAATTTATAGCAGCAGCAACATATTCAGCTTATGATGTGGACTATGAGGTACAACTTTTCTTTTCAATGGTCCATGTAATCAATGTTTTTCCCAAGAAAAGTGCTCCTCCACTGGTGCTTTTTCTATCATGAATATTACTTCCCCAATCTGCATTAGTGTATGCTCTTAGCTCAAAATTTTCACTCCTCTTGTAATACAATCCAAAGTCATCAGTTCCTTTTAGGTATCTTATTATTCTCTTTACTGCCATCAGGTGATTTTATCTTGGATCTGCAAAAAATCTTGTCACTATTCCAATAGCTAATGCAATGTCTAGTCTACCATGTACAACATATTGCAACTTTCCAATCATTGATCTATACATTGTCTGATTCACTTCAGCTGACTCATCATTCTTGGATAACCTATCTCATGATGCCATTAGTGTCCTAACTGGTTTTGACTCTTCTAATTCAAATGTCTTGAGTATCTCTTTGATTTATTTTGATTGTGTCACAAATATTCTACGCTTCAATTGATGTACTTGCAAACCAACAAAGTGTATGCACCCAAAAATGGTCACCTAGACTATGCGCCCCCATTATTCAATTTATCAATTTATCAAATTTTTTGAATCAATGGTTTGTAATATTTTATTAAATCAATTCAAATCAATTTCCTTGATCAAATTCGATTTATTTCATTTCTAAGATTGATCATTTTATTCCAAGTCTTATTTAATTAAAAGAAAATCTTCTCTTTTAATTAAATAAAATAAAATCCTCATTTAATTAAAAGAAAACTTCTCTTTTAATTAAACAGTTCATCCACATTTAATTAATTAAGAGAAAAACCCCTCTTTTAATTTAATTAAATATCTTCTATTTAATTAAAAAGAACTTGCTCCCTTTTAATTAAATAAAAATCCCACTTAAATATCTCTTTTGATGAAAAAAGGAAATAAAATAAATTCTTTTTATTTAATTTCTCTATACTTAAAAATGTGATCTAAGTGGGATTTATCTTTCCACTTTCTCCTCAACCACTCCTCTTTTCTAATTGGTGGAATCTTGTCTCACATGGATCGCCACTTTTTTCTCAACCACTCCTCTTTTCTCATTGGTGGAATTTTGTCTCACATGGATCAAGCTCTATTATCCCATATTGGTTGTGAGAAGCCTCTCACCTCCATAATTTCTTTTATAAGGGAGAGCCTTCTCCTCATGTTAGAGACCCATGATTATGCTATCGTTATGCTGCAGGTTTGAAGACCAATTTTTGAAGAAGTTTGAATACAAAAGCTTTTTGTGGAGAACTTCTATTTTCTTGTCTTTTTCACTCTTGCACCCATCATGGGCTTTTAGCTTAGATCTTGCATTTATAGATTAGATTTTGCTTTCATAGATTAGATCTTATTTTCATACATATTTGAAGATCATGGAGACTAGCATTCTTGCTTTTCCTCTTTGAATCTCTCATCTCATGGTGTACTTGCATGGGCACAAAAATAGGTCAAACTGAGGGTCTCCATTGCAAACCCTTGCACTCTATGAGTAGAGAGCTATGGATCGATTTGTGAGGGCTCATTCTTGAGTTTTCTTACATGTAATGATTCATAGAAGTGTGACAACATTTTAGCACACATTTTTGGCGCCCACCGTGGGGCTTGAATCAAGTTTCTAACTCCATTTGCTTTTATTTTTCCTTTTTGGTTTTTTACAACAGCATATTGGATCTAATCAAGTGCTTTTGTAAATTTTTCACTTTAGTTTTAAGGCCAACCCATATATAGATTGGTTTGCAGGCAAAAAATCTAGTTGGTTAAAAGATTCAATCATATCTTTTAAACCACTTAGAGTTTGATTCTGAAATTTTTTTTGTTGGTTTTGTATATGCCCAAAATATCCCAGTTCGATTTTTAGATCATTTTGATATGATTTACGCAAGTTATGAATTTTTCTTTATTTTTCATAAAAAGCTGTTTCTGATCGCAAATTAGCGTATTTTTCAGAAAAATTTATATTTTCAGAAATATTTTTGAGTTCTAAGAGGGGTTCTTTCTTTGTGTTTTGAATTTTGAGGCCGTATTAAGGATCAAAAACTTGATTTGATGAATCTAGCCTATTTTGAAAAATTGGGTCTCTAGGGCACAAATGAAGAGATTTTTTTGAATTTCTTACATTTTTGGAAAGTTCTTTAGTTTTTAGTAGGGGTATCTTATTTTCATTTTTATTTTTGGGTTTGAAATCATATCAATAAAAAGGTCTAATCATGTTGACTAGGTTATTCATATTTTTTTTGCAGGGATTTTCATGTTTTTCTGGTTTTTTTTGCTAACTGCTCACTGTTTTGAGTTTTTCTGTGTTTTTTGATTTTTTTGGAATAGCATAGCAGCAAGTTGTGATCTCATTGGAAAAATGTGCTAAATTTGTTAAAAACAGGTAAGATCTACTAAGCGCGTTGTGAGGACTTCAGGTATTCTTCTTTGGCTGATAACACTTTGGTTTGGAACCTTAAAATGAACCTCTCATGTGTCTAGCTTGTGTGTTTTGCTTATGCTTTTATTTTTCAAACACATGCATAATGGATACTAGGTTGTAATCTCCATTGATTTTTATTTAGCAAGCTTGATTATTAGTGATAGATTTAGATAGCTATATTGGGTTATTGTGTTAGGATAAACCACGGACAGAAATAAAAACTACATGCAAATATAACCAATAACAAAAATAATACAACACACAGAAATGAACACAAGGCACCAAGATTTAACGTGGTTCACCCAATCCCTGGGCTACATCCACCAAACAGCAAGTCCGATCTTATTACAATCCAGTGATTACAACCTGATTACAATCCGTAATCCCTTACAGCTCAATACCGCCGCAAGAACCAATTTCGTATCACCACACATAAAAAATACCCAACCCTAAGCCCTTTTTATACAAGTATTAAACCGCTTTAGGGTTATAACATGTCGGCCATATGTCGGCCATAATATGTCGGCTACCATGTCGGCTACTTCCAAAAAAAAAAAAATTCGAGGCGATGCCCCGAACCCCACTATTTATGAAGTATGTACAGTACTTTCCTGATCAGTCACCACAATCTAACAATCTCCCACTTGGGGACTGATCAGGCTCCACACTAAACAACAATCTCCCACTTGGAGACTGATCCTGTAGCAATACAACTATCGCATCGGGCTCCCACTGGATCAAACCACCCTGGACTCTGCTGTTCTTTTATTCACATTTAGTCTAAAAGACCAACTAAAGCTGAAGAGGAGTTTAGCTTCTCCCTTGTGACAACCTTTGTCAACATATCTGCTGGATTTTCATTGGTATGTATCTTCTCCAGCTTTAACTGTCCATCCTCCAAAACTGACCGAATGAAATGGTACCGCAACTGTATGTGTTTGGTCTTGGAATGCAGAGCTGAATTCTTAGCAAGATGAATGGCACTCTAACTATCTGTGAACAAATAATTATCCTTCTAAGGATGTCCCAATTCTTCCAAGAAGAACGGAAGCCATATCATCTCTTTGGCTGCCTCTGTAGCAGCAACATACTCTGCCTCTGTAGTGGAGAGAGCATTAATCTTTTGTAGCCTAGAAACCCAGCTCACGGCTGCCCCACCAACAGTAAAGACATACCCTATAGTACTCCGCCTGGTATCAAAATCCCCAGCCAAATTTGAGTCAACATAGCCCTGTAAATCAGTAGTAGAGCCCCCAAAGTGTAAACACTTATTGGATGTTCCTCTCAAATATCCGAGAATCCACTTGACAGCATTCCAATGCTCAAAACCTGGATGACTCATATACTTGCTAATGACTCCCACTGCATGTGCAATATCTGGCCTAGTGCATACCATAGCATACATCAAACTTCCTACAGCTGAAGCATAGGGTACCTTGGACATCTTATCCTCCTCTTCCTATGTCTTGGGACACATCTCCTTAGTCAATTTCAAATGACCAGGTAAAGGTGTGCTGACAGCTTTAGCATTCTCCATAGAGAAACGTTGCAACACCTTCTCAACATAATCAGCTTGAGATAGCATCAATGTTTTGTTCTTCCTATCTCTGCAAATCTTCATACCAAAGATTTGTTTTGCTGCCCCCAAATCCTTCATAGCAAATGCATGTGTTAACTGGCATTTTAGCCCCTTAATATGATGCATGTTAGACCCAGCTATAAGCATATCATCAACATATAGACATAAAATAATGTAGCTATCATCATCCAACCTCTTAAAATAAACACAATAATCTGAATGACACCTGTTATATCCATGCTCATGCATAAAACTGTCAAATTTCAGATACCATTGCCGAGGTGCTTGCTTCAGGCCATATAAACTTTTCTTCAATTTGCACACTAAGTTCTCCTTACCTTTGACCTCAAAACCCTGTGGCTGAGCCATATATATTTCTTCATCCAAATCACCATGAAGAAAGGCTGTTTTAACATCCATCTGCTCTAAATGCAAATCTTCAGTAGCCACAAGACTTAAAACAGTACGAATAGAAGTCATTTTAACAACAAGAGAAAATATCTCATCAAAATCAATTCTCTTTTTCTATGCAAATCCTTTTACAACTAACCTGGCCTTAAATCTTTTCTTACCTCCTTCCTCTTCTTTCAACCTGTAAACCCATTTATTCTGTAAAGCCTTTTTACCTGCAGGCAACTTCCACAAATCCCATGTCTTATTTTTCAGCAAAGAGTCCATTTCATCTTTCATTGCAGACCCCCACTGAATCTTAGTATCCACCTGCATAGCTTCATCATAACTTTCAGGTTCACCAGCATCAGTAAGTAAAATAGAATACAAAGAGGGAGAAAACCTTTGTGGAGGTCTAATTGGCCTTGTTGACCGTCTAACATTCACTGGTGTGTGTGGTATTTGTTGCTGCAGTTGTTGCACATCATGAGGAATGGCTGGAACATCAGCTTTTGGAGTATCATCCAACACTACATAATCATCTTCTTTCTTCTCATGTTGCTGCAACAGATCTTTGTACAACACTTTTTCATTGACTATGACATCCCGGCTTCTTATAATTTTATGATTTTCAAAACCCCAAAGCCTATAGCCAAATTCATTAATGCCATATCCAACAAAGACACATTTCTTTGATTTTGCTTCTAGCTTGGTTCTATTTTCAGAGTCTATATGAGCAAAAGCTTCACAACCGAAGGTCTTGAGAAAAGAATAACTCACCTTCTTACCAGTCCATGCTTCCTCTGGAATACCACAGCCCAAAGGAGTAGAGGGACCTTGATTAATCAAATATACTGTAGTATTGACAGCCTCTGCCCACATGTGTAAGGGCAACCCAGCATGCAACCTCATGCTCCTTGCGCGCTCCATTATAGTCCTGTTCATGCGTTCAACCACTCCATTTTCCTGTGGAGTCCTTGGAACAATTTTTTGTCTATGAATACCATTAGTGGAGCAATAATCTTCAAATTCATGACTGCAATACTCACCACCATTATCAGATCTAAGACATTTTAATTTCTTACCAGTCTCATTTTCAACCAAGCATTTCCATTTCTTAAAAGTTTGAAATACATCAGATTTCTGTCTAAGAAAATAAACCCATACTTTTCTAGTTGCATCATCAATAAATGTAACATAATAATGAGAGCCACCAAGGGAAGATACCTAAGCCGGTCCCCATACATCTGTATGCACAAGCTCTAATTTCTCCTTTTTGTTTTCCTTCCCTGTCTTTACAAAACTCACTCTCTTTTATTTTCCATACACACAACTTTCACAGAAATCCATATTCACACATTTTAGACCTGGTAAAACTTTCCTTGAATGAAGTACTTTCATACCTTTCTCACTCATGTGCCCAAGTCTATTGTGCCATAGCGCTGTATCAGAATCTACAGTAGCTATTTGTTCTCCCTGCTCAACTGCAGTAATTGTTCCTAAATATTCATTTTTCTCTGAAACAATCAAAGTAGAAGGAACAATATGACCTGTACAAAGATATAAGGTGCCTACTTTCACACCTTTTTCTACTACAAGGGAACCTTTTGAAACCTTCCAATTTTTATCATTAAAAGTAATTACACAACCCTCATCACCGAGTTGCCCTGCTGAAATTAAATTCCTACTCAGCTTTGGAACATGTCTTACCTCATGTAGTAGCCAATGATTCCCATTCTGCAACTTAATCTTAATTTTTCCCTTTCCAACAATCTGACAGGGTTCATTATCCCCCAAATAAACAAGCCCAAAATCCCCTTGGACATAATCAATGAAATAACCTCTATGAGGTGTAGCATGAAAAGAAGCACCAGAATCTAAAACCCATGAATCATCAACACTCTCTAAAGATAGAAGCAAAGCATCCTCTTCGGATTTATTACTTGCCACATTTGCCTCTTTGTCTCCATCTGATTTATCTCCTTCATTTTTCTTTCGAGTCCAGCAATCTTTCTTTTTGTGCCCTGGTTTCCCACAGTACCAGCAATCATTAGGTCCTCTCGATTGAGACCTCCTCCCCTTTGACTTTCCTCTTGATTTCCCATGATTTCCAGAGTTACTTCCTCTTTCAGTCATTCTGCCCCTGCTTTGTGCATTTAAAGCACTTCCTGATGTAGATCCACTTGAGGATTTTCTACGAGTTTCCTCACTTAAAATAACACCGATCACATCATCATATTTTAGGGTACTTGATCCAGGAACAGAATTACTCACCGCCATTACCAAGCCATTCCAGCTTTCAGGAAAAGAACACAAAATCAAGAGAGCCCTAATTTCTTCATCAAAATTGATACCCACAGAAGATAATTGACTAGTAATAGTATTAAACTCATTTAAATGATCTGTAATAGATCCACCTTCTACCATTTTCATATTAAATAAACGCTTCATGAGAAATACCTTATTTGAAGTGGAGGGCTTTTCATATAGTGTCGCTAGGGTTTTTATCAAATCTTCTGTCGTCTTTGCTTTTGTAATATTAAATGCCACCGATGGTGCCAAGCATAACCGAATGCTTCCGAGTGCCTTTCTGTCCAAAAGATCCCATTCAGCCTCTGACATAGTTCCCTGATTCTTGGCTTTTCCTTCCAACGGCTTCCATAAATCCTTCTGATATAAATAGTCTTCCATTTGCATCTTCCATAACTGGAATTTTTGCCCATTAAACCTATCAACCCTCAGCTTACCATCATCTGCCATTGCTCCCACTCAACCGTGAGACTCCCACTTAACCGTGAGACTTTCCTGCTGAGGATAACTGAGAAACAACTAGGCTCTGATACCAATTGTTAGGATAAACCACGGACAGAAATAAAAACTACATGCAAATATAACCAATAACAAAAATAATAGAACACACAGAAATGAACACAAGGCACCAAGATTTAATGTGGTTCACCCAATCCCTGGGCTACGTCCACCAAACAACAAGTCCGATCTTATTACAATCCAGTGATTACAACCTGATTACAATTCGTAATCCCTTACAGCTCAATACCGCCGCAAGAACCAATTTCGTATCACCACACATAAAAAATACCCAACCCTAAGCCCTTTTTATACAAGTATTAAACTGCTTTAGGGTTATAACATGTCGGCCATATGTCGGCCATAATATGTCGGCTACCATGTCGGCTACTATTTATGAAGTATGTACAGTACTTTCCTGATCAATCACCACAATCTAACATATTGGACTCGTTGAATCCGTTGGCCCCTCATTCCACCCCGTGGTTGCAAGATCAGTGCCACATTAAAAGGGAGGGGTCTACAGGATAGAAGCATTAAGTGCTCCACTTGGCAACCCTCTTGTGCTTTCTAGAACTCACTAATCTTTGAGTTGTGGACTCGTTTTGGCTTGTGTGAGTTGTTAAGTGTTCCACATCTTTGGACTCTCCTTGCATTAGTGAAAGTGTTAAGTGTACCACCTTGTGCTTTTTTATTATTCTTGGATAGATTTAATTTTGGGGAATTAACATCTGTACACACATAGTAATTAGGCCCCATGAATAATATTCATGGATCTTGAGGGAGTGAGTTCCTAGTGAAACTCCTCTCAAAGATGGATTCCTTGTAGGTGGGGAGGATACTTTCAGAATCTCTTAGATAGATGGATCTTCAACTTGGTGATTGAGGCATCCTTTCTCCAGAGAGGTTGATAGATCAGTAGGGGTTGATATCATAGATCTTGAGATAATCTTAGTTAGCGTGTCGGATTAATCTGCTTGCTTTGATTGGGCTAAAAGTGAAAAGGTGTCAAAACCTTGGATCTGAAAGCTAAGTCCCCTTGTGGTCCACTATTGTGAGTTAGTTACCTTTAGAGAGGGTTAACCATAGCAGACAATCCCTACACAGGGCAAATTGCAGACGAAACCTCAAGCGGTAATATCCACTTCTGCCGTGGTTGCAACCATCGCTATATAAATTTCCTCGTGGAAGAAATCTCCATGGGGTATGGTTCATTGTGGGTTGTCAAATCTCCCTAGCAACTCTTGAAGATTAAGTTCTCAGACTGTGTCAAAACCTCGGTGCGCCAGGATTGGAGGTCACCCCTATGAATCATAAAAGTTGCAGAGTCAAACCATTACTAAAAACCTTAGAGAGGCCAACTTTTATTTTCTAGGGATGTATGCAATGATTGCAAAACTCTTTGAGAACATACACAATTAGCTCTCCTAGGGATTAGCATAAACTAAGTCACTTGATTGCTCATGCACAAGGTAATTTTTGCCCTTGCTCATTGTTTGAAAACTACTTGCTTGAACTCCTTGATTGTTGTCTTATGTACCTATTCAATGATGAAAACCTATTGATGTGCTTACTTGATATTTTAAAACAAATATGGGTTCCTAAGTTGAGACTTCACGATCAAATAACTTTTTTGTCTCATTATTTCAAATCTCCCTAGGTTGATCCTATTTGGATTAGGCTACTTTTCTCATTGTTAAAAGCTTTTTTGCACTATGGGTTATTGTGCTTTGACCTCTTGAATTAGTGATCATTGATTTCACAAGAGACCTTGTTTGGAGTTGGTAAGTTAGAAACTGTCCTTATTGAGAAAGATATACACTTGGATCCTTTGATATTACACTTGGAGAGTCTTAGTAATCTCTTGTCCATTCACTTTCATCAAAATTCAATTTTAATTAATTAAAATTTGGGTCAATCATCCTCCTGGTCCATATGTGCTAGGGTATTCACCCAAAGTTTTGAGCACCTCTGTGGCAGTGTCGGTTTACACCTATTGCAAAATTCTATCTTATCACATCTATTTTGGACAAGTGAGAGCTTTTACTATCCTAGTTTGGTACCAATGTTTCTCAGGGTTATCCTATCAACTAGTACATTTTCTTTCATGTTGATTACAAGTGCTATTACATGTTGCTCAACATTCAAATGATCTCAAATGGTATCAAATTTCCCAAAATGACTCTTGGTCTTCTTTCTTCTTCATCTTCCATGTCTTTCTAGTCTCTCATTTCCATTATTCCTCTTCTTCATGTCTTCTTGATTCTTTTCCTCCTATTATCATATAGTCTATCTTCTTCTATTCATTCTTTCTCTTCTTCCATACTTGATTCTTCTTCTTCTAGAACCATGGATCTTGGATATCTTTTTAGGGATCCTCATTTGAGCTCAAATGAAATCCACCTCTTTCTTGAATTTGAAAAGTGTTGTCACTCCAATAGATGCATGGATCATTTTTGCAACAAAAATGATTAAAAAAATGGATAAATCAAACACTTTTGCTAGGATCATGTGCAAGATTAAATCACAATATCCTTCTTCCAAATATTTCCCATCTTCCAAGTCTTATCATGATTCTTCTAAATATCGTATAGAATTTCCATCTTCCAAGTCTTATCATGATTCTTCTAAATATCATACAGATTCTTCATCCTCCAAGTCTTATCATGATTCTTCTAAATATTGTTCAAATTCCTTATCTTCTAAGTCTTATCATGATTCTTCTAAATATCCTTCATATTCTTCATCTTCTAAGTCTTACGATAATTCTTCTAAATATCATTCACATACTTCATCTTCTAAATCTTACCATGACTCTTCTAGATATCATCCATCTAGGTCTTTACCTACCTCTTTTTCACGATATCATTCTTCTTCTACTTCTACCAAGAGTCTTATTCCTCTTATTGAGACATATGATAATGAACAACATGAAAAGTCTTGTGATATGCCTATCTATAATTCTTCTAGTGACAATGATTATGATGGTGATGATTATTACATTCCATCAGTTCCTAAAAGTCCTCCTAGTCCTATGCTTGTGCTTAAAGGGGATGAGTCACGAAAAGATATTGATGGTAATTCACATGAATCAAATCTTGAAAACAACATTGATAAATTTTGTGAACAATACCTAAATGATAAATCTTCATTTTTTGATGAAGAGAAAGCATTTTTTTGTGCTGAAATACAACATCAATGGGATAAGAGTTCCTCTTCTAAGAACCCTCATGCTGAAAATAAAGATTACACTCTTGAACAAGATCATGTTAATGTTGAACCTTTGTCTTCTGATGCTCCCCTTCCATCTTCTACTTCCTCCACTATCCATACATTCCCTAAAGATTCTAAGACTCTCAAATCTTCTACCAATCATTCATCCAACAAATATCCTAATGCTTTTCATGCAGTTCCCTATAGTTATCCTCAAGGGCTGCCTCTTAAAGAAACTCAAGCTAACCTTCACTTGGCTACAAATACCTTTGATAATGCTAAACCTAAAGAGCCTAAGCCTTCATGCACTATAATGCCTACTTCAGCTAGTCCTTCATCATCTATTCCAAAGTCTTCCATACAATTCCAACATGCTTCCTTCTCCTTAGGACTGGCTTCATGTCAAGAGGACTCTAAAAATGATAAAGAAAAGAATATAAAACAAGATCAAGATCAAGAACCTTCCATGTCATCCAATCCTTTTCACAATGTTTCTGATACATTTCATGGTTCTTTTGATCCCTTACACCCTTTCTCATTCATTCCACCATGTCTTAAGTCTTCTCCTAAGAAAGATCAAGATACTGTTTGCACCACTGAGCTTATTGACAATAAAAATGACCTTGGTACACTTGCTCCTTCCAAAGATGATACTTCCATTAAGGTTATTAAAAATGATGTTACTTCCAATGTTGAGCCTATTGAAAATCAAGAGAACAATTCTATGCTTATGTTATCCAAAGATCCTTGTCAAGATCAAAGTCTTCCATCTTCTTGTTCTACCACACCATGTTCCCTTCCACTTTCTACTCTTCCTAAGTCTTCTCAAGCTATAAGTTCTCCTATCAACAAAGTTTCTCCTATTAAAGATGTTTATGTTCCTATTGAAAATCCTGATGCCAACTCTAAAGATGTTGATGTCCTTGATTGTCATATAGATGTTAATGAACTTATTGATTATCCTTTTGCATCTTCCACATCCATCCTTGGACCTCCCCCACCAATACTAAATCCTTCACATTTTCCTTCCATCTTGGTTCCTTATGTCCCTTCGCTTTCCCCTCCCAATTCTCCTAGTTCTTCATCCATTTTGGGTCCTTATGTCCTTCCCTCTCCTATCTTTCCTCAAGATCAACATAGATGCATATCCTTGAATCCTTTTCATCCACCCACTCACCTAAACCAGTCATATCATCCTTCTTCTTCCACAAGTCCCAAGTCTTTTGGAAGTAACTTGAATGTTCAATAAAAGAAAAAGAAGCAATTCAAGAAACCATATAAAAAAGAAGACCACCATGTCTCTTCTAATCGACATGGGGGCATTAAGTCAAAAGAGATATCTAAGAAAAAAATTACAAGACAAGTATGGGTTCCAAAATCCATCATTGAAGATATTATCTCTAAATCATCAAAAAAAAATGAAAAGAAGCCTAAGGCTATATGGATTCCAAAATCTCTCTTGAGAGAGTCTAATGTTGAACAACAATTAAATTTGACATTCAAGCTTCCAAAGAATTCCACTTCATCTTCTTCCAAAAAAAATTCTTCCATTCCATGTGCCTAAACCAAAACCTCTTTGATTCACTCAATATATTCCTTCACTTATTCCTTCATTCACTTTTTCTCCATCCTCTCGCCATCCTTCAAGGTGTGTGTTGACATTGATCTTGCCTTCATTTCCATCTTCCAATCTCACTCACTTTGCATAAAGCCATATCCTCCATTTTTGTCTTCCATCCTCTTTTCCCTATCAGCATCTTTGAGCATGTCATTTCAATTCCTTTGTATATCATGGTTTAAACAGTCAAGGAGCATTATCTCAAAAGCTTGACTTCTTCTAAAAAAATTGAAAAAAGATTGAAAAAAAAAAGAAAGAAAAAAATAAAAAATTTGAAAATGTGCCTTGGTGAAAACCTGGTAATCAGACACCTTGGTAGCAAAAGTAAAGAGAAATAAATTCATCCTATGGTGAAAACCACTCCCTTGTGGTGCCTTGGGTAAGTACCATGATGAAAACCTAACAATTAGGCATCATGCGTAGTTCTTCTACATCTTTCATTCATTCTATCTTCTCTCTTTGATCTTGACAATGTTAACCTATAGAAAATCATTTGGCTATCTTGTGAGATATCTTATGATGATCTTGTTTTCATTCCTTTCATGTTTAGCCTTCATATCTATTTTCCTCCATTCATTCTAGTCTTTCACTACCCTTTTCCCATTTACCCCTTTGGTCTTGATCTAATAAAATAGAGTAAAATATGATGCTATGAAGTCTCTTGACATGTCTACTCCATTGGATTGCATCTTTCCCACCTTCACATTATGCTTTCATGAATTATCATATGTTGGCCTTTCATTTTTTGTCCAAATGTGCTTTGCATGACAATTTTTCCCTAGCTTGGGTACTCTTGAGGATTCGGTCCTTGAAGATCACTTTCACTTGCTTCATACACTCCTTACTTATCCATCATATCCACTAGCTTGTTGTTCCATCATGTCCTCTACCTTGCTAGACATTGGGACTGCATGATGTGATCTTTCTTAAGAGTTTAATGCCCATTCTGTCTAGGGGCATCTTTGTACATATTTATTGATCCTGAAAAAAAATTCAAAAAAATTGATATATTTCAAAAATCCAAAAAAATGGTATTGTAAAAAATTCTAAAAATTGAAAAATGTCTTGAAAAAATGATCATCTTAGTGACAACCTAGCAAAAGGCACTTTGATGTATCTTCAAAAAAATTATATATTCCAAAAATACAAAAAAAAAAAAAAATTAAAAATTAAAAATTCAAAAAAAATAGAAAAAGTGCCTTGGTGAAAACTTGGAAACAGGCACCTTGGTAGCAAAAAAAAAAAAAAAATCCAAGTGGTGAAAACCTAAAAACGGGCGCTACTTGAGGCCTTTGCACCCCTGTTTCTTAGCACATCTCCTCGACACTTAGCCTTTCTCCATCATGCCTTGTCCTTGCCTTAGTTTGGAATTGGTCTTTGTCTAGGGGGCATAACTATGTTAGCTTTGGTTTCTTAGATGTGTGAGTCTTTAGGACACCTCGCAAATGGTGTTTTTCAACACCCATTGACATCGAGTGTTTTTCAACACTTATTGGTTTGGTCTTACCTAGTATCATCATGTGATCTTACCTTCCTACAAGCATTTGATCCTTGTCCTCAGAACTCAATATTAGTTAGCACACTTAAATTTTTAAACGCAACACTTAATGCTTGACTTATGTCATGATTTTTTTTTTTCTCTGTGTACTAACTGTTATTGATTTTTGTTGAGTGTCTTTTTCTGATAAGTCTCTCCATGATGCATCGCTAGAAGACTTGGGGCATGAGACATGTTTTTATTTTTATTTTTTTGGCTTCTGGGTGTGGTCTTGAACTCCAAAGTGTCTTTTGTTGTCCCCTTGAAACACTTAGGAGATTTGAGACATCATCCTTGATTGTTTTTGCACAACCATTCTTATAGTCATCTTGGCATCTATGCCTTGATGCGAGCATAGTTTTTCTATATTAAATTGGGTAAGCTAACATCGAAGTCATCTTGACCTTTATGTCTTTGATGCTTATGTTAGAATCTTTCCACATTTCAATCCAACATAAATTGCATTCATATCTTCATAGTTACATTTGTAACTAGTGATGATTGTGTGATTTTTCGATGTCCGTTAATAATTTCCCAATGATGAAAATAAGTTCTTTTACATTCTCTAATGAATGATGAACACAAAATCCTATGTTACAATTGCTCTTTTGCAAGTACACCATTGCATTTCATGTAGCTTGCATTATTAGACTTCATGTTAGTTTGCATTTTTAGGCTACATTATGAGTTTGAGAGGGTTCTCCTTTCATCTTTGTTGTGGACATTTAATCAATTGTGGTCACATTTTGATCTTCATTTCCTTATTTTCTTTCGTGATCTCAATCGAAATTTCTATCTTAAACAGTTCATTGATTTTTGGAGCATTTTATTTTCTTATTTCTATTTCTTTCCATATCTTTCAAACTTCTTTCTTCCATATTCTTTTTCCCCACTTCTTTTCTTCTAAATCACCTTTGGGGCATAATATTTCATGCTTGATGATCTACCTTGGTTCTATGATTCTTATATCTTTCATCTTCCATCAAGAACCTTATCTTTTGTTCGATTTGATCAAATTTATCAATTTGTTGTTTCTCCTCTATCTCATTTCGATTTCGATCACGAGGGGGCAGTAATTATCAATTTCAATCCTTGATTCAGTTTTATCAATTTTATCCTCGACTTTTTCAAGTTAAAATTTATTTGTCTTCTTTGTCCTAATGTGTTCCCGAGTCGACCACACATCTGGGTTGTTTTGTGATCCCAAATTGACCTCACACTTCAATTTCTTTCTTTGACTACATGTGTTCCCGAATTGATCACACATTAGTCAAAGAGGGGCAAATGTATGCACTCAAAAATGGTTGCCTAGACTATGAGCCCCCATTATTCAATTTATCAATTTATCAAATTTTCTGAATCAATGGTTTGTAATATTTTATTAAATCAATTCAAATCAATTTTCTTGATCAAATTCGATTTATTTCATTTCTAAGATTGATCATTTTATTCCAAGTCTTATTTAATTAAAAGAAAAATCTTCTCTTTTAATTAAATAAAATAAAATCCCCATTTAATTAAAAGAAAACTTCTCTTTTAATTAAACAGTTCATCCACATTTAATTAATTAAGAGAAAAACCTCTCTTTTAATTTAATTAAATATCTTCTATTTAATTAAAAAGAACTTGCTCCCTTTTAATTAAATAAAAATCCCACTTAAATATCTCTTTTGATGAAAAAAGGAAATAAAATAAATTCTTTTTATTTAATTTCTCTACACTTAAAAATGTGATCTAAGTGGGATTTATCTTTCCACTTTCTCCTCAACCACTCCTCTTTTCTAATTGGTGGAATCTTGTCTCACATGGATCACCACTTTCTTCTCAACCACTTCTCTTTTCTCATTGGTGGAATTTTGTCTCACATGGATCAAGCTCTATTATCCCATATTGGTTGTGAGAAGCCTCTCACCTCCATAATTTCCTTTATAAGGGAGAGCCCTCTCCTCATGTTAGACACCCATGATTATGCTATTGTTATGCTGCAGGTTTGAAGACCAATTTTTGAAGGAGTTTGAATACAAAAGCTTTTTGTGGAGAACTTCTATTTTCTTGTCTTTTTCTCTCTTGCACCCATCATGGGCTTTTAGCTTAGATCTTGCATTTATAGATTAGATTTTTCTTTCATAGATTAGATCTTATTTTCATGCATATTTGAAGATCATGGAGACTAGCATTCTTGTTTTTCCTCTTTGAATCTCTCATCTCATGGTGTACTTACATGGGCACAAAAATAGGTCAAACTGAGGGCCTCCATTGCAAACCCTTGCACTCTATGAGTAGAGAGCTATGGATCGATTTGTGAGGGCTCATTCTTGAGTTTTCTTACATGTAATGATTCATAGAAGTGTGAGAACATTTTAGCACACATTTTTGGCGCCCATAGATTTTAGCACACATTATTTTATTTTTTATTTTTTGCTTGTGGGTTTGGTCTTGAACTCTAGAGTGTCTTTTGTTGTCCCCTTGAAACACTTAGGAAATTTGAGACATCATCCTTGATTATTTTTTGCACAACCATTCTTATAGTCATCTTGGCATCTATGCCTTGATGCGAGCATAGGTTTTCTATATTAAATTGGGTAAGCTAACATCGAAGTCATCTTGACCTTTATATCTTTGATGCTTATGTTAGAATCTTTCCACATTTCAATCCAATATAAATCGCATTCATATCTTCATAGTTGGATTTGTAACTAGTGATGATTGTGTGATTTTTTGATGTTCGTTAATAATGGCCCAATGATGAAAATAAGTTCTTTTACATTCTCTAATGAATGATGAACACAAAATCCTATGTCACAGTTGCTCTTTTGCAAGTACACCATTGCATTTCATGTAGCTTGCATTATTAGACTTCATGTTAGTTTGCATTTTTAGGCTGCATTATGAGTTTGAGAGGGTCCTTCTTTCATCTTTATTGTGGACATTTAATCAATTGTGGTCACATTTTGATCTTCATTTCCTTATTTTCTTTCGTGATCTCAATCAAAATTTCTATCTTAAACAGTTGATTGATTTTTGGAGCATTTTCTTTTCTTATTTCTATTTATTTCCATATCTTTCAAACTTCTATCTTACATTTTCTTTTTCCCCACTTCTTTTCTTCTAAATCACCTTTGGGGCATAATATTTCATGCTTGATGATCTACCTTGGTTCTATGATTCTTATATCTTTCATCTTACATCAAGAACCTTATCTTTTGTTCAATTTGATCAAATTTATCAATTTGTTGTTTCTTCTCTATCTCATTTCGATTTCGATCACGAGGGGGCAGTAATTATCAATTTCAATCCTTGATTCAGTTTTATCAATTTTATACTCGACTTTTTCAAGTTAAAATTTATTTTTCTTTTTTGTCCTGATGTGTTCCCGAGTCGACCACACATCTGGGTTGTTTTGTGATCTCAAATTGACCTCACACTTCAATTTCTTTCTTTAACTACATGTGTTCCCGAATCGATCACACATTAGTCAAAGAGGGGCAAATGTATACACCCAAAAATGGTCGCCTAGACTATGGGGCCCCATTATTCAATTTATCAATTTATCAAATTTTCTAAATCAATGGTTTGTAATATTTTATTAAATCAATTCAAATCAATTTCCTTGATCAAATTCGATTTATTTCATTTCTAAGATTGATCATTTTATTCCAAGTCTTATTTAATTAAAAGAAAATCTTCTCTTTTAATTAAATAAAATGAAATCCTCATTTAATTAAAAGAAAACCTCTCTTTTAATTAAACAGTTCATCCATATTTAATTAATTAAGAGAAAAACCTCTCTTTTAATTTAATTAAATATCTTCTATTTAATTAAAAAGAACTTGCTCCCTTTTAATTAAATAAAAATCCCACTTAAATATCTCTTTTGATGAAAAAAGGAAATAAAATAAATTCTTTTTATTTAATTTCTCTACACTTAAAAATGTGATCTAAGTGGGATTTATCTTTCCACTTTCTCCTCAATCACTCCTCTTTTCTAATTGGTGGAATCTTGTCTCACATGGATCGCCAATTTCTTCTCAACCACTCCTCTTTTCTCATTGGTGGAATTTTTTCTCACATGGATCAAGCTCTATTATCCCATATTGGTTGTGAGAAGCCTCTCACCTCCATAATTTTCTTTATAAGGGAGAGCCCTCTCCTCATGTTAGACACCCATGATTATGCTATCGTTATGCTGCAGGTTTGAAGACCAATTTTTGAAAGAGTTTGAATACAAAAGCTTTTTGTGGAGAACTTCTATTTTTTTGTCTTTTTCTCTCTTGCACCCATCATGGGCTTTTAGCTTAGATCTTGCATTTATAGATTAGACCTTATTTTCATGCATATTTGAAGATCATGGAGACTAGAATTCTTGCTTTTCCTCTTTGAATCTCTCATCTCATGGTGTACTTGCATGGGCACAAAAATAGGTCAAACTGAGGGTCTCCATTGCAAACCCTTGCACTCTATGAGTAGAGAGCTATGGATCGATTTGTGAGGGCTCATTCTTGAGTTTTTTTACATGTAATGATTCATAGAAGTGTGACAATATTTTAGCACACACAAAGAACTTGATTTCTCCAAACATTGACATCTCAAACTCATGTTTTATTTGATCATCAAAATCTTTGCATAGAGCATCTTTTCCTCCAAATATTATATCATCAACAAAGATTTTAGATATTAAAATGTCTTTACCTTTTTCACCTTTTATATACAAGTTGTTTTTGTCATCTATTCTCTCAAATCCTATCTTCCCAAGATATTTGTGCAATTTCTCATATCATGCTCTAGGTGCTTGCTTCAAACCATAAAGTGCTTTTTACATTTTGTAGGTCGTGTCCTTTTTCTTTTCATCAACGAATACCTCTAGTTATTCAATGTAGACTTCCTTTTCTAGTATACCATTTAGAAAAGTAGACTTCACATCCATCTAGTATACTTTGAAACCTTTGTAAGTAGCATATGCAAGTAATGTTCTTACTCCTTCTATCCTTGCAACAAGGGCAAATGTTTCTCCATAATCTAGTCCTTCTTCTTGTGCATAGCCTTTGCAAACTAGTATGGCCTTGTTTCAAGTTATCTCACCATTCCCATCAAGTTTGTTCCTAAACACTCATTTGGTACCAATTATATTCTTATCATTTGGTCTAGAAACTAGGGTCTAGGTTTTGTTCTTCTCAATCTAATCTATCTCTTCTTCCATTTCTTTATACCAATCATCATCTTGTAGTGCATCTTTTATTGTTTTGGGATCAACCTTTCTTAGCAGACATGTTTCATTCCTTAGTTTGTTCCTTGTCATTGGTCTTGCATCTTTGTCACCAATGATTTGATCTACAGGGTGATGTCTTCTTACATACTTAGCTAACCTTGGTACTGACCTTCTTTCCATGTTTGATCCTTCAGCTTCAAAGTCATTTTTTTCTTCTTCATCTTGTATTTCATCATCTCTTTCATGTATACTATTTTCAAAATTAGAATGTGCATTTCCTACATTTTGTAGCTTGGCTTCTAAATCCAACTTCGCATTCACTGATTGTGACTCATTTGATACTGAGATTTGTTGTTGATCCCCAACTTGATTTGCAGCATTGTCTTCAATAGTCATTCCTTCATAGAAGTATACAAAGGATTTATAATCCTCTGATTGCTTAGTTCCATCAACCTGAGCTTCTGCATGCTCATCAAAATTTACATTTACACTCTCCACAATTTTGTTAGTGTTAGTATTCAAACACTTATATGCCTTACTTCTAGTGGAGTATCCAAGCAATAAGCCTTCATCACTCTTTGCATCTAACTTTCCATTTCTAGTATCTTTGAGAATATAGCATTTACAACCAAATATTTTGAAATGTTTTACATTAGGTGATTGACCATACCATAGTTCAAAAGGTGTTGCATTTGTACTTTTTTTGACTTGGACTCTATTCAAGGTGTAAACATTAGTGCTTACAACTTCTCTCCAATACTTTAGAGCAACATTTTTCTCCATCATCAAGGTTCATGCGCAGTCTATCACTGATCTATTCCTTCTTTTAGCAATACTATTTTGAGGTGGAGTTTTTGGTGTTAATTTTTGCCTTTTGATGCCTTTGTCATTGTAGAATATCTCAAATTCCTTTGATGTATACTCACCTCTTCTATCTGATCTCAGGCATTTTAGACTCTTCCCTATTTTCTTCTCAACTCTGGCCAAATACCACTTAAATATTTGAAATACATCAGATTTTTGCTTTAAAAATATAGCACTCATCATCTTGGAATAGTCATCTACAAATAGCATTATGTATCTGTCTTCTAGGTAGCTTTACACTTCTATTAGACCACATAAGTCTGTATAGACTAACTCTAGTACTTCTTTGAAAGTATATGTTTAATTTTTGAAACTAGATTTAGTTATCTTCCCTAGTTGACATTGTTTGCACATTGTGTTTTTAGGTTTCTTCAGTTGAGGCAACCCTCTGACCTTGTTCTTTCTGCTGATGCTAATCAAATTATCAAATTTAACATGACACAATCTTTTATGCAACAACCACACATCATCAAGTCTAACAACAAGACAAGTTGCATCTTCCATATCTAGGTAAAAGAGATTACTCCTATTTGTTCACCTTTTCCTTTTAGATTTCCATCAATATCATAGATCTTGGTAGATTTGTTTCCAAATTCTACTTTGCAACCTATATTGCCTAACTGTGATACACTGAACAAGTTGTAGTTCAATCCTTCAACATAGTATGCATTATCACATGAAATTTTCTTAGTAATTTTAATGAAACCTTTCCCTTTGATCTAACATGGAGCATCATTTCCAAATCTAACACTATTTCCATGATATTGAGTACAAGTAATAAACTTACTTTTGTCTCCTATCATGTGATGTGAGCATCCATTGTCTATGATCCATTTGTCCTTCTTGTTCACACAGGTTACTAATGTTGTTGGTTCATCTTCATATTTATCTAATTCATCCTTCATAGCCACATAGACTACTTCATCATCATTCTCATTAGAATCTTCTTCAACAATGTAGCATCTTTTACCTTTATCCCTATAATCTATACTATCATCTTCTCTTTTGTTCTTGTATTTGTTTCCTTTTTTGTAGTTATTCTTTTGTGTACATCTTGAAGCAATATGACCTACTTCATTATAATTAAAACATTTGATAGGGAGCTTACCTTTGAACTTACCTTTGCCTCTATGGAATATCCTAGCCAATAGTGCTTCCAACTATTCCAAATCTTCCTCATCTATGTTGTTATCACTAGATGCATGTTTTCCTTTTCTTCTCTTCTTGTTTGATGTCTCCTCCTCAGTGTCCTTCAATGTTAGCTTAGCCTTGAAAGTAGATTCAAGGTTCTTAGGTTTGTAGTTGTCAAAGTTTGACAATTCAAATGTAGTAAGTCTTCCCGTAATTCCTTCAAAGGTTAGTGTGTTTTCTTGTACACACCTTAGCTCTTGAATGCTAAAACTCTAATAGAATAGATAGGAAACAAGATTCTCAAGTATTTGTTTTTGACAGTCTCTTCTTCCAATTAACCACCTAGACTTCTTATTGCACTTACCACTTCTTTCATTCTAGCAGCATATTAAGAAGCATTTTCTCCTTCCTCCATTTTCATGTCATCATACTTTCCTCTAAGGCTTTCTCTCTTTGCTCTTTGAACATTATAATCTCCTCCATAGATGTTTTTTAGGGCTTTTCACATCTTGAATGCAGTGTCACAATCTTTGATGTCATCATGTTCTACATAGCTGAGTGCAGATGTAATCTCCAGCATTTCTTGATTGTGCTCCTTACTTTTGCTCAAATCATCTACAGTAAGAGGTCCAGCTGGGTCTACATTTTTTGTTCCAATAGAAGTTTTTGCATAATAACCTATTGATCTAAGGTGCAATTTTATCAGACTCTGCCATGCAAAAAAATTGTTTTTTTTAGCTTGGGAACTTCTCTCTTGGACATCTTGATCTTCCTACTTCTAGTACCTTGAAACTAAATCAACAGATGGATCTAATACCAATTGTTAGAAATGTTTTAGAATAATTAAGAGGAGGGGTAAATCAGTTATTCAAGGTCCAAATGTCCTATTCAAACTTTTTCACTAAGTGTAGTAAACTCGTTCAACTATTCATTCATCCAAGCTTAAAACATTCGTATTTAGCAAGTTACTATAAATCAACATGAAAGCATAACACATGAAAAGATCAACACATAACACAGTGATTTACATGGAAACCAATTTGGGAAAAACCACTAGTACATGCTACTCAATTCTCACTCTTCTGAAGTGATGCCATGTAAAAGGCCTACATTGTTAAAGACTTACAACACACTGTTAAATGTGACCTTATTAGAGTATTTAACCACCCTGTTAGAAGTGGGCCTGGTTAGAGGACTTTAGAAGATTCACTTGGAATGCCACCATGTTAAAGGATTTACAAATGGCTATTAAACCAACCTAAGTCCATAGGATTTCCATATCTAATATAATTGCTAGAGAGTATTAGAAAATCTTTGACCTAATTACAACATACAACTTAACTTGCAGATCTTAAATCACTTCTCAGCTCATACCATTGCCTAGCTTTTAGTCTCTGTAATCCTTGACAACTTGCCCTTCTTTCAAGCTCAATCTTCTTGAGTCTCCATGCTCATTGTACCACTGTAATCATCTCTTTCTAATCACTTTTTGAAGCAAACCCTTTATGCTCTATTCTTCATTCTCCTATATGTCTTCTCCTTGACACCCTTCTAATAACTTTGCATTTGGCACTTCATTAGCTCTTGCTTCTTGGTCTATGACTCCTTAAATAGAAGTCTTGGAGTTCCTTTCCCACTTGATTCTTCCCTCCTTTGATTTCAATTCATATGGATTAGGTAGGATTCATTGTATCTAACCCATATTTTGTTTCCTCTAGAAACTTCTTGAATAATCCTTTTGAATTTGCCAAAACATAGAATTTTGTGCTACCAGCTCATCATCCTTATCCCCCAACTAGTTCACAAAATTCAAGGTAACAACTATGTTAGCTCAGATTTGGAAAATCTTCATCATTTAAAATAATGTAGCAGCTCAGCACTATTGAAATACTAGTGCTCGGCACATACTATGTTACTTGGCATCAATTGTGTTTTTACTGATACTTGGCACCTGAAGTTCACTCAACACTAAGATTTTCTAATGCTTGACACCTAATACTTTTCTTGGCACTTGAACTTCACTCGACACCTAAAGATCACTTGACACACACTAGATTTTCTTTTTTTTTGGCTCCAACTGAAAATTTTCTTGGCTTCAACTAGCTTGCTCGGCACCCACTAATGAACTTGGTTTAAGCTTTGCAATCAATCTTGTTACAACTTATTCCTCCAATGTTTCTAGGTGTGACCAACCTCTATATCTTCAAGTATGTTATGAATACATCATTTAACCATTGTCTTTAACTGATCCTTGCACTTCCTTACAACATCATAACTCAACCTTTCCCTTAGGTACTTTCGTTACATCTTGTTGATCAAATCCTCTTCATCAATAAACTAAGTGATAGTACTTGGATCTTATAAGCAATTTTCATTCCTACAAATAGTAGGTTTGACATCAATGATAAAATAATGATTGATAACATTCTTTTGACAACAATCTCCCTCTTTCAATCAATATTTTTCATCAATGATCTTTTCAATCAGATTTCCAATAGCACCAACTATTGTGCAATATATTGGCATTGTCTAGAACCACCCTATTGAGTGAATATAATGCACTTAGAGTAAAAATATAGGGAGGGAGTTTATATATGTTGCTAGACTTAGTGGGTTATCAAGTTTTCTTAGTTATTGGAGAAGGCTTAAGGTTGTTTGTAGTTTGGTTTGTGTTCCAATCTAAAGACGTTATGAAATTAGTTGTATTCATAATTTTTATAATATTTTAAAAAATATTACATATGAAAACCAGTGGAAATAGAAACATTAAAAAAAGAGTAAAAAGAAAATTGAAAAATTATATGATGAGACATGAAAATATCTAATTCTTTAAGAATCAATGGAATAGTTTTGAATCTTATACTTAATTAACTCTTTATATGATAGTATTTATAAATAGTTTGCAAGAGAATAGAAAAGAAGATAAATGAATAAGAGATGTTTCATTTAATCAACACATTTGCATATAATTTACCTTCTAAAAATCAATTTTAAACTATGTTCTTAAACTTCAAATACCATATTTTAATTGCTTCTTAGTGCATAGACATGTAGGATTAAAAATGTGAAGATGCAAAAAATGGTTCTCTAAGTTCTAGCATTGAAGGCAACAATAGGCATGCAAGGTTCAAAACTAGTCATTTTTTAGTTGAACTCACATACACATACCCTATTAATGTGACCACTAAAAATAATTCACAATTCATCCAATGTGTACAAAAGTTTGATTTATGAATATTAGAATTTAAAAAGTTTCCAAATAGGTCTAATTGTTATTTGTACTCCCTTAATATCTATTGGTGCCAAAAAATTTGTGTGGTTGATCTAATTATTAACTTTCTAATGGTTTATGAATGGAAAATATTGGCCTACTATATGGAAACTATATTTACTTTTCCTCTTCTCTTTTTTCCCTCTTGCTCCCACTAATACTTGACCTACTAAACATCATGTCTTCTACACCTCCTCCTGATATATTTCCCTCCTTCTACATGGTATTTTTACACCTATCTCTTATTATCTTCATCACTCCACTAAACCTAAGAGCTTATATTTACTCAAATTGTGACACTTCTTACCATTTATTTCCATTCTTCATATATCATTTCTCTACACCATTCCCCATCCACCTTTGTATATATATATATTTAACAACAATGTCCTAATTAATTTTTTAAGAAAAAAATAAACATTAAAATCTATCACTTGAGCTTGTGTCTATTTATTTTTCTCATTAAAATACCTTATTAACAAATAAAATTATTATTATTTTAAATCAAAGTGGCAAGCCACCATAACATTTATTTGAAAAGTGGTTCAAAAGCTCATTGAGGAAAGGGATACCAAGAAAACCTCCTATCGCAGCTCAAATATAATTATTCAGAACTCATTTTAAAATGAAAAAAACTCCATAACTAGTTGGGGATCACTCACCAAATTATTGAAATAAACCTATGGCATTAATCTTATGCTTGAGAGAACTAATAATCCAATTGATCAAACTAGGCATCAAATCCAACCATCAACTATGGCCAATCTCCATAGATAACTCAGGCCATACTAAAAATGCTCCACTAATATGGAATTGGGATTAAAATTAACCAATTATTATGTCTAAATTTCAATAAATCTCAAGTAGTATGTGGGGACATGATAATGAGATACAAGCAAAAAAATAGCTTGAGCCTAGCAAGTGGAATCACCACTATTGAGAAAAATAGAAACCAAAGAGAGAGAAATCCCATCGCAGTTGAGTTGAAACCTCATAGGAAGCCAACAACAAAGGAGACAAGGAAGAAAACCTAGTTGAGTGCTATGTTATGCCAGCACTTAGAGAGCATCAAGCCCATTTGCAAAGGAAAGCTTCAACAACAACATGTAGACACCTATAAAAATTATTACACAAATAGGTAATCTTATTTAGTCATCTACTAAGGCATTATTGATCTTATTTTAAATTAATTTATGTCATCATCTAGTTAATTAATTCAATTAATTTACTATAGTTCAATTAATAATCAAATGACAAACCTATACTCTGATTTATTAATTAAATCCATTTTCTCCTATTAAATTGAATAATTGTAATAGCCTATTTATTTTAATCTCATTTATCTATTTTAATTTAATAAAACAATTAATTAAATGCTCAAACCATAGCCTAAATCTCTAACCCAGTCTTAATGCAGAGGCTCTAACTCTACCCAACCCATTTACCCATGTTAATCCATCTCATTAGCTAATTAAACCCACTCAAGTAATCCATCCACTTTCATTTTCTTAACAATCTCATTCACCTCCTAGTCCACCCCCTAACCCAAGCCTAATCCTACCCTAATCATTTGCACAACTTTAAGCATATGATTAATAATTCTTAACCCAGACCTAAGTCTTCCCTCACTTCACATCACTCACATCCCCAACCATTTGCATTAATTCTAATCTTAAATGCTCCTTGCACATCTCTTACATTTTCATCCCCCTAATAACTCATTTGTGCCCTTGCATTCCCCAAAATGGTCACATTCCCCCAAAATTATCCTCTCCTCACACTCACCACCCTCTTGACATGTATCATTGCCGCATTTTTGCAAGGAATCATAATCCATGTGCTTCCCTCTTTTTTCATCGTAGCTCTCCCTCACCTTTTTCCAATGTTGCATCTTGGTCATCTATTTTACTAGCCCTTGGTCTATTAATTAAACCCTTTACTACTTCATTATCATCCACATTTTATTGCAAAGTTATAATGCTCTTTTGAAAAGTACAATCATCAACCATATCAAGGGGCGGGCCATAATGGAAAATCACCCCATAGCTCCATCATTTGTTTGAATATTTAAATCCATCTCTCATCCATTGAATCTTGAGCACATTTGAGCATACTACTAGAATATTTAGAATAATTGAGAGGGGGGGTGAATCAGTTATCCCTAGGTCTAGATGTACAAATCAAACACTTGAAACTTCAAAAAAATTAACCCAATAACTCACTAATTAAAATTGCTTACTACAATCCAACTTATTCATTCCATTTAGTTCTTTATTCTATATGTGTTGACTTGCAAAAACTAATTACAATCAACAATAAACTTAAACTTTAAACAATAAGTAGCATTAACACATAACAAACATCCACACAATATTTAGCACCAATATTTAACATGGAAACCCAATTTGGGAAAAACCACCAATAACATGGTACCACTTTTCACTCTTCTAACGTGAGCTCTATTAGGAGCTAACCCTATTAAAGGTTACAAAACAACTCTTAGGTGTGACCTTTTTAAATAATTTAATCACCCTATTAGGAGTGGCATTGTTAGAGGGCTTGAGAACATTCCATTAGAATCTCACCTTCATTAAAGGATTTACAAGTGATTACTAGTCAACCTTATCAAAAGGATATTTTCTAGTAGCACAATGGTTAGAAAGTAACAAAAAACCTTTGATCTAATAAAATACAACTCACTTTGCAAGTTCAAATCTCTATTCTATTCAACTCTAGTTCATTGACTAGACTTCATCATTCTCATCTCTCAAATCTTCTCGGAAACTCTTCAAGCAACTCTTCACCTTACAAACTTTGCACTTCTCCTTGAAAGTTTGTTCAACACTTTTCTTTTCAAATTTCCAATCTAAAAACTCTCTAAAACATATCAAATACCTCCTTATATAGGTAGCTTTGATCTTCTTTTGCTTAATCACAATCATAGATCTTAGGGTTTAATCAAATCCAAAATATTCAATTAATTCATTTGCCTTCTTTTTTTCTTGTCTTCTCAATACTTCTAAAAGAATCTTCTCAAATATTGGCCTTTGATCACTCAACTAATCATCTCCTTGCATTAAATAATATATCTCATTAATCCTTATCATCAATACATTTTTCTTATTCTAAGATGTCATTCACAAATCTTGATTCTTTCATAAATTATTCTTTTGTTGACACTTAGTTATCACTAAAATATTTGGCTCATTCATCATTATTCAACTTAGTCATTATTTTCACTCAGAAATCTTTGTTAGTCGACCAACATTGTTAGGCTCTTCAATGCTTAATATTTTTCTTCAACTCCTTCATTGACCGTGATGCTGATATTTGGTAAATCTTATAGTAAAGATTTCAATATCAATCTCCTTTTCTTTTCAACTGATCTTTCTTCTTAATGAATAAACAACACATTATCTTTTCAAGTACTAACTTATCAAGTAACCATTGTAATTCAATCTTTCTTACACACCTCAACCCAACCTTTTACTAGGTCATCTCATGATTTCTTCTTTTCCAATCCTCTTCATCAATCAAATGGTATGGCACTCTAAACTATTAGTAAATTTCTCTCCAATAAGTTTGACACTTTTCTTACCAATAAGTTTGACATCAATGACAATATAATAATTATTCTTATTAGACTCTCAACAATTGTAGTTCCAACAATCTCCCTCATTAGCACTAATGGCAGCACCTTTCCAACTTTCACAAGATATGCAATATATTCAAGTTACTATGCAATCCAAAAAAAATAACACAAAACATTAAGTATTCAATTGCATTTCTCTCTCCATATTTAATAGGTAGATATTTGGTAATATCCTTAGTTTCATTCTTATTCTCATCCAATCTATTGGTGTAATAACAACACTCTTCCATCTTTATCTATGTCTTGTGATGGTAATTGTCTATAGTCTCCATCTCCCTCTTTGACAATAATGCCAAAGACATCTTAGTCACCATAGAAACATCAAGTACACTAGCATACATCTTCTCCATGTAGATATCTTTAATATTTATTGTATATTTTCTCCCTTTATCATCAAGTTCATCTTCTAGATCATCCCTTCACATCATTTCATGCCTTTAGGCAGATCCTAAAGTGTGATCTTGTGCATCAATGTTTATGATATTTTTATAATAAAATTTGATGCAATGATACATTTCTCCTTAGTTATCTTTGGAGAGGGGAATGACCCCTAACTTTTTTCTCAACTACTCATTTGCTTCCTTAGGTAATGCCTTAGTAAATATGTTAGCTATCTAGTCCTTTGTGCTCATATATTCAAGCCTCACTTCTTTGTCTTGTACAATTTTCTCAAATTATGATACTTGATCTCAATATGTTTTGTCTTAGTATGCATCACATGATTCTTTGAAATATTTATAGCACTTGTATTATCACAATAGATTACTACAAGATCAACAATATCTTTCTTCATATTTTTCAACAATTTCTTGATCCAAAAAATGTTAGAACAATTTACTATTGCAGCAACATATTCGGCTTCTGTTGTGGATTGAGATATGCAGTTATGATTCTTGCTTGTCCATGAAATTGGTCTCTTTCCAAGAAATAAAGTGCCTCCACTAGTGTTGTTTGTGTCATCAACATTTCCAACCCAATCTTCATCAATATAAGTTTTCAGCTCAAATTTATTGAATTCTTCTTATACCATAGGTCATATTTTTATGTTCCTTTCAAATATCTTAGTATCATTTTCATAGCCATCATGTGATTCTCTTTAGGATTAGCATAAAATCTTGTAACTATTCAATTGCTAATGCAATGTTTGATCTGTTATGAACTACGTATTATGATTTTCCAATCATTGACATGTACAATGTCTGATTCACCTCTTTAAAATCATCATTCTTCAAAATTTTATGTCTAATAGCCATAAGAGTTCCAACTAGTCTTAAGTCTTCCATACCAAAAAAATTCCACTATCTCCTTGATATATTTTGATTATGTAATGTAGTTACCTTTCTTCATCTGATATACTTGCATGACAACAAAGAATCTAATCTCTCCAAACATAGACATTTTTCATCAGCAATGATTTACACAATTCATATTTTCCTCCAAATACAATATCATCCACTAAAAATTTAGCAAACAATATCTTGCTCTTAGATTCATTTTCAAGTACAGATTACTATTGTTATTTGTTCTTGTAAAACCAATTCTTACAAAGTATGCATGTAATCTTTCATACCATGCTCCAAGAGCTTATGTCAAACCATACAAATCTTTATGAAATTTACATATTATGTTTTTCTTGATAGGATCAATAAAACCTTTAGGTTTCTCAATATAGACTTCTTATTCAAGTATAACATTTAGAAATGTGGACTTCACATAAATTTGATAAACTTTAAATCTTTTCTAATCATCATATGCAATAAAAGTCATTACTCCTTCCAACCTTGCAACTTGAGAAAAAGTTTCTCCCTATCCTTCTTCTTGTGGATATCCTTTGCAAACTAGTCTTTCCTTGTTCCTTGTGACTTCACCTTTCTCATCTAGCTTATTCCTAAATACCTACTATGTTCCAATCACATTCTTATCCTTTGGTCTAGGTACTAGTGTCCATGTCTTATTTTTTTCAATTTGATCAATATCTTCATTCATAGCTATAATCTAGTCTTCATTCTCAAGTGCATCATTGAATGATCTAGGCTCATACGCACATACTAAGCATGTATCACTCCTCAGTTGTTTCTTGGCATAACCCCTCAATCTTTGTCTCCAATGATTTGGTCTAGTGTATGATTTATTCTCACATAATTTGCTAAGAAAGGTTCTTTTCTTCTTTGTTCTTGTTGATGTTCACTAGGTTCACCTAATTCAACATGTTCAATCACTCCAAGTTCTTCTTCTTGTATTATGTTTGTATCATAGTATCATTATTCTAATGGTTAGCATTCTTTTCTTATTTCTTGGCTTCTACTGTCTAATGCTCGATAGGTTTTTGTTTCTCAATAGGGCCTTTCTATTGTGGCATGACAGTGTTCACATTCTATATTTCTTCAGCCAATTTCTCAAGTATAAGAATGGTGTTAGGTTCTCCTTCATGGACATAGACAAATTTTTGTTGTCTTTAGGCTCTTTCTTGCATTCCACCTCATTCTTCTCTGCAAATTCATCAACTCTAACATTTTCACTTTCCACAACCTTTTTAGTGTTAGAATTCAAATATTTTTATGCCTTACTCTTTGTGGAATAACCTAGGAATATACCTTCATCACTTTTAGCATCAAGCTTTCTATTCCTTGAATCTTTCAGAATATAACATTCACTAAAGTATCACCAAAAAAAATAAAGTATTTATCTCCACAATAGCTTTGTACTCTAATCGGACCACATAAATCAATATGAGCTAATTCCAAAATATCATCAAAAGAAAAAAAAATTCTGTTGAAACCAAACTTGGTCATTTTTCCCAATTTGCATTGTTTGCACATCACCTTATCTAGTTTACTCAATCTTGGCAATCCTCGTACTCTTCTTTTCTTGATGATCTCAACCAGATTTTCAAAATTTACATGACACAATCTCTTATTCCATAGCCAAAAATCTTCATATTGTGCATTATTTCCAAATTTAACACTATTACCATTGTATTGAATTAACCTTTTAAACTTACTTGTATCACCAGTCATATTGTAATGCCCCGCCTGGAGATCCTTGGAAACAAGGATGAAATACAAGTAAGATAATAAAAAAATTTAAAAGAGTAAGTGCACATGACAACAACATACACAAATCACAAAGATTGCAACGGAAGACTGACAATCATCCAAACACCAACAGATTTCCAAATGCCACTACTAACCAAAACACAACAAGAAAAACAAGAGATCAACCAAGCTGAAAGAAAAACACTAATTCCTAAAAATTGGCAAGCTAAAAGACAAACACTAACTCCTAAAAATTGGCTAAGTTTGAAATCTTGAAGCTCTAAAATTTGGCTAAGTCTAAATTTCTAAAGCCCTAAAATTTCCTAGAATCTTTATCTTAGCTCGTAGAGGTCTGGAACCTATCTCAAAAGACTTGTCACATATATTAAAATATATCTTAAGCATAAGGAATTAAATATACATCATACATCAACTTAAATGATATATTTTAAACACAATAGGCAATCTATTTTGAATTAGGAAGGTGTAAATGGGTATCTAAAACCAACTTCTAAACTTTACTTTGACAAGCCTAGATAGCCCTTATTTTTTGTGCAAGAACATTCTCTACCAGAATTATGTGTTAAGAAGTACATCATGCCAAATGAAGAAGTTCATTTTTGTAAAAATAAGTGCTTAAGGGTGAGGAGGTGTTTGACTGTACAACCAAGACACCCTAGAACTAGTGTAGGGTTTCATGAGAAAGTGTCAAGCCAAGCAAAGAAATCCAACATGTCGTGTGAAGACTTGTATCCTTGTGTGAGAAAATGAAATCTCATGTGAGATCCCAAATCAGCATGCAAGAACAAAAAGTAGTAAAAACCTAAAGAAACTAAGAAACAGAGTTCCTCCACAGCAGAGAGTATCAGATCCACATTTCGAGGCAAAAACACTTGAACTACATCTAGAAGATGGAAAGCTAGAAATAACATCTAACCATCTAATCATACAGTAAAGGAAAAGGAAAGAAGGGAAACATTGCAGAGTACTGATAGAAACATCACAGTGAGAAGAAATAACATTGCAATGAGTAGTACAAACTAACTAAATACGTGGTTCCTCCCAATTGTCAATAGCATCATAAAACCATTGTGGGCCCTAGCCATCCTCTGCACATAACATCTGAAGCCACTGATCAGATCATTGGTACTATTGTAATAGGGATGTCGCTACTAAACATGCTACAACATAAGCATAAGGAAATCTAACATACTAGAAATAAGCATAAGATACTCCTACAAGTAGATAACATCACCTATCACATGCTTGTCATTATAATAGGGAAATGCATTAGTAACTAACATCATCAAAACATGATAAACAAGCATCCAAATAAAAGCATAAATCACAAGAAAGCATACTCTAGAACCCAAAGTACTAAGTGAAAACATCCAGCAATGGTCACATTAGGACAAAGGTCATCTCTGTACACCAGTCCCTAGCAGTGGTGAAGGTAGCTATGCCTCCCAACCATGTGGCACCCATAGGTCCACACCCACCGTGTTGATGGAGATAATGGTCCAACCACAAACATACGCAAAGCAAACATCCATGGCTAATACACACGCCAGGCAGTATGATGACTGAATCCACAACATAAACAATGCATAGACTATAGATCTTGGTCAAACACCTCAATGGGCTATGAATTAGGGGCTAACATCATGAAGATTCACTTGGCATCAACAAGCCCAAGCTAGTATTGGTAGTTGCTCTTCCCAATGGAAGGCGCACAGTCTAGTTTTAATTATCTTAAGTTTATTACCACCCAGTATTTTCATTTAGTTATCACTTAATTAGAACTTTCTTCACCAACCATCTGGGTGCAATGATCACCAAGCTACGAGGTAGAAGCCCCCTCCATATGCTACCCTACCCTACCCATGCTCATCCAATGATGAGTGCCCATAGGCATGCAAATTCCCAACCTAACCCTAATGATCATAACTTCTAGAAGTACCATGAAACATTGAGCCTTGCAAGTCACTTGATAAATGTACATGCACATACTCATGTGTGTTGCACCACCATCACAAAGATCATAACACAAGGACTAGATGAGAACACAAAGTAGAAAGTTACTCAACCAAAAATAGACTTGGGAGGACAGATGCAACATGCATCCCAATGCATCATAAAAGTGCAATAAAGGTCATGCATCCCAATACATCATAAAAGTCTAATAAAGGTCTAACCAATATCCAAAAAGATAATCTAGGTCCATGACCCAACTCATGCCAAGAAAACCCAAGAAAATTGGGCGGCACACAAAATGAGGTAAAAACCCCAAAATTGGAAAATTGTGAAATTAAAACCCATTTGACCTTTGGGTACAAAAACCCCAAAAATCCAATAATAAATGAGTTTAGACACTATATGCAAAAATGGCTAGCATAATGGCTCAAAACCTCAAACTCGCATCCCAAAAATAGGGAAAATGTTTGTACTTGACCAACTAGGTAGAACCAACAAACAAAAATAGAGGAGAACACTAGTTCTTAGCCTCCTAACATATTGCTACAAGAAACAGTAGCTAAAACGGAGCAAAAATAGTGAAACGGGAAGACCCTACCTGACAACAAAAGGGGCAAAAATTGAAACCCACAAAATAAAATAAATATCTTGCTAAAACTACTGAAAGTGATGGCAAAGGATGAACTCCCCAAGCCAAATCCAACAAGACTAGCCTCATGAAAAATCAATGCTTACAGCTCCTAGAATGAACATAATTCAAATCCTTAAAAAGAGGATTCTCAAAAAGCTCTCAAATTTTATATTTCAAAAAGTGAGAAGTGAATAATAAAATCACTTTTTCAATACTTATTCACTTTTTAAGTGAATGGTCGATTAGGAAAAATAGCCAACTAGAGTAGCTAGACTCTGAATCAACCCAAAAAAAAAAAGGTTATTCTCCATAATGGGAATTCACCTAAGGAAAAGCTACTAGAAATTAAATTCAAAAAAATTTAAAACCTAAAAACCCAAAATCACAGAAAATCTCTCAACACTTTCACAATAAAGTGAAGCTCTAAATGCACAGACACGCTCACTAGTCTAATCACATAATTTAGATGAGTTTAGATTTACTAATCACTGAAAGGTTTTAATTTACACAATTAAAATAAAGATACATCGATCATACATGGATGACATTGGTAAAATATGAACAACTGAATCACTAACTACATGTGTCACTACCAGGGATATAATTCCTGCACAATAAAACACATGATCAAGTGCAATTGCATAATAATATCATAGCTGAAGAAAAATGCATTAAATAACTAATTTATCCATTTACATCACTCACATTCGCATAAAGCACAAAGAACAAGAATTACATAAATAACCATAGCATAAAATCCACCTCATAACATAATCAACAAATATGTCCAATAACCATATAACCAGATATCATCATAGATCTATTGTCATCTCAAAATGGCATCTATATGAAAATATGATAAACTTAATAGCATAGCAATAAAGCATCTATGGTACTGAATCAAATTATATCATCCAACCCTCAAGTCACCTCAAAATAAAAATAAAAATAATATTATCAAGTATCTCTCAAATCAAAATGGACAAGGTACAGATTGCAAACATGAGAGGCACTACACATATGATGTGAACATCCACTATCAATTATCCATCTATCATTTTTTCTTATATGTGAAATTAGAGTAGTTTCACATTTTTCATCTTAATAAGAATCATCTTTCATAGAAACATACACAACTTCTTCATCATTATCATCAATACCACTACCAAAACTTTCTTTAGCAATGTAACAAGATTTCTTACGTAACAAGATTTCTTACCTTTGCCTTTGTAGTCTCTATTACCTCTGTCATATTTTTTCTTTCCTTTATCTCATCCTTATCCTCTCTGTTGGGACATCTTGTAGCAATATGACCAACTTTATTACATGTGAAACAAATAATAAGAAATTTACCTTTGTATTTACCTCTTCCTCTAGGTAGCCTCTTATCTAGTAACACCTCAAATTCATCAAGTTCTTCATCTGATTCACTATTAATACCTACATGTTTTCTTTTCTTCTCCTTTCTAGAACCATTAAGAGTCAGTTTCACTTTGAAAGTACTTTCAACATTAGTAAGGGAGTAATTATCAAAATTAGCCAACTCAAAATCTATGAGTCTGCCAACTAGACTATCCAATGTGATATCATTACCAAGTGTGCATCTCAATTCTTGTATTGTAGACACTCTAATAGCATAAATAGGATGTAAATTTTTTAGTACCATGTTGGTCATTATCTCCTCAGATATTTCAGCTCCAACATTTTGGATAGTGTTAGTTCATTTATTTTCCAAAGAGTCACCTTTATTTTGGTTTTCATTTCCCTTGGAACCTTTGTTTTGATTTCCCCTTTAGCCCAATGTTTTCCCAAGTACATAGCATGCAAGTTGTCATAAAGCTAAAGCTTTATTTTTTCTTGATATTCATTGTAACTTGTTTGTTTAACCAAAGTTCTAAACTTTTGTAACTTTTTGAATAATCAAACCTTTGGAACTTTTGAACCTATTTGAACCTATTGAACCACTTTGAACCTAGCTCAAACCAGTTCAAAATGATTTGGCACTTCAAGAACATTCTCCCCAAGGATGAGTAAAAGAGACCCAATACAAACAAGTGTCAAAGCCAAGTGAGGTTGAACATTGTGAATGTGAAAGTGGACCCCACATACCTCTGGATGATGTAAGAAAATGAAAAATGATGCATGGTTTAATGATAAAAAGGGCAATTGTGATGAAGTTCCATTTATTTGAAATCATTAATAATGGAAATCTTCCACAAAATAAGGGTCAAGAAATTGAGAAGGATAAAACATGGTAGGGTAATCATGATGAGGTAAAAAGTTGTAAAGATGAAAGGATGTTCATTTATGGGAATTACTATGAAGATCCTTCCCATATTAAATATCTAAACAAGTAATCCCTACCAAAATATCATCCTTTGTATTGACTAATTATTGACATCCTTTAAACAGACTCATTATAATGGTGAGTTCACTTTCATTTTGAATATTAGTTGTGGAGATATGTAGGATAGGGGATTCACAAGGTTCAAAAGAATTACTTCTTCAAGTTCAAAGGTAATTTTCTTACATTTCCTCACTTTAGGTTTCCAGTTCTTAATAGATTTATCTTTGGGTTTAGTTGAGTATTGTGATTTTCTTCAAGAATTCAGAAAAATGAAATCTTCCTTGCATTTCTTTGGTAATCATGTTAGTGTAGATTTTAAGAATCCCTTGCTAACTGATATAGATTTAAAAGGGGTCAAAATAGATGAGGTTTTTTTAAAAATTCAATCAAATGTAGAGGTTGAATTCATGGGGGAAATCATGGATAGTGGGATACTACAAGCCACAGCTTTCCCTAAAGCCATTATCAACCCTAAACTACTTCAAGAATGTGTAAACCACTATAACATTTGGTCTTGACTCATTAGGAGAAACAAGGAGAATTTTGTCTTTATGTACATGAAGAAATTGTCACCTCTATGTTTAAAATACCATATGAAACTTTTCCTTGTTTTACCCCTACCCAACCCTACGCTAAGTTCAATGAGAATTCTAAAAAAGAATTGTTTTGTCATAACCCATCATTGGACTAAAAAGTTCTATAAGGGAGGTTCGTGGCTTCCAAAGGATTTAAGTAAAGATCATATGAAGCCTCAGATTCATGATTTGGTGGTCATGTTACATAGAATCAAAGGTTCACCTAAAGTATACATTTTTTAAGACTAGATGTATCATTTTATTGATATTATTCTGGATGGAAAACAATATCTAGATGGGGATAAAATTATAGCAAGTTCTATGAAGGATCAACTAAAGGTAACACAAACCATAAATAAATATTTCTTCAAATCTTTGTACCTCATCTATTGTTTGTCCTGTACTCAAAATTTCACCCCTTTTCTACATGAACCTTAGAATGATGATGTCTTCATATATAAATATTGTCCTTACCTATAGAAGCACCAAGTGTTGACTAATTAGAGAAAGGTTCGTTATGTTTTCTTGGGTAAACTATATTTTGAACTAGTAAATAAAAGGGAAGAAAGGGTCTCTTTATAGGCTTTGCAATTCATAAAAGTGTATGGTAGTCTATTCATATAGTTCCCCATGTTCGCATACCTTAGGGTGGGAGATTTGATGAAGAACCTTAAAGAATTCCTAGACTTTCTCTAAATTATTTTATTTTAGCTTTAATATGTCATCAACTAGTAGTGGTATTGTAAAATTTTTACCTCAAGATAAGAAGGAAAGTTTATATTCAATAAGAATTGGAAATATTTCATGCAAAAATCTAGAGGATTATATAAATAATGGAAATGATTTTAGTGTTTTATAATTCAAATTCTATCAATCTAGACAAAGATTCAACAGTAAAGGATTTCTTGGGAGATTTCTAGAGGTGGGAGACCATTTCTCACCTATACTCCACTTATAATATTACTAGGAAGATTTTTTTAATGAAAGAGAAGTTCAAGGTAGGAGTCATTCTAGGATGGTGTTGTCACAAGTTTTGGCCTTCAAGTTAAAACTGGATCTAAAGGGAGTACAACAGGATGGTTCACGAGTTGTTGAACTTGAATACCTAAAGTAGCAAGATCACCCCATACCTCCTATTGATTAGTCTGAAGTCAAAATGGATGATATAATGCAAAGAACTAATAGTGTTATTGAATATACCAAAACATGGATTTAGCATAAGATGAAAGAAGGAGCATCTTTGTCTCAAACTTGAGATACAAGCCAAGAATCTCCTTCTTCCTCTAGTGATAATACAATCTTTTCCATTGATTCTGCAAGTAGTAAAAAGGGTTTGAAGGTATTTTTTGTTAGAACAAATCAAAACAACCTATGATAAAAATGACTAGGTCCAAAAATGAAGTCATATGGCCCCAGGAACACACTAAAATATATCTTAATGTAAATCAAGTGAAAAGTGAAGGTTTAATGAATAATGAACAATAAGTTCAGACCACCTTGGATAGTGTTTCACAAAGTCTGGATTTACTAAGGACACCCATAAAAGATCCAACAAAGGTCAAACCTTCTTCAATGATACCAAATTGGTTGACTAATTTTGTAAACAAGAAAAGAAGTTTAGTTATGATCTTTGTACCTACAAGGGATATGGAAAATAAATATGATGTTAAGGCCCCAAAACCTAAAATAATGGAAAACTCTACCCTATTGATAACAAATACTAAACTAGGGGAAGTAATAGAATAAGTTTCTTTGTATAAGCCCAAAGGTTCTTCCATTTTTTTTTTTTCAAATATTTTGAGCTAATAAGGGTAGGTTTGTGAGTGTTAAACAAAGAAACCAAAGAGTATTGGTTGAGTGGGTCCACTCAGCATATGTTGATTCAATCCTAGAAAGATGCAAGGGAGAAGAAAGATTTGAATTAAGTAATTAATGTGATGTATGAGTATATTTATCCCCTAGACAGTTCTATCATTTTTGCCCTAGCACAAGCACCCCAAAGTTTTGACCCAACATCATCAAATAGTAAAAAGTTATTGAACCAAATTCAACAAGGCAAGGTCATGGTAGATGTTGTAGATGAATGGATAGATGGTGTAATCCAAAAAGGTAAATAATTTCTCTAACAATGTGAAACTACCTTTAATGAGGTTGATGCTTTACTAAATGAGGTAGGAACACAAATATTTGCATGGAAAATGGAAGAAGGTAAGTAGTCATTCATAGTGATAGGAATCCTTGATGTAGAACAATATGGTTTGGAAAAGTTTATAGATGATCACCCTTTCAAGATAGTAGACTCTAGTATATTGTACGTGATAAAGAGAAACATGACCTAGAGATGCCTAATCTATAGGTCTTCTATCACCAACGCTCAAAGTATTGAAACTGAAATCAAACACATGTATACAAGATTTACTAAAGATATGAAAATAATAAGCTCCAACAACATGATCCAATTTAATGTAGGGAATTCTCTAAAGAGACATCTCCCCTTCATGAATATTCTCTCCCCCATACTTAGGAGTTGTTCTCTCCCCCATACCTTAGGAGATGTTTTTCATGCATACTCTCCCCCATTAGCATCAATGTCAAAGACCTCAATCTTAGTGTTACAACATACCAATTTTTAAATACGAATTGCTAATATGTTGCTCCAAGTCTTCAACTAGCTCGATTGTCCAAAGGAACTATTCAAAACCAAATACCAAGAGTCCTCAATAACTATGCTCATCATAGATACTTCCCATATGGGAAGCATTAGCATTTAGTCCAAGCTAATAATAGTGCTTTGTACCACTAGACTAATGTATTCTCTACATCATCTAATCAAAAGTAGGCAGGGCATAACCCCAAGCATACCTATCAAGTACTAAAATGTATCTTTAGGAAAAAGGCTTCATAAAGATATCTACAATCTGATCTTTAGTACTCACATACTCCAATCTGATCTCTTGTTTTGATTCTTTCCCTCTCAGCACATGATACTTAATAGATATATGCTTTGTCTTAGAATGAAATACAAGATTCTTAGACATATTGTACTTGTTTTATCACAATAAATGATAACGGGCTCTTCAAACTCAATTTTGATATCCTTCAACATCTGCTTGATCCACATAACTTGATTATAGTTATTTTCTATTGCAACATACTCATTCTCATCTATACTCTAAGAAATGCAATATTTATTCTTTCTTAGCCAAGAAAACAATCTCCCTCCAAGAAAGAATGCTCCACCACCGATGCTCTTTCTGTCATCCATACTACCTGCCCAATCCACATTGAGTATATGTACATAGAGTGAAATAACTTGATCTATCATACCAAATTCCATATTTAGATGTTCCTTTCAAATATTTGAATATTCTCTTTACTACTACAAAATGATACTCCTTAGGATCATCTTGAAATCTAGCTACAATCCCAACTACATTTTCTATATCTGGCCTAGTGTGATTCAAATACTACAAACCTCCAATCATAGATATGTACTTCTTCTTCTCTACTATAGGTGTCTCATCTTTACTTGATAATGCATGACCAGTTATCATAGGTTTACAACTTTCTAAACCAAACCTTTTGAACAAGTCATTTAGGTATTAATCTTGTGAAATAAAAATACCATCATTTTTTTGTACAATCTTCAATCCTGGGAAAAAATTTATTTCTAATATCATGCTCATTTCAAACTCATTCTTCATCTTATTAGAAAAATTATCACTTGCTTCATCATTACCTCCAAAAATAATTTCATCAACAAATATTACTATATTTCATAAGGTGTCTTGTTTATACCTTTTATGATCTATATTATGTTTAGAGTGTATATTGATATATTTACTACTTCTCTCCAGAATGTCTTAGAAACATAATTCTCAAACAACATTACTCTTGTTGCTTATTCTACTGACTCATTCCTTCTTTCAGCAATTCCATTTTGCTCAAGTGTTCTAGATGAAGATAACTATCTTTTGATTCCATTCTCTTCACAAAATATGTTAAACTCTCTAGAGTTGAATTCTCCTCCTCTATTAGATCTCAAACACTTTATCTTAAAACCAAATTCATGCTCAACTTTATTCTTAAGTATCTTAAACATCCCAAAAGCTTCAAATTTCTCTTTAAGAAATGTTACCCACATCATTGTAGTGAAATCATCAGCAAAAATCATAAAGTACCTTTCACCATAGAATATTCTTGTTCTAGAAGGACCACTCATATGTTTTTGAATAGTCTCTAGCTTCTCTATGGTAGTGAACTTCTTGCTAGGAAATTATACTTTCTTCTATTTAGCAAAAAAATACATTCTTTACACACAACATTAGTAGACTTTTTAATCTTAGGCAAGTCTCTAATTGCTACTGACCTTCACAATATTATCAAATTTTATGTGACAAAATCTTCTATACCACAACCAATTGTTGTTTACTTTAGCTTACAAACATGTCATTTTAGTAGGGTTCAACTGAAATACATTACCTCTAAATCTTGTGCCTATTCAAATTAATTTATCATCTCTGTCTTTGATAATGCAGCTCATTTCAGTGAACTATAACAAATAAGCCTTGTCCACCAATTGTCCAATGCTAAACAAGTTATGCTTCAATTCATCAACAAAATAAACATCACGAGTGTTGGTTTTGTTGTCAAGAGTGATGGACCCAATTCTTGTTATATGAAAAGTTGCATTGTTACCAAATCTAACAATACCTCCATCATGATTCTTAAGCTTAACAAACTTATTCATATCACTAGTCATATGTTGTGGTGCAGAGGCACCTAAATTTCAAGAAGACAAAGATATAAAAGCTAGAGAAGCCATTTGTAATAAGTTGTCAAAGGAGGTCTTAATATGATAAATAATGTAAAAATGTTTATTTAATTGGTGAATGGATCTATTTACATCCATCTAAAGTCATTTGAGTCATACTGTTGGTCTAGGTTGGGTTTGTATGAAATTTGTAATGTAAAAATGCATAAAGTGCATAAAATGTTGTCAAAAATGCAAAAGGGTTAAAGGAATCTAATGGGTTGGTTTAAAGGGTGGTTTGGAAGTTATAACCAACCAAAAAAATCTATAAAACTGTATGTAAGGTTGAACCAAAGCATGAATGAAAGGAATAGATACATTTTGAAACAAATTTGGTAATATTCTGAGTTGTTATTTTGATTGGTTTTCAGTTTTAGTGTTGGTTCTAGGTCTTGTACGACCATGTACAGCCTGGAAATCATGTAAATTTTGTATGTTTGGATAGAGAAGTGAATAAACTTTCTTTTGTCTTCGGTTTGGATTTTTTTCATTTAGAAATGAAGAAATTATGCAGGTTTTGGAAAAGCTTGTAAATTGCAGATTTGAGAATGCCCAACTACAGTCAGATTGAAACGTTTGGTACAGGAATATTTTGGAAAATAACGACCTCTAAAAATATTCATTGGAAAGATACATGAATTAAATTTCATTTCCTTTTGGTTTGGGTTTTTTTATATAGATTTGTGAAATTTATGAAGATTTGAGTGAAAACTGGTTTTTAAATGCCTTCAATGGTGTTGCAGGAAAAGATTTGTGCTTATACATTGATTTATGTATTGGATAAATTAATGGCTTAAATATTTGGAAACTAGAATCACAAATGGATGATGTGGAATTGGTTTGGGGTTATTTGAATTTTTTTTGTGAACGTTATGTGATGCCCTAGGCAGGGTTACCAGTTTTGATTCTGGTTTATGACAGAGAAAATGGGTCTTGGTTCAGAGTACGTAATTTATAATCTGCTTATTGGATTGGTCTCAGATTTGGATATGTTTTAGAATTAATAATTTGAAACAACTCCTCCAAATTTTTTTTCAAGAAGATATATATAAACAAAGTTATAAACAATTCAATCAGACATAGAAATCTGATTGTGTGAGTGAAGATGTTGTCTTTATCGATGTATAATGTCAGGGTTCTTTGTTGTAATCTTTGAGATGTTCTTGGTTCCTTGAGGGTGTACCAGCCTATTTTGAAAACCTTGAGTTGAACTAAGATTCCTTGAAGATAAATACAAAGGGCTATGCATCATGTTGCAAACAACCACTGTCTATTATCCAATTAGATTTCTTTTCCACTTTGGAAATTAGAGCTCTTTTTTCTCTAATTATGCATCAAGATCATCTTCCTTGATAGCAAAAAATCTCAATTCATCATCACTTTCACTTTGACCTTTCTCATCAAATTCTTCATCTTCATTTGCATACAAATAATTTCTATCTCTATCTCTCCTAGGCTTAAACTTTCCCTTATATTTTTCTCTATTTTAGGACATTTAGATGCATAATGACCAAATTCATCACAAATCCAACATTTAAAGATTTTCTTACCATATTTTTTTCTTCTCACAAGAAGGGATATTCCTTCCTCAATCTTCTTATCTTCATCAAATTTGCTTCTACTAGAAAAATCTCCATGTGTGCTTTCACTCCTAGTCAAATTAGGTCGAATGTTCAAGGAAGTGAAAGTTGTTTCAACTCTTGCTAAATCTCTAGACTGTCTCAAATCCACTTTTGTAGATTCTAATCTTCCAAGCAACATTTTTTTTGTGAAATCTTTAGTGCAAGGCACTACTAGTTGAATCATCTAAGCTACTTTCTTCAATGGTGGTGTCAAACTTTTCAAGATCTTCCATATTACTTCATCTTCTTCCTTGATTCCACCATGAGACCCAATTCCTGCAATAATTTCTGATATTCTACCAATATAAATTCTTACAAATTCATCTTCCATCATCTTAGCATCTTGAAATGCACATTCCACTTCTGCAATCTCATTCTCTTTGCATGTGTATCACCTTCAAAAGTAGATTCCAATGCTTTCTAAATTTCATAAGATATTTCTAGTGACTTTACCTAATTGTATTCATTCTCTAGAAGAGATGATAGTAGAGCTTCTCTTGCTCTCATGTTACACTTGAATAAATCTCTTTCATCTTCACTCCATCCTTCAAGATTTTCTTCTTCAATGATTTTCTTCTTACTCTTTGTCAAGATTCAATATCCCAAACCCATGCACAATGGATGAGTCTTCATCTTCTCCTTCCAACTATCATATTTGGACCCATTAAATCTAGGACTATCCTTTCTAAAAATATTCACCATCGATCTCCCAAAGCTATTAAGATTATCCTTCAAGGACCTAATGCTTTGATACCAATTGTTAGAATATATAGTCCACTGATATACCTCAGAGAGGTGTGAATTAGTTATCCAACTATAATCACAATTATCAACCTTAAACATACTTAACCATATAAGTAATAAAAACTGAAACAAAAAAAAGATACACAATAACACCAGATCTATAATTGATGCTCTAATACCAATTGTTAGAATATATAGTCCACTCATACACAATAACACCATATATGTTAACTAGGGAAACCCTTTATCAGAGGGAAAACCATGGTGGGGATGGTACCCACAAGATGATGTGCTAATATAAATATTCATTTTTAGAGGATGGACCCTATTAGGAGTTTAAGAATACATATAGTACATATGAGTCCTTGTTAGGAGACTTTGAATCCTTATTAGGAGATTCCAGCCCTGTTAAGAGTTGTAGAAGTCAGTTGGACCCACTGCCCAAATAGCTTCAAGGGAAAGACCAATGAACCATATGTCCAAATGATCTCTATATTATTCCTTGCAGAATAATAGAAATGAAATGTACCTCCTTCCTCTATCTCTATCATGTCAACCATACCTTTGCTCCTTTTGATCTTGTAACCAGATCACAACACTCACATCTAATAATCCCTTGGATCGCTTACACACATTTAATAAGCACCCTGCTCCTTTTCACACTTTGCACTTCAATAGATTTTCCATACATTTACAAACAAGGAAAACATCTTTCCTTTATACTATATCTTCATAATAATTCCTTGAGTCGGCCTTGAAGCTTTCCCAATTAATTATAACAAAATAATTATTTATTTACAATTACAATATCATTGTCAACTTACAATCTATACAAAACTTCACATGTGTGATACTAGGGTTTGTGCACTCACTGACATCATCAATAGACTATCCTCTATCACTCCCTAACTATGCATCTTCTTACTGCATCTTAGATGTAAGATAGAAAACAAGCATTAGGAACTATTTTACCAATACTTTGTCTCTAAACTACTCTCTATAAATCAAGTACAACTTTCATAATCTTTGACCTAGACTTTGCACACTTGACCACATTATCAAGACACTTTGTAGAACATGTCCATAACTACACATCACCAGACAATCACTAGGCAGTGCAACATGCCAATATTCTCCAATTCTTATAATAATCCCCCAAAGTAGTATCATTAGCATTCATGCTAACACATATTTCCCGTATTGAAATTTTATATTTTAGTAACAACTTTTGCTAACTATCAAGGGGGTTGGGTTTCTAGGGAGACACACTCTGATGTAAACTATTTAAGGTAGATTTGAAAGAATGGTTAGGGGTTAGAAGATAAAGAAATAAAAACATGATGGTTTTTGTGTTGTTTTTTAGTATATAGAAAATTTTTATCTTTTTGATGGTGATAATAGAAATGATTTAGTTTCTAGTATTGACAGATCTCTTGTGATCAAACTGAAAATCATTGTAAAATGAATGAATCATGGGATTAATCTAAAACTGTGTGTTTAAGATTTAATTGAAGAAAGTTTCTTTGAAATATTTTCTTTGAATTCTTTGGTTGATTTTGATCTTTTCTAATTAGTAATTACATAATTGAATATCATTGTTATCTTCTAAGAAATTGATGGATGTTTGAACACAGGAAAAAAATTTTGCTTTCTTGATTAGTTATCATTTCTTATAACCATTTATCAATGATTGTTCATCTAAGAATGAGTTATATTGCCTTTAATTATTTTCTAGTAAAAAACAAGATTGTGTGTCGAGTTTGAGGATTCATTAAATATCCAACGGGGGAGTTGTACCTCATAAGAATTTAGAGGGGAGGTAGCTACTAAACCTACCCAACTACTGTCAACATTTTTTCCTTCAATATAGAGAGGGAGATAGGGTCAATAAATAATCATTAATATGAAGACAAAACTTTTCACCAACAAATAACATTCACCACTTCTTTAATTTGTACAACATATTGTGTTATATTCTCACCTTCATTCATTCTCATGTCATCAAACTTTCCTCTTAAACTTTTTGCCTTAGCTCTCATCACATTTGTGTCTCCTCCATGAATTAATTCCATCTTTTCCCGTACTTGCTTTGCATTCATATAGTCTTTTACTTCATCGAATTCAAAATATCTTGAGGAAAATGCAAGTTCAATCATCATTTGGTTATGCTCGTACTTTTCTTTCATTTGCTCAGTAGTCATAGGTCTGTAAAATTTAACGTACTTTTTTTCAAGATAGTAAAGTACAAAATCTCCAATACCTGGTAGATGAAATTTCATCGGCCTTTGAAATGCTAAAATGATTTCCTTTCTTAGCTTGGATATCTCTCAATTGTACATGTTGATCTTTAGCTTTAAGTTCTTCAAATTTTTACACAAGCATCAAGAGCTCTGATACCAATTTTTAAAATATTTGGAATAACTAAGAGGGAGGGGTGAATCAATTATCCCAAGGTCTAGATGTACAAATCAAAAAATTAAAAATTTAACAAACTTAACCCAATGATTCACTAGTTAAAACTATTCACTACAATCCAACTTATTCATTCAATTTAGCTCTTTGTTCTATATGTGTCAACTTGCATAAACTTATCATAGTCAACAATAAAAAAAACTTAAATTAGTAAGTAGCATAAATACATAACAAACATTGACACATTATTTGACATCAATATTTAACATGGAAACCCAATTTGAGAAAACCCACCAATAACATGCTACCACTTTCTACTCTTTTGAAGTGAGTTATGTTAGCAGCGAGCTCTATTAAAGGCTACAAAACACACTATTACATGTGACCCTATTAAAGGATTTAATCACCCTATTAGGAATGGCCTTGTTAGAGGAATTAAAAATGTTCCATTAGAATGTCACATTGATTAGAGATTTACAAATGATTGTTAGGTCAAACTTATCAAAAGGATTTTTACTACTACCATAATGGTTAGAAAGTAACAATAAGCCTTTGATTTGATAACATACAACTCACTTTGTAAGTTCAGATCTCTGTTCTTCTCAACTCTTGTTCATTGACTAGACTACATTATTCTCAACATCTCAAATCTTCTTGGCAACTCTTCAAGAAATCCTTCACCTTACAAAATTTGTACTTCTCCTTACAAGTTTTTTCACCACTTGTCTTCACAAATTTCCTATCCAAAATTCCTCTTAAACATATCATATACCTCCTTAAATAGGTAGCTTTGAACTTTTGTCACTTAATCACAATCATAGATTTTAGGGTTAATGATCAAATCCAAAACATTCAAGGAATCTATCCATCTTCTTGTTCTTCTTATCTTCTCAACACTTCTAGAAACACCTTCTCAAATTTTAGTCTTTGATCACTCAAATAATCCTTTCCTTGCATTAAATAATACAACTCATTAATTCTTTGTCATCAACATATTTTTTTATTCCAAGATTTCAACTATGTCAGCCACACATTTTAATTCTTTCATAAACTATTCTTTAACTGACACTCAATCATCACTATGTCTTTCTGGTTGGTGTTCCCTAGATCATGCTCATCCATCACTGAATTGTCTCACTCGGTCATCACTATTCAACTTGAGCATTTTTGCCACTCAGCAATCTATATCACTCAACCAATACAAATACTCAGCTAACATGGTAATGCTTAGTCTTTTGTTTCAACTCCTTCACTGACCATGTGAAACCAATACCCAGTCAATATTGTAGTAAAGCTTGCAATACCAATCTCTTTTTCTCTTTGAATGATCTTTCTTCTTAATGAATAAACAACACATTATCCTATCAAGTACTAACTTATCAAGTGGCTATTGTAATGTCATCTCTCTTACATGTCTCAACTCAACCTTTTTCTAGGTCGTCTCATGATTTGTTTTTTTTTTTAAATCCTCTTCATTAATCAAATGGTATGGCACTCTACACTTTTAGTGAATGTCTCTCTAGTAGGTTTGACACTTGGCTTACTAATAGGTTTGACATCAATGACAATATAACATTTTTTCCTATTAGGCTCTCAACAATTGTAGTTCCAAAACATACATCCTCTATATTGGACACATCCACACATCAAGGAAGGATTTTTGAAAGCCTACTTGAGTCTTCGTTCTAATTTTATTATTTTATTTGTCTTTTCATCAGTGTTTATCTTTGTTATCATGTTGAATGTGTAATTTTTTTAGTATTATGTTAACACTACATTTTAGCTAAAATATTTTGGCACGCCCAATGGGACCCCATAACTGGGTCATCCTCCCATCCTTTTTATCATTTTCATGTTCAAAAAGTAACCAAGTTACTAATGTTTCTTATCTTTTGAAGTGTGTGTGTTATATTTTTGATATTTTTATAGGCTAAAAAGGTGAAGAGAGGCCAAAGCATCGCATGTCAACCAATCAATTTTTACATGGAAACCAAAAGAACTTATCCACAATTTTAATCCCACGGTTACAAGAATGACAACAAACACCAACAAGTATGTGATCCTACAAAAGTGGGAATGCTTCTTAAAACTTTTTCCTTTTTGACACATGGCCTTTTCCTTTCTCTTTTTGTTATCATTCTCTCTCTTTCTTATCCTCACAGGAGTTCTCATAGGAATTAGAAGAAATATTGGTATGGATAGGTGGGATATCTCTATGTAATCCGTTGGGCATTAATTAAATATCAAAAAATCCATGTCTATAGTAATGCAAGAAACTTTGGGAAAAATGTTGTTTTTGTACGATTTCTCTAAGATTTCTACTCACTACCTCATTTTTTTATGAGTTTATTGCTCTATCATTTCCTTTTTTCTACATTGACCACATTCTAAAGCCTACAAGGAAATTCATTGACCTTGTGGAACTGCATCTTTAGGTTGGTTGTTATGTTGCTCTAATGTATAGGGACAAGATTTGGAGCATTTATAAATTGTTAACCTAAAAATTTATCCATATTTTTATTTGAGGCTTAAAATAAACATTGTATGCTACATTCACACTTGATGCTTTCAATTTTGGGCTTAAAATTGATACTTGGTTAAAATTGGATAAGATAAACTTTCACACTTCACATTTGGGTACTAAAAAAATCAATCAAAACTCAATCTTGAATACTTAAAGAGAATTGACAAATGTTTTGTTTCATGGAATGAATGTTTAGGAATCAAACCTTCATGCCTTGATTTTGATTTGTGAAATTATATCATTACTCAATCTTGATTTCCTAAAGGTTAAAATGAACGAATGGGATAAACACTTCAATTAGGGCTATCAAATAATATTACAAATCAAACATTTGGAACTAGTACTAAAAATGAGATAACATAACCTTTCAATGACTCATGTAAAATCATTCTTATTTTCTCCTCTTTCAATTTTTCATGATTTAATTTCAAGAATGCACACATCTTTAGTTGGAAAGAAACTTGCATGCTAAACTAGAGTGTCTTCAATAATAGATAGAAAATCTTAAACTTGAATTTGGAGTGAACAAGTCCCTTTTGTGATTGAAGAAGTGTCTCTCAATACTTTCTTGTGATTATCTTTTTTTCAAATATATCCAAGTAATTAGATGATGTGTGTGTATTGAAAAGTTGTTAGAAAGATCATTTGCAACAAATCTAGGAGCGCTTTTAGAGAAACCTTTCCTTTAGGAAATGTGCATCCCCATTGGAGAACAATATTAAATTGGTAAAATCTCCTAGCCAATATATAAAATATAGTGAGATCATCTCTTGTCTATCCCCCAAGGTCAAGTGAGGTGTGTTGATAGTTTCTTGAGGTAGGTGAATATCTTGACAATTTTGGCATGGTCGACTAGGCTCTTGAGTGAGTCACATATGTACAAATTGATTGGGAGGATGCCACAAATCATATTATTAACCAACTATCAGCCACAAATTTATCCTTGGTATGTTATTTTATGAGTGTGTTGTTAGAAAGTAAAGTCCACCAAGATAACTGAGAGGGGGCAAGAATTGAATCAATTATGCATTTAAAACAACTCTCAATGTCCTTTTTAATTATAAAAATTTTAAACAATAGATGCAACAACCATAGAAAGATAATAATGTATAATAACACAAGTTATGTTAATTAAGGAAATCTATAATTAGAGAAAAAACACCAATGGGAATGATGCCCACAAGATGAAGTACTAATATTAAAGTTCCTTATGAAATGATGAACTATGTTAGGTTCCAATGAAATACATTCGGTACATATGAGCCCTTGTTAGGAGACTTTGAATCCTTGTTAGAAGATTCCAAATCTTTTAGGAGTTGTGTCAATCATGTTAGGATTTGAAAGAAGGATAACTTAACCCACTATTCAAATAGCCTCATATTGTCTTCACTAAATAGTCTTTACAATATCATATCCAAGTTATAAACTGACTAAACAACAACTTCTTTGCCAGTGCATTTCATTTGAAGCTCACAATACATCCTCAACATCAATTTATTATGTGATTAAATAAAATTCACAACCTAGTCCATATAACCAAACATCATAATGCATATGACCACATATGATGATTTACCACAAGGAAATGATCTTTCCTTTGTACCAAGTCCTAAAATAAGTATTGAGTTGGCCTTGAAGTTTTCTCAATTTAAAATGAATAATATAGTAAATCATTAAGATGTTACATTTACTCATTACATTATAATTAACATTTCTCATAAAAAATTTATCAGTAGTCAGCTCACAGAGAACAAACACGTTGAACAAACTTCACAAGTCAACTCAAATTGCATATCTGATTTGTCCAATTTTTAATATAGTATCCTAACATGTCTCTAATCATCCTTTAAGCTTTCTTAACCAAATTCTATCTTTGCTAAAAGATGTAGCCAATTTACTAGTACCGACTTTCCAAAAACTCTCTCTAAAAGCTATCTCTGGAAAACATCACATAATTCTGTCATATCTCGATACCTATTTTTGCACTAATAACAAAATCATCTATACATATCATTTAATATATTCCCAAATGCACATATCCCAACTCAATGATCATTTAATTCACCAAAAAAAATTTGTTATGTAACTCTAGTAATATTCACAAAATAGCATATATGTTGACATCAATGACAAAGCCTATCATGAATGCAATAAATAAGCACTCAATCATGCCTCCAACAATGCTAACTTACTCTCCACAAGAATACCATCATCATTCATGCTAATAATCTCCCCCTTTTTTGTAAAATATATTGATAAGAGAATGAATATGTATTTAAATCATTGTTTTGTCACTAATGTCAAACTTGCTACTTGTTGGGAAGAAAATTGCTTGGATGATTTGAGTACTATCATTTGTTTGATTGATAAAGAGGATTTGATCAAATGAGATAACAATAGAACCTAGAGGAAAGGTTCAGTTATGATATGGAAAAGGAGTACAAGGATCAATTAAGATAGTGATATTATAGTGCATTGATAATCAACTTAAGGCTACAAAGGATGGATACACTGATTAAGTTAAGACGAACAAGTTAAATGAATTACATCTACCAACTTAATAATCTACATAGTAGGTGTTGAGAAAAGTTAGTGTAAGCCAAGAAAAAAAATTGGAGCTAAGAAAAGTTAAATTTTAGTGTATTTCGAGTGACACAGTATAAGCCAAGTAAAGTTTAGTTGATGCCAAGCACCAATAAACTTTAGTTCATGCTAAGTGTTTTGATAGTGGATGTCGAGCAATGTAGTATGTGCTAAGCATCAGAAGCAATTTAATGTTGAGTGTTAGCATTATAAGAAAGATCATTAATTTAATTAATTTAAGCTAATAAGTTTGATTTATTGGATTGTGTGAACCATGTGGAAGATAAGCTTGATGAGATGGTGGCACAGAACTCAAGATGAATCATTTTGAGGTAAATTCATAGAGGATTGAAGGAGAAGTTTTTAGTAAGGGATAAAATGAAATGATGGGTAGATTCATTGAATCCTAGCTAATCCAACCTAACCCTAAAATACATGATGGAGGTTGAATGGAAAAAGATCTAAATTCTCTATTTATAGAGATTGCTAGTTAGAAGCAAGGATTTTCATGTGCGAGAACCTAAGACAAGGAGTCTAGGGTATTTTTTCAATCAATGACCTAAGAGGAGAGATTGATATTGGTAAGAAAAGAAAGAAGGCTTACAAGTATGGATGTTTAAAGGGTGAACAAGCTATTAGAGTGTAAGTGTGTGAAAGCCAAGTAGAATAGAGATTTGTAATCTGCAAAATGGAGTTGTAAGTTGTTATCTGATCAAGCCTTACTATTACTTTCTAATTATTTTATCTACCTAGGGTAAATCCTTTGGATTAAGATTGACCTAATAGTCATTTGTAAATCCTTTAACTAGGTGACATTACAAGTGAATGTCTAAAGTCCTATAATAAGGCTCACTCCTAACAGGGTGATTGAAATGCTCTAACCAAGTCACACTTAATAGTGTGCATTATAACCTTTAATAGGGTTGGCCTTTCATAGGGCATCACTTTAGAAAAGTGAGAATGAGTAGCATGTTACTGATGGTTTTTCCAAAATTGGATTTCCATGTTAAATCATTGTGTCAAATGTGTTATTGAATCTATTATGTTTTATGCTTATGTTTCTACAAAGGTGATTTGACAGTAACCTACAAGTTTAAACAATTGTATGATCTAATGGATGCATGCATGATGAAAATGTTTATTGGATATGGGTTTGAACTAAGTTGTGAAAAATTTTATTTGTACATCTGGACCTTGGATAATTGATTTATCCCCCCTCTCAGTTAGTCTAAAGAATTCCAAAACTTGGTATCTAAGCTATTTTCTTAAGAGGACTATTTTGAAGGTACTAGAAGAAAAAAGATTAAGATGTCAAAAAGAGAGGTACCTGAGCTTAATAGAGATAACTTTCTTGCATGAAAAATTTTGATGAAGCTACACCTAGGAGGTCTTAGAGGTCATGCACAATCTACATCTACCATTGCTAATGAGCATGTTAATCCTGATAGAGCCCTAACTATTGAAGATCTAAAGAAGAAGAAAGAACACAACTAGGAAATGTTGGAGATTGCCTCTTCCCTAAGTTATGCCAAGTCTAATGATATCAAGGGTTGTAAAAGTGTAAAGAAAATGTGGGATGCTCTACACACCATCTATGGAGGTGTTGCAAATGTTTTAAGAGCCAAATCTAAAAGTCTTAGAGGTAAGTTCGATGATATGAGAATGCAAGAAGGTTAGAATATTGCTCAATATTGCTTTGGGATAAAGGATGTTAGTAATGCAATAAGGGAATCTCCTAGTATGATAGATGATGAGACTATATGAAGTAAAGTTTTGAGAACACTACTACCTATTTATTCTATTAGAGTTTCTACAATACAAGAACTAAGATGTGTAGCAGATTCTGATCTGACTCTTGAAGTTCTGGTAGGTAGGCTCACTACTTTTGAACTATCTAATTTTGATAATTTCAAATCTAACAATGTTAAATCTACTTTCAAAGCCAAGCTATCATTGAAGGAACCTAATGAGAAGAAGAAGAAAAAGGTAAAATATGTGTTCAATGATAGTGAAATAGATGATGAAGGTTTAGAACAACTTGAAGCACTACTAGAAAGGAGATTTCACAAAGGTAAAGGCAAATTCAAAGGTAAGTTACCTATCATATGTTTTAATTGCAATGATGTTGGTCATATTGCTGCTAGATGTCTAGAGAAGAAGAATTATAGAGTTGGAGATGAGTACAAAAGTAGAAGAGATGAAGATAGAAAAGATTACAAAGACAAAGGCAAGAAGTCTTGCTACATTTCTAAAGAGGAAACTAAATATGGATCTGACAATGATGATGATGAAGTGGTGTATGTCGCAATGAATGATGAATCCAGTAAGAATGAGACAAGTACATTGGTGTCTTGTGTGAACAAGAATGACAGATGGATCATTGAAAATGGGTGTTTACATCACATGACTAGAGATAAAAGTAAGTTCATTACCTTGAATTATTATGATATAAATAGTGTAAGGTTTGGTAATGATGGACCCTATCTAACAAAAGGAAAAGGTTCTATCAAACTCATGGAAAATATTTTATGTGACAATGCTTATTATGTTGAATAACTTAACTACAATTTTTTGAGTGTATCACAACTAAATAATTTAGGTTGTAAGGTTGAGTTTGAAAACAAGATTGCTAAGATTTATGATACTAATGGAAAACTAATTGGAAAAGGTGATCAAACTAGAGGTAATCTATTCTACTTTGATATAGAGGATGCTACTTGTTTAATAGTAGAATTTGATGATGAGTAGTTATGGTACAAGAGGTTATGTCATGTTAGTTTTGATAACTTGGTTAGTATTAGTAACATGAGAAGAGTCAAAGGTTTGCCTAAGTTGAAGAAATCTAACAATATAATTTGTGAACAATGTCAGTCACACAAAATGACAAAGTCAAGTTTTAATAGTAAGACTCACACCTGTAGAGGAATATTAGAGATTATTCATAGTGACTTGTGCAGACCAATAGAAGTGCAAAGCTACAAGGGAGATAAGTACGATATGCTATTTGTTGATGATTATTCCAGAATGATGATAGTTATGTTTCTAAAATAGAAATTTGATGCTTTCTAAATATTTAAGTGGTAATTTGTAAGAGCTGAGAAGGAAACAAGTAAAAGTCTAAAAAATTTGAGATCTAACAAAGGAGGAGAACTTACATCAAATGAATTTGAGATGTTTTGTAATGATAGAGGAACCAAAAGATAGACATATGCCCTTAGAACCCCTCCACAAAATGAATTTTTTTAAAGGAGGAACATATCTATAATGCACTATTCTAGGACACTCATGATGGAGAAGAATGTTGATTTAAAATACTAGAGAGAAATTATAACTACAGCTATCTATACCTTGAACCATTTGCAAGTCAAGAATGGTACTCATTCAACACCTTTTGAACTATGGTATGGATACTCGCCCAATGTAAAACATTTTAAGGTATTTGGAAGCAAGTGTTATATTCTCAAATATTTTTGGAGTGGTAAATTAGGTGCAAAAAGTGAAGAAGGTATATTCCTTGGCTATTTCATGAGAAGTAAAGCATAGAAGTGTTTAAATACTAACACTAATAAAGTTATGGAAAGTACAAATGTGAAATTTGATGAATATACAGAAGCACATGAGTCTGAACCTATGAAGGATTAAGAGAAATACAAATCATTTGTATAATTTTATGAAGGTATGTATGTTGATTAAGATGTTGTAAATCAAGTTGCAAATCAATAGCAAGTTTTAGTGACTGCTGAGTCACATATTATGAATGCCAAGTTGCATTCAAGAACTGAGCTACATTGAGGTGTCGAGTCATAGAATGAAGTTGAGGCACATTCTGATTTTGAGATTAGTGTAAATGAAAGAGATGTTGAACTATCTGATAGAGATGTACATAGTAATTTAGAAGTTGAGATAACAATTGAGGAAAATAGAGCAGAACCAAGATTGTTAAAGTATGTCAAGAGAGATCACCCTACTGCACAAATCATTGGAGAGAAAGATGCAAGACCAATGACAAGGAACAAGTTGAGAAATGATTCATGTTTTCTTAGAATGAAAGAGCCTAAAAAATTGAAAGATGCCTTAGGAGATGTGGATTGGAGTAAAGCCATGAAAGAAGAGATTGAACAAATTGAGAAAAATATGACCATGACTCTAGTTTCTAGACCAAAAGATAAAAATGCGGTTGACACAAAATGGATGTACAGAAATAAGTTAGATGAAAATGGTTAAGTCACAAGGAATAAGGCAAGATTATTTTTTAAAGGATATGCATGAGAAGAAGGCATAGACTATGGAGAAACATTTGCTCATGTTGTAAGATTGGAAGGAGTAAGAACTTTGTTTGCTTATTTTGCATACAAAGGTTTCAAATTTTATCAAATGGATGTTAAGTCTATATTTCTGAATGCTATATTAGAGGAAGAGGCTTATATAGAATAGCCAAAAGTATTTGTTCATACTAACAACAAAAATATTGTATGTGAACTACACAAAGCTTTATATGGTTTGAAGCAAGCACCAAGAGCATCATATGAAAGGCTTCATAAGTATCATATGAAGATTGGATTTGAGAGGAATGATGATAACAACAATATGTACTTGAAGATAGAGAAAGACAAAGGTATTTTACTATCTAAAATTTTTGTTGATGATATCATATTTGGAGATCAAGATACTTTAAGGCTTTTGCAAATGAAATGAAGAAAGAATTTGAGATGTCTATGTTTGGAGAGATCAAGTCCTTTGTGGGTTTGCAAGTACATTAGATGAAATGTGGTATTTACACCACTCAGTCAAAGTATGTAAAGGAGATACTAAAAACTTTTAGATTTGAAGATTCCAAGTCAGTAAGCACACCTATGTTGAAAGGACATAAATTGTCAAAGACTGGTCATTCAACTAAGGTGAATCAAACATTGTATAGGTCTATGATTGGCAAGTTACAATATGTAGTACACGATAGACCTAATATTGCATTATCTATTGGGATAGTTGCAAGATTCTCTATTAATCCTAGGGAGAATCATTTGTTGGTTGTTAAGAGAATAATGAGATATTTGAAAGGACCAGAAGACTATGGTCTATACTATAACAAAAATGAGAAATTTGAATTGAGATCCTACACTGATGATGACTGTGTTGGAAGTATTGATGATAGAAAGAGCACTAGTGGAGGAGCATTTTTCTTAGGAAAAAGGCTAGTTACATGGACTGGCAAGAAACAAAACTACATATCTCAATGTACTATTGAAGCTGAATATGTTGTTTCTACAATAAATTGTACAAACATTGTATGGATCAAATAGCTACTCAAAGGTATGAAGAAGGAAATCATTGAACCTATGATACTTTTTGTGATAATACAAGTGTTATAAATATATCAAAGAATCCTATGATGCATACAAAGCCTAAGCATATTTCAATCAAGTATCATTACTTGAGAGAGTTAGTTCAAGATAAAGAGGTGAAGATGGAGTATGTTAACACAAAAGAGCAAGTAGTTGATATCTTCACAAAAGCATTGTGTAAGGATGCTCATGAGTATCTAAGAGGTAAACTAGGGGTGGTACCCCTATCAAAGGCTATCTAGGAAGAATAACAACTGTCCAGCATCAAACAAGATGATTGACATATGTTACACATTGATGCAGTGGATCCTACTGTAGGAGCTGCCTGAAGTAATCAAAGAGCTAGAACTACAAATCAGTCACAAGATAGGTGACTAAGGGAGAAATTGAGAATGCTCATATCTGCATATTGAGATGGCAATTCTTTGGCATTGTTACCAAAGAGGGAGAAATCCTGACTCTTGGGGGAGAAATCTTGAGGAAGAAAACCAGAAATTAAGGGAGATATAAGAAGTGAGCCAAAGGAGTCATAAGGATGAACTAATTGATTTTCTATTAATCAGAATAGAATTTAATAACCTATTCAAAAGATGAAAGTTGCTAATAGAGGGAGAGATTTTAATACAAGGACTAGTTTTCTTTTTGGTATTTTGTTGGTTGTACTGATTAAGTTTGGTTTGCCATCAATGTCAAAGAGGGAGATTGTTGAAAATAGATTGATACAAGTATGAATATGTATTTCAATCATTGTTTTTTCACTGTTGTCAAACCTCCTACTTGTTGGTAAGATAATTTCTTAGATGATTTGAGTACTATCATTTATTTGATTGATGAAGAGGATTTGATCAAATGAGATAACAATAGCACCTAGAGGAAAGATTGAGTTATGATATGGAAAAGGAGTACAAGGATCATTTATGATAGTAATATTATAATGCATTGATAATTGACTTAAGGTTGCAAATGATGGATACACTGATTAAGTTTAGAAGAAAAAGTTAAATGAATTATGTTTGCCAAGCTTAACAATCTACATAGTAGATGTCAAGAAAAGTTAGTGTAAGTTGAGCAGAAAATTAGTTATAGCCAAGAAAAGTCAAATTTTAGTGTATGTCAAGTGATACAATGTAATTTGAGTAAAGTTTAGTTGATGCCAAGCACCAATAAAATTTAGTTTGTGCTGAGTGTTTTGATAGTGGATGTTGAGCAACATAGTATGTGTTGAGTATTAGAAGCAAGTTAATGTCAGGTGTTAGAATTATGAGAAAGATTGTGAATTCAATGAATCTGAGCCAACAAGTTTCATTTCTTGGATTGTGTGAACCATGTGGAAGATGAGCTTTATGACCTAGTGGCATAGAATTCAAGATGAATCATTTTGAGGTAAAGTCATAGAGGATGGAAGGAGAAGTTTCTAGTAGGGAATAAAATGAAATGATGGGTAGATTCATTGAATCCTACCTTATCCAATCTAATGTTAAAATGGATGATGGAGGTTGAACAAAAAAAGATCTAAATTATCTATTTATAGAGATGGTTGGTCAAAAGAAAGGGTTTTCATGTGCAAGAACCAAAGAAAGACAAGGAGTCCAGGGTATTGCTTCAATTAGTGACCTAAGAGAAGAGACTGCTATTGGAAAGCAAAGCAAGAAGGCTTATGGGTATGAATGTTTGAAGGGTGAATAAGTTATCAGAGCTAAAGTGTGTGAAAGCCAAGAAGAATGGAGGACTGAAATAGAGATCTATAAGCTACAAAATGGAGTTGTAAGTTGTTATCAGGAAAACATTACTATTACTTTCTAATTATTATATCAGTCTAGGGTAAATCCTTTGGATTAAGGTTGACCTAACTATCATTTGTAAATCCTTTAACTGGGTGGCATTCCAATTGAATGATCTAAAGTCCTCTAATAAGGCTCACTCCTAACAAGGTGATTGAAATCCTCTAACTATGTCACATTTAATAGTGTGCATTATAACCTTTAATAGGGTTGGCCTTTCATAGGGAATCACTTCAAAAGAGTGAGAATGAGTAGCATGTTACTAGTGGTTTTTCCCAAATTGGGTTTCCATGTTAAATCATTGTGTCAAATGTGTTATTGAATCTGTTATGTTTTATGCATACAATTTTACAAAGGTTATTTGATCATAACCTGCAAGTTTAAATAATTGCATGATCTAATGGCTACACGCATTATGAAAATGTTTTATGGATATAGGTTCACTAAGTTGTGAAAAGTTTTATTTGTACATATGGACCTTGGATAACTGGTTCACCCCTCCTTTCAATTATTCTAGAGAATTACAACACCTTTGACATTCATGACAACATAGATGAAAAACATCTAAGTATCATTTATACCAAATTTATTTCTTCCTCATCTTCCTTTACTACCACATTCATGCTTCCCATGAATGTATACATATAGCTCAATTTTAGATAGGCTGTAAAGAGTTTTTCATGCTCAAATCACAACCATGCAGTACATCAAATAATCAATATGAAGAATTTGTTAATCTCCCCCATGCATTAATACTCTCTCCCTAATGACATTAATATCTCTCTCTCATAAGGATGGTTTTCATGGAAATATCTTCCCTATTGACATCAATGAAAATTATGTAATTATGTCAATTTTTAAAGTTCAATCATTTGAAAAAAAATCTATTAAAGCTCTCAACAAAGTGTCCAAAAATACTATTAAATATAAGTACCAAGATTCCTAAATGACTCATCTCAATACATAGATACTCCCCCATATTAGAAGCATCAAGTATCTAGTCTAAACAAAATATATAGTGCTCTACTACATATTTGACTAATGGAATTTCTATATCAACTATTCAAAATAGGTTGGGGCATAAACCCAAGCACACCTCTCAAATACTCAAATGTGT